>JAJKFI010000076.1:5453408-5466242 GCA_029204185.1 Lerista edwardsae
CCGATCCCTGTCAATAAAGGAGTCCGTCAAGGATGCATTCTGGCTCCCTTTTTATTTAATCTCTATTTGGCTGATCTTCCCTCTTTTCTTTCTGCTCATAACACCTCTTCTCCTGCCTTGAACGATGAACTTATTAATATATTACTCTATGCAGATGATGCTGTTCTGCTTTCCCGTTCTAAATCTGGTCTACGTTAATCTCTTACAGCATTTCAGAATTATTGTTCCGCTAACCATCTTTCTATTAATTCCGATAAAACCAAAATCATAGTTTTTTCTAAAACATGGTCTCCCTCCTCTTGGAAGATTGGAACTCAAGTTTTCCAACAGGTTCCCTCCTATAAATATCTCGGAGTCACTTTACATTATAAATTAAATTGGTCTTCACACATCAAATCAGTTTTAGCGACTTCCACCTCTAAATTACAGGCTATTTCCAAATTTCACTATTCATCTGGGAATCAGTATATTCCAGCTGCATTAGAAATATACCAACTCAAATCACTCTCTTATTTTCTTTATGGGGTCCCCATTTGGATTTCTGCCTTCTCTAACAACTTAAACAATCTTATTACTGCCTTTCTTAGGAAAATTTTGGGTATCCCTAATGTTATTAATTATTCCACTATTTTTTCTGAATTAGGTATCCATTTACCATCTACGGTGGCATGGTCAATTTCGTTTAAATATTGGTTGCGTCTTTTTCTTCGTCTTTCTAACAACTCTTTATTATCTGCTATTCTTAAGGACTCTTTTAGATTCAACTGGTTCCTTCTTTTTGAAACTAAACTTTCTTCACTTGGTATTTCTTTAGAATCCCTTTTTGACACTTCTTTGGAGGCAGCCCATAGTCGTATAAAAAAATCAACTTTATCAATATGAATTGGAGGAGTTAACTACACATATGAACCCTACTTGTTCCCCCCTCTTTTTTGATCTTCCTTCTTCTGGTGGCCGGCCCTCTAACTACTTCACTACGTTAATAAATCCTTTTCAGCGAAGAGCCTTCATGCTGGCTCGCTTAAATATTTTCCCTACTGCGTATCATCTTGGACGTTTCTCTCAAATTCCGCGTGATCAAAGAATTTGTTTTTTTTGTCATACTTTTCCTGATTCCCTTCAACATATTCTATTACATTGCCCTTTCCATCACTCTCTTCGTGTTTTTTTTCTTCAACCTATCCTCTCTACTCTATCTCTTTCCCCCTCTGATACTATATCTTTTCTCTTGTGCGATCTTCAGCCTGCTGTCACACTGAAAGTTGCTATGTATTTGTCTGAAATTTTAAGGACCATTGGTTAGGTTATGTTTCCTTTGATATGCCAATAAAGGTTTTTTGAATGGAAAAATGGATTTTGGTCATGAGTAGTAGTAGAAAGACATAAGTCTGTTGGTTTCTCTTGGGGGTCCTTTTGTAGCTGATCCAGGGTACACGGAATATTCAGCAAGTTAGAAGAATCAGGGGCCACTGAACAATCCTTAGTAAGGTGAGAAGTACTAATGGTGTTAGTCCCAGCAAAAAATTTCGTTATCTTAGGTTGCATTTTAACAGAAGAAGACTTTTTCTCATTTTTCAGAGGTGAATGGATTTTAAGCCCCAATGTTTGGTAATACTTCCTTGTAAACACCATGTTAATAATTTGTAATACACGGCTACTCAGCGGGAAGTCACCATCTTCTCCAAAACACCTCCATTTCACAATACTACAATCTGTACAATCTGTATAATGCACAATAGACCCACTTCTTCTTCCTCAGAGACAGGGAGATGAGAAAAAGTGGAAAAGGAGTATAGTTTCACATCAAGAATACAACGTTACCTTGAAAACTCCATTTGTTTCTCCTTTCGTCTTTTGCCAAACGTCTTTTGAGGAGCTGCCCATCTGAGGGTGGGATGTAACCTGCAAGTCCTCAGATGTCTCCCCATGGACCCTCGCAGCCTGTCTCTGCTTCTCCAGGTCCGCAACCAAGGCCTCTAGGGAGCGGGCGCGTTCCCTGAGTCCCTGGAGCTCCTTGCACCGAGGACACACCCACGACTTATGCCCCAGAGGCATATAGTCATACATGTGGCACTCTGTACAAAACACTGGATAGCCCCCACCCAACTGCTGGCTGTCTGCCTCCATCCCTGTGTTAATTTAGGAAGGAGCTGCCCTGCTTCTCAGAGAAAGGGCAGAGTCTGGGGCCCTGGATTCCTCGCCCTGCTGCTTAATTTGCACAGGTGCGTAACTCGCTTGTTTACCAGGCACTTGGTCTCGGACGCGGCACTTCGTCACAGGACAGCCCTCACTGCTCGTGCATAGAATCCACATAGAATCCTGTTCCACATAGAATCCAACAGGTGGATGGCTTTTGAATGTGAATGGCAGGAGTTCTCACCAATAAAGAAAGACAGTGAAAGGGGGGAAAGCAGAAGCTGTAGGAAGTAACAGCTGGAGATTGGCGATAAGGGAGCTTTAAGAAGCCAAACTGCAAAGGCAGGCAAATAATTCAAACCTCTTCCGAAAAAAAATGCCCCCTCAGCCGAACCAGAGCTTGAAACCAAGGCAGAAAAATCAGCCTCAGAACAACAGAATTCAAATGTCCTGCCCAAAAGACACTCCACCGATTGGCTGGAGATCGGCAATAGGAGCTTTAAAGGACCAGCATCATGTTATTGCCTCAGGGTGCAATCCTCATCTGGATTTAAGCTGGCACAGTTAGGCCAGCTAAATTTGGCTGGCACAAGGGTCACTGTCAAGCATGTTTGCACTACTCTGACTGAGAGTGGTCCAAACATACTTTACGGTGGCCTAACTATGCCAGCCTAACTATGCCAGCCCAGCCTAAATCCAGGTCAGGCTTGCACTCTCAGTCTTGCCCATCTCTAGTCTCCTAGGAGGCTAGGAGTGTGGACAGAGCAGCCCCTCCCATTAGGGACCCCTGTTAAGGGGGAAATTCCCTTCCCTTCTGCATTCGCACTCCATCTTCCCTCAGGACACACTGGAGTGCCTGTGGGCTCCAAGAAGCAGGCAGGAACAATTCCCTTCTGCTGGTTCAACAACATGCTGCCAAAATTTCCCAGCCCCAGCAGTAACCTTGGCCAGAAGACCCTTGAGATCCTTGGACTGAAAAAAGCCAGACCACTATAGAGGTAAGTTTCAGCAAAAGATCTTTCCTTCAGATTGTCAAAATAAGCTTATGAATTGCTTTAACAAGATATGCAGATAAGAAGGGTAATATCAAGGTAAGTATATCACATAGTATGGTAATATAAATACCAAGTATTGCAAAGACAAATATCAAGTATAATAAAGACAGTAAAATATCAAATATGCATTCCCATACCCCGCTACTCTCCACAAAAAGACCTTTCTCCCTCTAAACCTAAGGTCGGCAGATGTTGTACCAGGCAGCAGACCAATTCCCTCTATTGGATGACATGTGAGAGAGAGAGAGAGAGAGAGAGAGAGAGAGAGAGAGAGAGAGAGAGAAACTTCAGGACACAGAGCTCCCGAAGATGTAGAAACCTCTGATCCTGAGCCTGAAGAGCCCCAAAGACTGAGAGCAGCTGCCATTTATAGACCTGCTCTAAATATGCTATGAATCACAGTCTCCACTCAAGTCCTGCCCTCTCTCCCTCTTCCCCTCAGGGATAACTACAAGTCCTAGGTTCACACCAAGAAGGTTAAATGACTGGAGATGACATCCCTGTACAATTAATAGCCGCTGACTGAAGCCAGGGGCGGGCTCAGCAGCCATGTTGTTACGCTCAAAACAATCCTTATTCCAAGCATTTCAGATTGCTTTTCTGGTACAGTTTAGGACTGAATAGTTTACTCCTGAAATAAAAACTTACGAAAATAAAAACGTGTGATTGTGTAGAAACATCATTGGTAACCTTATTATGCGTTAATATGCAATTCCAAGGTTTAATTCCGCATAATTATATTACTGAACACACCGGACGAAATGCTTCTATTTTAACTCAGAGTGCACTATTTTGACAGACTATTTAAATCTACACAAGCAGAAATAAAGTGTGAACGGGAAGGAAAGAAAAAAAGGGGGAGGGTGGGCAAAAATTAGATAAATATATAGGGAAATTACATTAAAATCTCTCAATGTATAACACAAGCAGTTGTCAATATGAGAGTAATTCTTTTTTACTTCTAAACTATTAAGAGTATTTTTTAAACTTCTACACTCCCCCCCCCAAAAAAAACAAATTCTGTTAATGTTCAGAATTTCGGAAATATTACCGTAGAAAATGGAAGGCGGGAAAAAACGTGTAAACGGGAAGGGAGGAAAAAGGAGGGGGGAAATATATTTTTTCTTACCTTCTAGACCATTAACAGTGGGTGTCAGAAAATGGTGAATAAGACTGCTAGGAACAACAAGAAATTACACAGCCTCAAAAATAATGCACTGTTTCAGTTTACGGTAGTTTTATTGAACCGATGTAATGTGAATACATGAATCTTTCCGTGGAAATTAAATCCCATTTTTCGTACAGCGATTTGTGCACCCATATGCAGAACACGCAGTCATTATTAAAGACATTGAGATTAACTTTTACACACGTGCGGGGTGAACGCGGGAAAGATCTGAGTCAGCCATATTGTTACGCCCATGGCTTCAAGAAAACAATATCATGTTGCCTCCAGTAATTTAACCTTGGTTCACACAGAAGTTGTCTCTGGGCAGAAGAACCTGACAGATACAGTTGCTATTATAGGCCTACAAGAGAAAGAACGCCAACCAATCAAAATGTGCATGACTCCTCCCTGGAATTTCATGTCATTTTTACAAGTCACGAATCTTTTTGTGGGAAGCGGGGCAGGTCAGGCACGCATGTGCATGACTGTGTAAGGAATAAATATTTGGGGCAGAAATCACGACATCCGTGATTTGGGGAAGACAAGCTAAAAGTACTAAAAGGGAATTGAGAGCTTGTGAATTGGGACTGGGGGCTCTCAGAAGGCTGAGAGCAGGGGATGAAGCCTGTAATTTGGAGCTGTCAGGCTGCAGAAAAAGCCTTAAGGGAATTTTTATGGCTTTAAGGAATTGAGTTGTGGACTGAATGTAAGTGACAGCCATCAGGTGGACCAATACCTGAGGTGAATCACTGTTGGATCAGCATAAAAAGCAGTGTGAGGTGAAGCTACCTTCAGCTAGCTAACTACTAGCCCCTAGCCTAGCAAGCCAGCTAGTCTAGGTAGTACTGGTTAATACTAGTCAGCTTGGATATGCTAGTCAGTTAAGAATGCCAGCCACTATGTTTATTAGTATAGTGGAATATCTCGGCTAAAGTTATTTTAGTAAGAAGAGAAGTGAGGACTTTATATCAGTGTATCTTGATATGTTATCTCAGTTAAGTACTTTTTGTGAAGATACAAAGAACTGCTTGGGAATATGCTGCAAGTAACCATCTAATCAAGTATTTTTCTACATTTTTCCAACTGCTGTATGAACTGTACTTGTTTTGCTGCAAACTGCATTCCCTTGTTTGATTCTCTCAAGGAATCCTTTATAGATAAATAAAGATAAGCCTGAACACTTCTGCTTTGTGGATTCAGCTTTTATTTGGTCTCAGTCAAGAACATAGTGCTTTTGCTGGTTGAGCAAGCAGGTTTTCTTGAACTCTGCTATTGTGTACTTGGAGGGCTTATGTTACTATAGGCTGACTATAGGGACTAGCAGTCCTAATAGGAGCAAATAACTAACTCAGAGAATAGCTTTGCTCATTAGAATCATTCACTAACAAGCAAATAGAAGCTTCAAAAGCTTGGCACTGAAAATATTTAGGGAGTGATACAGGTGCCTCTGTTCTAACTAGGCAAAACACTGAAGCAAAAGTAGATAGGGGAAGAAGTAAAGGTAGATAAGCCAGGTGTCTTGCTAACAAGGTAGATTAGCAAAGCGGTGAAAAGTTTACAGGGGGTTGTAGCAAATTGCGCATGCTTAATGAAATAATACATATTAACTTGTATGCCTCTTGGAGCCCAAAAAGCTAATTTGAATGCATATGCGACGTCTGCAAGGGTGGATGTCTGATATGCAACGTCATATCAAGGGGAAACAAGTAATAGGCGGACGGGAAGCCTGTAACCTCAGAAGTAACTTCCAATGGTGAAAACGAAGAGGGGCTGCGCACGGAATAGGGTCTATATAATTTGTGGATATGTATTGTTCGAGGAGGTGGTTTTACCCCTCCCTTTGCTGCAGTAAAGAACATTCAAACTGCAATCTCATTCACTCTCTGTGTATTGTTTTAGTGCTGGTTTAACCGGGGGGGGTAAATATTCTCATTTGAAGCACTAGTCTGCTCAGGGGGAGCAGACTCTAGGGTGGGTCAGAGGGACCCTAGTCCATTCAGGGGGAACAGACAGTGTGTGTTGGTTTGAACTTGTTGCTGGATGCATCTTTGGAAGCACTGAGGTTTGGCCGGGGGGGGGCAGGCACTCTGAACAATTTGGCACACTGGTGGTGATTGGTCAGTAGGATCAACACGCACCTGGTTCGGTCAAGGGGGATCAAGCCATTCTTACAATTTGGTGCAACTGGGCACTCCGGTGTCTGGCCAGTAGGGTCAGGCACCTGGTGGGCCGGGGTGTGTGTGTTCCTAACAACTGCAAACAGTTGAAATGGAAGGTGCGGGGGGGGGATGCAGTCAGAGGTGTCGCTTCACACTTAACATTAACATTCCGGTGGGTAAGGGATGCGCTGCTGTCAGGGCTTCATTCCTAAACGGCTGCCACGACAGAACCTCCCCCGTCTGCTGTTCACATCTCAACTGAACTCAGAAGCAAAATAGTCCCAGCCGCAGCACTTCATTCAGTGAGACCTGTTTTCCACGAAAGCCTGCAGTTGTTACATGAGTGAGCACCTGTGGCTTCAGGGAACCTTCAGCTCCATACGAAACTGGCCACTGGGATGAAAACACCTTCCCCCCCCCGCCCACATTCACATCACGCCTCAGAAGAATGGAAGGGGAAAAAATAGTCCTGGCCAACTGGTCATTCATTGAGACTTTTGGTTATTTTTTCCTCCCTCCTGTGAAGGAGGATCAGAATGGGAAGGAGAGTGCAGCATGCTGCAGCTCACGGGATGAAGGCACGCCCCACAGGTGGGGTGAGAAAGAACTGTCATGGGCCAGGCAGGCAGTGCCGAGAAGGATTGCTCCAGCCTTCTCTGCTGGTCAGGCTTGGCAATATGAAGATGATGGACAGGCAAACCATGGCTCTGTGAGCCGAGGTAGTGAGCGTGTCACATGCTTTTTCCCATGGCAAGTGTACGAGCAGTCTCGGCAGCCCAGTGGCAGGTGCCCCTCCTTTCCCCTCCCTCGCCCACAGCCAGAACTCAGACTGCTCTCTTATCCAATCAGGGTCTGAACCTTCAGAGATGGACAAGGCAACTTCGCTCCCACCTCCCTCCCGCTTCAGCTGACTGGACCGTGCCTTCGTCCGCCCAGACTTCATGTTCCTCCTCGTGCTCGCTGCAGCCAGCTACCCAAAACCGAAACGGATACATTTTCAAATGTGGCTTTCTGCCTCCCCTCCACCCTTACCCCTGTCTTCTGGGGTTTAGATTTAGACTTCCATGAATGTCAACTATTGAAGCCACCAAGCAGGAATGCCCTTTACCTTCTTTCTTTTTTTTTACCTTATCACTGGAGCTCTTAGCCAATATCACAGAATCATAGAGTTGGACGGGACCTACAAGATCATCTACTACAACCCCCGTCTGTAGCAGGAAATCCTCCTAGATCCTCTCCAGTAGGTGCCTGTCAAACCTCTGCTTGAAAGTCTCCAGTGTGGGAGAATCTACTACCTCCCTTGGCAATCTGTTCCACTGCCCTTATCAATAAATTCTTCCTGATGTCCATCCGGAATCTCCTCTCTTGCAGTTTGTACCCATTGGACCTAGTTCTCCTGTCAGATGAGAACAGATTTGTCCCTTCTTCCTTATGACAGCCCTTCAGATATTTGAAGAGTGCTGTCATATCCCCTCTCAGCCTTCTCTAAGCTAAACATACCCAGTTCCCTCAACCAATCCTCATCGGGCTTGTTTTCCAAACCCCGATCATCTTTCTCACTCTTCTCTGAACCTGTTCCAGTTTGGCTGCACCTTTCTTGAACTGGGGTTCCCAGAATTGAACACAGTACTACAGGTGAGATCTTGCCAATGCGGAGTAAAGTGGAACCACAACTTTTTGCTGACTCATGTTCACCTTGTGATCCACTGCAACTCCAAGATCCCTCTCACATGCTGTGCTGCCAAGTCAGGGTTCTCCCATTCTATACCTGCGTCTTGGGTTAATTTTGCCTAAGTGTAAAACCTTGGATTTGTCCCTGTTGAACTTCATCTTATTCATTTCAGCCCAGTATGTTTCATAGTATCCCAAATGTCGATGAGTTGAGAGTCAGCAAACGCCACGTGCTGTTATGACCTAGCTCTCTTTCTACCTAAACCAACAACAGCTTTGCCAGTGACTGGTGTGCAGAGGCGTATCTAGGGAAAATGGCACCCATGGCAAGCGGCATGAAATTGCGCCCCTATCAAAACACCTGGATTGCGTCCTTAGTTAGACAGCACTGTTCCTGCCCTATGCATGTTTGGACAGAACAAAGTGAGGAACTGCAGTCCACCAAAAGTCATCAGTGCATTAACAGGCAGCAATGCTGACTATTCCAGACTGAGTACATGGGGGGGGGGCACTTATTGATAGGGGTTTTTTACACAAACAAAATGAAAAGCTTAGGAAAGAGAACTTAAATCTGAGTCCAAACTCAGTCCTGAAACTGTTCTTAGTATGTAATATAATTAATCAATATATAACAAATTCAAATATATTAATAAGAAGCATTTATTCGTTATCAGTCTTCTTCTATGAAATTCAGCATGCTCCAACCTCGTAATATTACAATTGAGGGAAAATAATGTCAACATGAAAATAACATGTGAAAGTTGCTTCACCCAGGCTTGCCATCCACCACATATCCCTAATAAGCCCTGTTTTAAATTATGTGCTGAGACAGAACCCAGAATAGTGACTAGGGCCACAATCCTATCCACACTTACCTAGAAGTAATCCCCACTGATTACAGTGGGACTTACTTCTGAGTAGACATGCACAGGATTGGGCTCTAAGAGATGGTGATATTAATCAGGACTTTCCCCACTTTGAATCTTCACTTTCTCATTGAATGTGGTATCTTACACCGCACCTCCCCGCCACACACACACACAGCATCCCAACAGACCTTTCCAGTTTATAGTCTCAGCTATGAGACTTCCCTCAACAGTGCTTGTTAGTTTCTGTGTAGGTCCTTGAAAAAGTTAGTTTAGAAGCACATTCCCAGTCACAAATGGTTTGCTGTGCCCTCCAAATGCCCTGAATGCAACTGCAAACACAGGGAGAAGGGGGTGTCCTTCGCACAGCCCCCTTGCATATAGTAGAATGTGTCTTGTATTTATAGTAGTGGGGATGAAGAGATTAGCACTCACTATTCACTTTTTACATAACTGTGGCCTATGCAGATCAGCCAGCCCAGCAATCTCTATTGCAGCCCAATCCTATGCATGTCTACTCAGAAGAAAGTCCCACTAGAGTCAAAGGGGCTTACTTCCTGGTAAGTGTGAACAGGAATGCAACCTTGGTGTTACTTCGTAAAATGTGCCCGTGGCCTGGGATGATGCTGGGGGTGAAAGGACTCGCTCCTTGCCTCCTTATGCCCAGGAAAGGAGGGCTGGCTGTTTTGCAAGGAGGTTGGGGTGCGGTTTCTACGTGGTCTTTCTTGCACACTCACCCAATCAAACCAGAGTGGGATTTTTTGCACAGAGTGTTGTGCAAAAAACCACAACAGAATATGTTGTTCTAGTTTGGCTGCTGCAACAATAGCAGCAGGAAAGTGGAATGAAAAACGGAATTTGGGGGGAGAAGTGGGAAGAGTAAGAAGGAGAGAGGGGGGCTTTCCTTGCAGTTTGGGGGCAGCAGCAAAGCATCTGGGGAGAGAATTAGATGGTGGGAGGAAAAACAATGGGGGGGGGGCCAGCGCATCTGCTCCTTTTTGCAACCCACCTGATCCCCTGCTGCAGCAGTAAACACCTCCGGGTTCCCACGGGCCCGCCAGGGACGTTCCACCCCACCTGTTCATCTGCATATGGCTAATTTGCATGCCTCCTCTCTTGGAAGCCTATATAACTCGGGGGCAGGCGTATGCTAATCTCGCAAAACAGAGATCTAATCTCGCAAAACCTCTTTGTTGGACATGCAAATTGGAAGCATTGCATGATGGTCTCTGCTCACATGTGGCAATTCCTCCTTGCTTTTTTCAGCCACTGCCTCACATTGCTGAAAGTGGAGACTTAGGGATTTCAAACTCTATTCAGCAAAGGGAAAGAGCCAACTACCAAAAGCTAAGGCTGAGCTCACCATAACCTTATAGGAATCCATGGAGGTTATATACTTGGCATTCAGGCTATTGTAAAGATGGCACACACAGTTCTGGTGAGCCGGGTGTGTGTGTGTGGCTTCTGGCACCTTTTGGGATGCTGTGTTGGGGGGGCTAACGGCAATCCCATGGAAATGGCGCCCATGGCTCTTGCCACCCCATGCAATGTGATCCCAGCTGAGGTTGTTCCAGGCAGGCCGATATGGCTTTGCAAACTGTAGGGCAGTGGGCGAACTAACTGGTGCTGCCAAGTTCTCTGGACCAGCAGTTTGATAGTGTGTTGGATATCTTGCAAGAGCACAAAAAGATTGTTGGGATTTATCTTCTGATAATGTTATGACCTAAATGAAGCAACAGCTCAGAAAATCAAATGGAAAATATCCTAAGAAAAACATTTAAAAATAAAACATTAAAAGTTCCTTGATTACTAAGTCTTCATCTGATTGGATATTAGAAGAGGAAATTAAAGATAACTACTATCTCCAGCTTGTTTGGTTTGCTTGAAACATTGTAATGTTATATCCGCAAAATGATCTAGATTGCCTATGCTGGCTTGTTCAAAATGTTTCCAATTACAAAGTCTGTCACTGAGCTTGGCAAATAAGAGAAAGGAATGTAGACTAGCTTTGCATCCCAACCGGCAGAGTAGCGAGCGCGAGGGTAGCAGGACGTCAGGGCGTGCTCCATGCAGTCAGTGACCATGCAGAGGTTGCCACTCAGGGTCTTACCAATAATAAATTGATTTAGTTGGAGATCTGTGTGTGAGACATGAAACACATGACAAATGCATGTCACTTTGAAATTGACAAACGTTGATATTTTAAAAGCCCAATCCTATCCTTTCCCTACTTGTACAGCCGTGCCAAAGACAGACACGCTGTACCCAGTGGAGGGAATGGTGGTGAATTGGAAGGCTCAGCAGGCAAAGGAACTTAAGTCCTCTAACCCCCATGTAAACCTCCTGCTCCGCAATGGTTCCACTAGCACAAGCTAGGAGAGAAAGTGGATGGGGAAGCTACTGCTGGAGGGAAAAGGATCCTGCATATGCCATCACCACCATACCCATGCCCTGCTGCACCTCCCCACTCCTGCGATGTCCTCTTCCTTCTCCCGTTCTGCCCACCCTTCTACTGCTGGCTTAGCTGTTCCGGCAGGTGGTGGGAGTACTGACATTGTGCGCAGGAATGTTCCAGCCTTCCTGCCATTATCCTGGCAGTGTGCTGAGGAGTGATCTCCTGGAAAGTGCTCTATGGCACTTACGGCGGGGGGTGGGTGGGTGGGTGAGCCAGCAGGTGTGCTGGCCCGGGGAGGGGGGTAGGTGCAGGATTTAAAATCCAAGGGCTCGTCCCCAGGCCGTACAGCTCTGAATCAAGTCACGGGGCCTCATCCGATCTGTGCCTGCTATTTAGCAGGTGCAGATCCGAGGAGCACATTGGGGAGGCCGTCATACCAAGCCTCCTGCCTCCCAGTAAGCTGCGCTGGATACAGCACAGGCAGAGGCGGATCTAGGGGAGGGGCAAAGCTCTAAGTGTTGCAAGAAGCCTTACCCTGTCATGTACATCCCTCCTCTCCCTTGCTGCTGTAGCCAGTAGGCAACACCAAGATGTTGCTTTTCCCTGTGAGGATTGGCTAGAACAGTGCAGGAGAGGAGTGTTTTCCACTGCAAGGTAAGGCTTCTTGCAAAACTTAGAGATTTGCCCCCCCTTAGATCCGCCTCTGAGCGCAGGCCCGCCAGCCTGCCTGCTCCAACACTGCTTAGGATTGCACTGTCAATTTCTTTCACACACAAATCCTGGATGGAAAGATGTGAAATAAAGGAACACTTCAACTCACACTTCTCAAAGTATGGCTGCCCATAGGATTCTTTGGTGTCAGAAGATGTCTGGTTCCATGCTTTCTGCACATCCTCTATCACAGGGTTGGCAATAGCTGTATTGAAAGCTCCAGGCTCAATAATGCTGACTTGGACTCCAAAAGGATGTAGCTCTCGCCTGAATTGGAACCAAGAAAAGATAAAAGCCCCTCATCTCCCAGTGATCCATTATATAATACTAAGAATGATAATATTCTTTTCAATGACTTTTTAAAGCAATCATAGTAATAACAGCAGAATTTGCGCTCATGGAATGAAGAACACATTACCTCAGGCTGTCAGAAAAAGCCTCCACTCCGTGTTTGGATGGGCAGTACCCACCTCCGACAGTTGCTATTCTTCCCATTGCACTGGCCATATTGACCACCCTCCCGCTGGCCTTTTTCACCAGGGGCAGCATGTGCAGCGTGACGTCGATCAGCCCAAGCAGGTTGACGTCGATCACCTTTGCAAAGTCCTCTTTGGTCAGCCATTCGTTGGGAGCCATTGGAGCGGCTCGGCCCGCATTGTTCACCAAGCCCCAG
>JAJKFI010000076.1:5471242-5495823 GCA_029204185.1 Lerista edwardsae
ACAGGGTAAGGCTTCTTGCAACACTTAGAGCTTTGCCCTCCCTGTAGGTCCGCCTCTGCTCTGAACCAATGGTTCCCAAACGTTTTCAACTGGCAGAGCCCTTGACCTACTGGGCCATAGGCGACAGCTCCCCTATACGGCCTATTTGGTGTTTGATATTTTCCAGAAATTAAAATAGACTACTTTTCCAATTAGAAATAATACTGTGACTGCATCTGCTGACACTATATCACCTGTATCATCTAAGCATTTAACATTAATTAAAAAAAAAACAGAACTTGGATTGAGAATGTAGAATAAAAACACAGAACACCACAATTTCCTATTTTAAGCAAGACATTTTGGAAAAAATATCACCAAAAACATACACCCCTAATCACAGGATGCACTTCACAAATCAATGTTTGAATCCACAAGGTAGAAGTGTTATGTGGAGAATATCAGCTGCCTTGAAGGACCATCTTTGTCTTCAAAACTAGCTGACGGCCCTCTAGGCCTCATGTCCTGCTTTAAGAAATCATCCTCCGTGTAAGTGACTAACCTGCAGTTAATTGCATGAAGGTCTCAAAGCATAGCTGCCTTCCCTTTTCTTAGCCGCTCAACTCTGCCTGCTGCACTTTGTGTGTGAAAGGGACCACTGAACTCTGCAGTACAAGGTGCAGGCAGTCCAAGGTACGAAAAGCACTTTTTGTACTCTGCAGTACAAAAAGCAAGGTGCAGGCAGAACCTCCCTTCCAGACAGAGGTTTCCAGAAGAGGCAGAGTTCCCAGCCAATGTGGAAATGTCTAGAAAGCTCAGTTCCTTCCTGTGCTGATCCTTGCAGCTCACCCCCATTTTCCAGAATGCCATCCCTTATCCACTGCTCCTTACACGGAAATGGAGCCAAAGAATCTATTCCCACGCGGAGCAAGGAAAAGGCCTGCAGTATGGAAAGTCCTTGCATGACAGTCACATCTTTCTCACATCGTCAGCACAGGGTCTTTCACAGATGTTTGATGAAGTCGCTCCCAACCTGGCTCTCCACCCCAGTTTCAGCCCTGCTCACTTTCCTGGCAGACACACAGCCCAGTTCTACGCTGGACTAGTTGTAGTGCTGGGTGCTCTGTAGCCACTCCATTTTGGGAATGCTGCTGCAAAAGGCAGTGGTGCTCGCCGATGCTGCCAGATCTTGTCATGCCTGGTGGAGAAAGTAAGGCGGAGACGATGGGGGAGATGGGATGGGGGAGGACTGAGGGTGAGCAGGCTGTGGGAGGGGGTAGATCTGACAACATCTGGGAACGATTGCCTATGTCAGGGATTCCCCCAGGGTGAACAAGCCTCCGCTGCCCAAACCGCCAAGCACGGCAGCAGTCCTCCAACGGCCGATGTCCTGAGTGACCCACTGCCCAATCCCCGGGCAAGCGGCTCAGCTTGAGACTCAGGGGCTGCCCACTGCATGACCTGGCCTCTGCACCTGACTCGGCAAGCCCTCCTGAGGAAGGAGATGCTGACAATGTGCCCCCATTGACGGGAAGGCCAAGCATGCCTTCAGCGCCAGCTGCATGTGCAACCGACACCTGCAGCTGCAGGGTTGCAAGCAGTAGCGGGATCTAAATGATTTAGCAACAGGGACTATGACTGGGACTCACTTTTGATGGGTACTTGTGTTGGGAGCCGCCCCCTGGAAGTGACGTCGTAGCCGGAAGTGATGTTGTGGCGGGAAGTGATATGGTGGCCGGAAGTGACAGCGTCAAGCAGCAAGTGCTGTCATTGTAACACAATGAAATGACATGAACTGTAAATTGGCACTCTTGGACAACAGCAATTGTACAACCATGAGCTGAGCACATTTTCAGAGCCCTCCCAAGGCCTACTCACGCTATTCTTAGCAATTCACTGTTCTCTTCAAGCTACTGCGAAGCAACTTTACAGAAGCAACAATCCACTGTGGAGGCATATCAGGGAATTCGAAGCCCCACCACTATAGAAGCAGAGAGTCAGTGAGGAGCAAGGAGAGGGCTGGACTTGGCCTGGAAAGACCCAGGTTCGAAACTTTGCTTAGCCGTGAAGCTTGGACCACACTCTGGCCTGGAGGACTGGCACTACAAAGTCAGGCACTGCTGCTGGGGTGGTGGTCAGCCATGCCCCAGCCTCAGCTGCATTCCCCACTCATGCCAGAGGCAAAGCCAGCAAGGATCTCAGGTCCACCTGATTTTGAACACCCATCTGGGTACTGGGGACAAAGCAGGTTTGTAAGGAAGCCCCCCTCCCCCCCGTTGTCTCCCTTGCTGCACAAATACACTGGAGAACTGGGATCTTCATGAGAGAGAGGGGCTCCTTGGTGGTTAACCACCCCCCGGCACTCTTTTGAGATGTCATGCGAGACGTTTTTGGTCTCTCCCTCCGGGACCCAAGTTGGAGCCCCCTATGGCAAAGGCAACAAGAAGCTTTTCTGCCCCTCAAGGGCTCCTCCCCTTTTGCTCCCAGGACCACAGGACTGTGGGCAGTGCCGTTTTGAGACCTAACCGTGAGTGCAGTGGTGGCAAAACAAGCCTGCCTGCCCTCTGCCTTCGGTGCTTCAACCCTGGGGCGGGGAGGCTCTTCCACTCTCGACTCCAGGGGGAGAGCATCCTGGGGGGGGAGAGTGCTCCCATAAAGATGGCCCACTCTGAGGCCCTTCACAAGCTCTCCCCTCTCTGCCACTGGCCAGAGCTTTCTCCTGTTCTGAATCAGGGCAGCTGTAGGGGGCCCTTTCAGCTGCTCTTCCACACAGACGCGCAACACACATGCGCCGAGAACCAGCAGCACTTGCCTGGGAAGCAGCATCCCCCCTATGCCCATCAGCCTAGCAGTGTGGAAGTCAAGTGGGGGTGGGGGGAGGCAGCCAAGTGCTCTTTTGCAGGAACCCGATTCTCCCTCCAGAGTACGGAGTGCGCCGCTCCCAACAGGAGAGGCAGGCAGAGCCTCTGGGGGCCAGATGGCTGAAGAGCTGCACTCCGCCAGCTGGCGGCTCCTTGCTGGCTCAGCAAAAAGGACAGCAGCGGGGCGAGAGGAGTCGGCAGCCGCGGCAGAGAGACGAGGGAGAGAGCAGCGAGGGTGCCCTCTCTGGCTCCGACAGCACCTGATCATCGCCTCCCTCCTGAGTAAGCCTCTCCTCCTCTTCCCCGTTCGATGGGAAGCGGGATTCGATCCAATTCCGATGCTGGGGGTCCTAGGGGGGTCTGAACCCCCACCCAGTGTTTTTCGCCAGACTGCAAGGTGTCTGCGTGCCAAGTTTGGTGTCAATCGGTCCAGGCGTTGCGGTGCCTAGCAGAACATACGTACACACAAACGTACACACACACACACACACACACACACACACACACACACACTCGTTCTCTTTATATAGACAAAGTACCACACATGATTGGACTGTAGTTTTAGTTTAAATAACTGAATATTATTTGTCTTTGGGAGGGGGGGGGTTTGATACAGCAGCATAGTCAAATTAAGCATTTCCCGAAGTTTTGACACACCAAGCCCAAAAGGTTCACCATCAGTGTTTTATACCCTTCTCCAGGAATGTTCCAGAATCATGCCCATTTAAGAAAATGGGCGCTACTGCTCTGAGGACAAGATGTCTTCTCTGGTACAGTGTTCCAAGGGCAAGAAAACTTGCCTCTCAGGGAAGACTATAGCCAGTAGGGGAATTAAACAGAAAATTCCCTCTAACGAAGCTTTTCAGGTCTAAAGTAATGGTCATCATGTAGCACAAAGTAGGGCTGAGCATGTGTGGGGGACCCTCTTCTACAAATATCCTAGCCTTTATACTGACAGGGCTGGAGGACTTTCAGCTAATATTGCCAATCTAGCCTCCTAACAGCTGATTGGCTGTTTGAAATTAAGAGACATTCCAATTTCCTGCTCCCATCAAATGAGTGAACTGGAAGAGTGAGCTTGGTCTCAGTCTAGGCTCTTGTTTCCTGGTGAAGCTGGGCAGTCAAGCTGGTGAAGTTGGGCACCCAACTGACATCTGAAAGAGGAAAGACCAGGAGTTCGGGTCAGAATGTAGATTGTGATAGGATGCTTCTTTGTTGTTGTTGTTGTTGTTCAGTCGCTAAGTCGTGTCCGACTCTTCGCGACCCCATGGACCACAGCACGCCAGGCCTCCCTGTCCTCCACTAGCTTCCTGAGTTCGCCCAATTTCATATTCATTGCTTCGGTGACACTATCTAACCATCTCATCCTCTGTCGCCCCCTTCTCCTTTTGCCTTCAATCTTTCCCAGCATGAGGGTCTTTTCTAAAGAGTCCTCTCTTCTCATCAGGTGGCCAAAGTATTGGAGCTTCAGCTTCAGGATTTGTCCTTCCAGGGAGCAATCAGGCTTGACTTCCTGGAGAATTGACCGATTGGATCTCTTTGCAGTCCAGGGGACTCTCAAGAGTCTTCTCCAACACCATAATTCAAAAGCATCGATTCTTCGACACTCTGCCTTTCTTATGGTCCAGCTCTCACAGCCATACATGGCTACTGGGAAAACCATCGCTTTGACTATGCGAACCTTTGTTGGCAGGGTGATGTCTCGGCTTTTGATTATTAAGCTATCTAGGTTCACCATAGCTTTCTTCCCAAGAAGTAAACGTCTTTTAATTTCATGGCTGCAGTCACCATCTGCGGTGATCTTGGAGCCCAGGAAAATAAAGTCTGTCACTGCTTCCATTTCTTCCCCTTCTATTTGCCAGGAAGTGATGGGAGTGGTTGCCATGATCTTAGTCTTTTTAATGTTGAGCTTCAAACCAATTTTGGCACTTTCCTCTTTCACCCTCATCAAAAGGTTCTTTAGGTCTTCCTCACTTTCTGCCAGTAGAGTGGTATCGTCTGCATATCTGAGGTTGTTGATGTTTCTCCCAGCAATCTTGCTTCCAGCTTGTGAGTCATCCAGCCCTGCCTTCCTCATGATGTACTCTGTGTATAAGTTAAATAAGCAGGGTGACAATATACAGCCTTGTCGTACTCCTTTCCCAATTTTAAACCAGTCGGTTGTTCCATGTCCAATTCTAACTGTTGCTTCCTGACCCGCATAAAGGTTTCTCAGAAGGCAGATCAGGTGGTCTGGAACTCCCATCTCTTCAAGAACTTGCCACAGTTTGTTGTGATCCACACAATCAAAGGCTTTAGCATAATCAATGAAGCAGAGGTAGATGTTTTTCTGGAACTCTCTTGCTTTCTCCATGATCCAGCGAAGGTTGGCAATTTGATCTCTAGTTCCTCTGCCTCTTCGGAAACCAGCTTGTACATCTGGTAGTTCTCGATTCACATACTGCTGAAGCCGAGCTTGTAGGATTTTGAGCATGACCTTGCTAGCATGTGAAATGAGTGCAATGGTGCGGTAATTCGAGCAATCTTTGGCATTGCCCTTCTTTGGGATTGGAATGTAAACTGATCTTTTCCAGTCTTGTGGCCACTGTTGGGTTTTCCAAATTTGCTGGCATATGGAGAGCAGCACTTGGACAGCATCATCTTTTAAGATTTGGAGTAATTCCGCTGGAATGCTGTCACCTCCACTAGCTTTGTTGTTAGTGAGGCTTTCTAAAGCCCACTTGACTTCACTCTCCAGGATGTCAGGTTCGAGCTCAGTGACTGTACCACTGTGGTTATCAGGAACATTGAGATCGCCTTCCTCATGATGTACTCTGCGTATAAGTTAAATAAGCAGTGCTTTTACATAATACTTTATCCCAATCTTGCTTTCTATCAGGGTTGTTTCAAGGCTGTGCAATTGCTTCAGTCCCAGAATGCCAATTTACATTCTAGGAGTGTCATTTGATTATGTTACACTGACGGCACTTCCTGCTTTATGATGATCCAGCTATGACATCACTTCCCGGTTAATGAAATCACTTTCGGTGGGTCCCAACACGAGTACCATTCTTAAAAGTGGGTCCTGATCTAACATGTTTGGGAACCACTGCTATAAAGGACTCGTTCCTTTAAGTCACACTTCTCAAAGTAGTGCTTCCCATAGGATTCCTTGATGTCAGAAGGTGCCCGGTTCCATGCTTTGTGCACGTCCTCTAGCACAGGGTTGACAATACCTGTACTGAAACCACCAGGCTCAATTATACTGACATGGATCCCAAAAGGACAAAGCTCTTTTCTGAAATGGAACCAAGAAGAGATCAAGAAACACTCCTCCTGCCTGGCCCAGCATTGAAAGATAGTTATATTGTTTTATTGAGAGTTATTTTCGAGGATTGTTCTGCCCCAGTGAATGCAGGTCTCGCCTTTCTTATGCTAGCAAGTGCTTTTCAAAGTAAGAGCTGCCTCTGGTGATCATAACTATACAGCTCTATTTGTAGCAGAAAGCTGTTATTACGAGCTTGCTGGTCCAAATCACCCAATAAGCGTCATGGCACGGGAGGAGTTGAACCCAGCTCCTGAACCGACACTCTCACAACGACATTACACTGGGTTTTTAAAAAAGACTGAAATCATTAAAGGCTTAATGTGCGATTTATGGAGATCAAAACATGGGTAACGGGAAGAAGGGTGATCTGCAACAAAATGTAACCCCCAGCCCCAGTCCCAACAGTCATAAGTAGGCCAGATCTCCCTTCCTGCTTTCCCTCTGCTGTTCCCCTCCCTCACCCCAAGCTGAGCACTGAACATTCAGTCCTCACTGAGAGCCTTGCTGGGGGCACGTTCAGTCCCCACCAGGCTGTTTTTTTTGTGGGAGGGGAACCTAAACTTTGTAAGTGTATTTCTTCTTGGCGAGAACGTCCTTCCAGTCAGGAGAGACCACATCCTTGCCTGGGGGTAATCCAGCGGTGTTATGCTACCAGAACGCTGGGCGGGACATCCGGGTGATCGACAGCCCGCCCGTCGCATTCCGGAGCGTTACGCCATTTGCGTAACCAATTACGCCGCTTGCGTACGTTACGTAAACAGTGTAACGCTGCGGAATGCGACGGGCGGGCTGTCGATCACCTGGATGTCCCGCCCAGCATTCCGGCAGCATAACACAGCTGGGGTAATCCCATTCTGCACACAAATTGCTAGATAGCCAGCTGAGTTCACTCTTTGTAGGTAGACAGTACATGGATGTACTAAAACAGTGATTTCCAACATTCTACTTAGATGTTGGGACCGCTGTTAATGCTGGTGCGGGCAGGGGCTGGGGAGGCTGTCTGATTGCGCTGCAGCTATTGCGGAGCTGCAGGCACCTCAGGGGTTCTTACCTCATCGGGGCGGGGGTTGCGCTGGCCTTTAGCAAGGTCTGGGAGTTCTGCAGCCCCCTCTACAAGCCTCCCTTATAAGACAAAAAGCCCTGTTTTTTGCGTGCAAAGCACTTCCTCTTTTCACATGCAAACAGGAAGTGGTTTGTGTGCTAAAATTGGGCTTTTTACCTTACCTCATTGGGGAGGCTCACAGATGGGGCTGTGGGCCTCCTAGAACTTGCAAGATGCCAGCATGCCCCCCGATGAGGTACGAACCCCTGGTGTGCCTGCAGTGCTGCTGGCCTAACTGTGCCAATCTAACTCCAGGTTAGGATTGCGCTCACAGTTTATTTGATAAGATGGAACATAAATTGAGATGGTGACAGGGTTTGGATGGTAAACACCAACTTAATCTTTTGCCAGTTAAGAACAGCTATGCTGGACATTTTCTAAGATCTTACAGAACAAATGCTGGTTGTCAACCAGAGACAGTTTTGTAGTGACTGTTTTGTAGTGAGTGCAGTGACAGAGGCAGTTTTGTAGTGACTGTTGGCAGTCAGCTCAGGGGCTTAAAGACAGAACAATAAAAGCTGGTAAAAAGTTTCACTTGCAGATAGGCAGATGCTGAGAAAGCTAGACAGTTGGCAAACATAAGCAAAAACTGAACATCACAACAAGAAAATGCAACATTTTATAACTAGCAAAGCATAGCCTTGACAAGAGCGAACTGCAGGCATAATTACCTATTAAATATTATCTGACACACCTCTAACTGATTAAAACCTCATTGGCATGATCATGGGACATGTGTGAAAGGGAGGGGTAAAATGTTCAGGAGTTCTATGAAATGGGAAGGATTATATATTCTGTTTAGAAGCTGTGAATTGGTTAAACTTCAAACCAATAGGTGCAAAGTGGGAAGAGAGGAGGGAGAACTCTTAGGAAGTATAAGTTGTTAAACCTTGTAATTAAAAAGTGTGGACTTCCTGCTTGCTGGTTGTGAAAGCATGCTCAGGGAGTTTCACCAGCACTTTGCAAGTTGCTTTAAATAAAAACCTTTACTTTTCATCAACTCAAGACTTTGTGAAGTTCCATTCAGAACACCATCACACAGCAGCAGCGGGTCGACTCTCTCTGAAGATGACACATGAAAGAGCCCCAATCTCTCTGCAGAGCTCCCTTATATAGGCACACATGGCCTGCTCCCTCCTGAGGAGTGGACCTGAAACTGCATGTCTTCATTCAGGTCTAGAGATTATCTGGCCCCTGATTGGCCCATCTCAGCAGGCTTAATTTTCCCTCAGGGATAGCAACAGGCTAGATTCAAAAGCTCAACTCCCCTGCTCCAAAACAATATGATTTCAAAGGATAACTCAGATCCAAAAATGACTCTTGATTAACAAGTAAATGGATGGGACAGAACGGCCTCCTAAACTTCTGACTCTGTCCCTGACAGCAGTCTTCCTTCCAAGCACTTGTTCTTCCTCAGTCTGGCTGAACCAACTTCCGCTGAAGCAGGAGCAATGCCACTCACCCAAGCAAAAAGAAAGCTGCAGAGCTGGTATTTTACCTTAGGCTGTCGGAAAAGGACTCCACTCCGAATTTGGATGGGCTGTAACCTCCTCCCACAAACGCCAGTCTTCCCATTGCACTGGACACATTGACCACTCTCCCTCTGGCCTTTCTCACCAGGGGGAGCATGTGGAGCGTGACATCAACCAACCCTAGCAAGTTGACGCTGATCACCTTTGAAAAGTCCTCTTTGGTGAGCCATTCGTTGGGACCTAATGGATTGAGTATGCCCGCATTGTTCACCAAACCCCAGAGCCCTGTGAAAAAATTCACATACTAATGGTTGTTTGTAACATTTCAACTTTTCAGTTATCTGAAGGACTGGATGTTCCCTTTTCAGTAGGTTATATGAAGCCACCATGACACAGAAGGCTTAAGGTGCTTACAAACTCACTTGTACATCAAAACATTTATTGCTCAGGGGGTCTGAGTGTACCACCTTAGAGTGAGCTCTAAGTAATGGCCCAATCCTATCCAACTTTCCAGGGCTGATGCAGCCGTGCCGATGAGGTGTGCACTGCATCCTGCAGTGGGGTCGGCTGTCACAGAAGCCTCCTCAAGGTCACAGAAGCCTCCTCAAGGTAAGGCAACATTTATTTCTTTACTTGGGGCTGCACAGCAGCTGCTTCCGCAATGGAAAGATGCATAGGATTAGGTCCTAAGTATTCAGTCATTATCAGAACAGAAGACCTGCTGACTTGTCTTCCCGTGAAAACTCAAAAGGACTTAATTCATTTACTTTAAATACCCCCCTCTTGTTGAAAACCTAATCCTAGGCATGTTTGTTCACACATGCAACCTTTAAGTCCTTTTTTCTCTATCTGATTTGTGTGTGACCTCCTAATCAGAGAGACACTTTCTTCAATACCCTTCTGCCTCCAGGCCTGTGTCCTCTTCCTAGTAATCCTCTCCTGCCTCCAATTGCCACTGCTATCAAACACAGTTTCATTCATCCAAAACATTCATCCAAAGCATATACGACAGAGTTTCTCAACCAGTGCTATGAGTACTACCAGTGGTACTTGAGGTGGTGGCTGGTCATACGCATGGGACTCTGGGACCCCTGCCACCGGGCAGCGTGACCAGCAACGTGACATGACGAACAGCGGTTGGAGGCTTGGCACAGCAAGCAGAGCTCCAAAGCATACTTTCCCACCATGCAAGGGCTTTTCAGGAAAGCCCTCCCATCCACCCTGAGCCTCTTACGGGTGTTTGTCACATTGCATCTGGCCTTCCTACCCGGGAGTAACTGGCAGTAATGTCGGCACCAATTACTTGTGGTGGTACTTCCAATAGGTAGACCATGTGAAGTGGTACAGCGAGGAGAAACATTGAGAAACACTGATGCAGGAAGTCGGGGTGCATCTGGCAAATGATTCAAAAGACTACATACAATTCAGTAGTTCAACTGGTATTTATGGACTGGGGCAGATGAACCGGTCCAGTCTCACTATGTCTTGTTTCAGATTAATGGGATGAATTGCCTTGATTTTTTGATGCGCATAATTTTCTGCTCAGAAGGCTGAGTCCATGCTTCTTGTTCCATTCATACATGACAGGCTGTGGTATGGGAGCTGCTGCACTATGGATACTCTCTCATCTGCCAACTCTTCTGCCCATGACTATGGCTGTGCACCTGCCAACTGCTTCAGCAGCAGATAATAATGTTTATCCTCTCATAAACATTAGCCTATCCAGGCTTCACTTGGTGATTTCTCAAATCAGGCCACTCTAAAGGGCACAAGAGCATTCCTGAGTGCACTTGCCCAATCAGTTGGCAACCCTGAGTGCTACCCAGCACACACGAAGCTGTAGTTCAGACCCTGCCCACACACCGCACAGACACTGAATGACAGAAGAGTGTCAGCTACCTTTGCTGCCCACACATCCTTTCACCCACTCAGTCGCTGCCTCAACGCTCTCCGTGCTGGTGAATTCCAGGATGGTGGTTCTCAGCCGCTCCAACGTGGCCTTCTCCAGCCGCTCGGCCCCCTGCTGGGTGAGGCAAGCCGCCAGCACCCTCAGGCCCCGGGCGTCTAACTGCCTGGCCAGCTGGTTCCCGAAGCCAGAGTCACAGCCAGTGATGAAGACGTACTTCTCGGTCAGGTTCTCCACAGTCTGCCTCTCCCGGTACCATCGGCGAAGGAAGAAAAGCCCCAGCAGGGCAGCCAGGTAGAGCCACATGGCTAAAAACGGCAGGATAAGTAGCAAGCTGCGTGTCCGAGCTGTGGCAATTCTTTGGGAATCTATTTGGACCCCACTTTGTTACGAAGCTGATGAGATTATAAGCCGATGACCAGAACAGTCTCTTAAACTTCTGCAGATAAGGTCTTGCGGCACCTCTGTTGGACTTTGCTGGCACAGGCTAGACCGGCTACCACTCTGGAAATGCATACAGACAGCAAGTCATGTCAACTGATGGGCATACATGCTGAGGTAGGAGGATACGAGCATGGCTGGTGAAGGGAAATGTGTCAAACAGCATTCCAATCCTGCAAGGGACATTGCGTCGATGCTATGTGATGGGTTCGGTGCAACGTCACTAGTGCTGATGCTGGGGTGCCCACTGTCAGTGGCGTCAGCCTAAGAGCACTGGCACAAGCCACCTTTGCACCAGGTGACCTTGACTGGCGCAAGGGTGGTTCTGGGAGGGCAGTTCTGGGCAGTGGGTGGGAGAGCCGGTGGGCATGCTGGCCCAGGTCACGTGGCCCCAATTTGGGTCGTGCAGCTTCCTTGGATCTGCACCTGCTATAGTCAGACTTGAGGAGATCCATAGGTGGGTCTCTGGGCTTACCCAGGAGAAGGGGACAAATGTCTCCGGTGGCTGCCTGGCTGCCGCTTGATGCAGTGGTAGCTGTTTGGCTACTGCTATGCCCACAGTGCCCAAGCCACTTAGGACTGGGCTGCCAAGCACTTTCCCAAGGATGGAGACGTATACCAGTGTACCTTCCAGGTCTTTAGTCCCAGCCCCTCCAAAGCTGAAGCTACCGCTTCTTGTTTCATTGTGAAACTGCCATGATCATGAAGTTCTTCTCAGGGTTCTACCAAAATCTACGCTCCAGTCACTTGAGATCCATTACAGCCAGCCCTGCCTGTTGGAACGGTAGAGGACGAGGTTTCTTCTCTACTCACAGCTTACGGAATGGTAAGAACTGTTCATAGCTTACAGTTCACAGCTTACAGTTCACAGTTCTTCCGTAAGCTGTGAACAGTTACTTGCTCCCCAAGTATCCTTTCACCCACTCGATCTCTGCCTCAACGCTCTCTGTGCTGCTGACGTCCAGGATGGTGGTTCTCAGCCGCTCCGACGAGGGCTTCTCCAGTCGCTCGGCCCCCTGCTGGGTGAGGCAAGCCGCCAGCACCCTCAGGCCCCGGGCATCTAACTGCCTGGCCAGCAGGTTCCCGAAGCCAGAGTCGCAGCCGGTGATGAAGACGTACTTCTCGGTCAGGTTCTCCACAGTCTGCCTCTCCCGGTACCATCGGTGAAGGAAGAAAAGCTCCAGCAGGGCAGCCAGGTAGAGCCACATGGCTAAATGCTGCAGGAAAGAAACAAGCTGGAGAATAAGGAATCCACTAAGTCCACATTTTGAGAAAGGTGATCAGAGCAGAAGGTATTACTTGGAAAAGTGTCACATAATGTTTCTCATGTTATGCAGCTGCTAACAGCTAAGAAGTTCCACCAGAAACATACCTGGCAATGTGTGAACTTTTTGAGTGACTGTAGTTATAACTTTAGGTTATGACATTCACGCACCAAGTCAGTTTTTCTTCCAAGATAGATTAGAGATGCTTAAATGCACATACAGTCACACAAATGTCTGCAAGAAGGTTCATATCTTTTATATCTTTACCTCCATATTCTTCTTAGGAGCACCATATCTCAATCTCTTTACATCTCCTGGGGAGAAAATGTATAACCCTGGAGGAGGGAACTTAACCCTTTCCACCCGCACCATCATCATAGATTGTCTATCCATTGTTCTTCCATTCTGAGCTATCTCTGCTGAAATAGTCCATTGGTTTCAAAATTTCACCATCGTGGGTACAAGGGAGCCTACACTTTCCTGCCAAAGACTGACCAGTCTATGCAAGCACCCAGTCAACCAATGTTATAACTGGAGCCACTCTATATTCATGCTTGTAGTGTAGATAAAGTCCCCAAAGTACTAAGCAATGTAAGGAACTCTTCTGGAATTAAGATGATCCATGCTTCAATTGTCACATCACAAATCAATGCTTGAATCCACAAGGGAGAACTGATATTTGGGGAATATGAGCTGCCTTGAATGATCACCTTTGTTTGCAAATCAAGTAGACTGAGCCCCAGTCTTTCAAAGAATGGTGTCTTGCCTGAGGAAAGCCTCCTCTGGGTCAGTGAATAATGTGCAGTTGATTGTATGAAGGTCTCATTTGGTTGAAGATCAGAGCCTTGCTGCCTTTTCTGTACTCTGAGCCATGAGTGAGGTGCAGGCAGCTCCTCCTTTCTGGGCAAAGGTTTCCTGGAGGGGCAGAATTCCCAGTGCTTCCCAGCCAACTGAGAAAATGTCTAGAGAGCTCAGTTCCTTCCTGTGCCGATCCTTGCATCTCACTCCTGTTTTCCCAAATGCCGTCCCTTACCCACTGCTCCTTACACTGAAATGGAGCCAAAGAATCCATTCCCACATGGAGCAAGGAAGAGGCCTGCATTATGGAAAGTCCTTGAGTGACAGTCACATCTTTATCTCATCGTCAGCACTGGGTGTTCCACTGATATTTGATGAAATAGCTCCCAACCTGGTGATTCACCCCGGTTTCAGTCCTCCTGGGCTCACAATGCTCATTTTCCTGGCAGACCTTGAAAAAAGGTCTGTTTGTCCCACTAGGACAAATCCTGTGTTGGTCCTAGTAGGACAAACATCCTGCTATCTCAAAATGCCCTGTGATTGTTCATGCAGCATGAACTACACCTCACCATGGCAACAGCATGGTGGGGGACAGGATTGGGCTGTTTTAATACTGTGGAGTCAGTGGCTTCCTTTAGCTCGCTGAAGGTGGAATTAAAATGTTAGTACTGCACAGCACTTCATGCAGTGTTATATTGTTCAGCACTGCCCTTCCCTATCATTAGAGGTGTTTGCTTTCAGTGAGTAAGACAGCTTTGCAGCCAAAGTCTCACGGGACACAATGGGCTTACTTCTGAGTAAGGTAAATAATACCGTTTTCAAACACCTCTACTTATGACGAAAGACATTTCATAGTCTACTCCAAGGAAAGTCCTGTTTATGACTATCTCTTTCCAATGTCAAATGTTTGTAGGTCTCGGATGTACGATTGCTTCCTCAAAACACATCAGCATGATTATTGATGACTGTCCCATTAAATGCTCCCCAAATAGTCACACCAGATTGCCACAATATCATGCTCCTCGAAGAGACATTACATATCCATTTTTTCCTTACTATTTTTTTATTTTTGTTTTCTATCATTCAAAATGGTACAGCATAGCAATGTGTATTTAAAACCTTCCTTTTAGCAGAAACAGAATATTGGGGCCAATATAATGCCAGGAGAGGCTTAGGTACAATGAATAGGCTATGCATTTTTATTCCCCCAGTCACTGGAGCAAATTTGAACTCTAATAGATGCTGTAATGATAGCAATTTATATTTAGCCCTCTGCCTCAAAAACAAAACAAAACAAAACTTCTGGTTTTGGTCAATTAATCAGTCTAGAGCGAAGATTGCCCTATCAGCCCGAGTCTTCAAGTTTTTCCTTTCCAGTTTTCAATTTTGGATTAGCCCACAGTGCTAATTTCAGCCCAATCCTATGGATCCAATCCTGTGTTTGTCCTAGTGGGACAAACATCCTGCTGTCTCAAAATGCCCTGTGATGGCATGTAGAGTGCACCACCACTGGGCCAGTCTGAGCTATCTTTGCAAAGCAGTAGCAGCTTCTTTGGCTCCCTGCAGATTCTGGGCTGCATCAGCCTTGCTAAGGAACAGGGAGGAGGAGAGGGTTTGGGGAGTATCAGGGGAGGGCATGAAATGAATAGCAGAGGCAGGGTGTGTGTCCCTGGGCACCAGAGAGCACTAGAATCCTATCCCCTTCACTTTGCTTGGTACTTCCTCTTTTTTCTTCTTGGACTCAAGTCAGCTATGGCATAGGTCTGTGGAGACCCATGACTTTCAGAAGGCTTACAGAGAGATAAAAATATCTTCCCTTACTTCTTGTAGGCCTCCTGATCTCCCCTCCCCACTATAGCATGCAGCATGAACAACACCTCACCATAGGCTGCAATGCATGCATGCAAAAGCATGGTGGGGGATAGGATTGGGCTGTTTGGCATGTCAATAGGGATCAAATTTATACTTTTGTGCCATCATACTCCACACTGATCAAACTGTGGATGTTAATGAAATACCCTTCATATGTATGGACCCACTACCATCCATTTCAGTCGAGGCCCCCTGCAGAAATCTCAAAGATAGCCAAGCATAAAATCCCAGTTGTACAGAATTATCCTCATAATTAATGGAGATTAAAAGCTATTCTTGATGATATAAGTTAAAATTGGGAAGCCCAAGCACTCTCTTATTAAATGACTGCATCATCCTCTTCAAAGAAATAGCAAAGGAAGGCGATTTCTTTGCAGATCCCCCAAAAATTTCTGAAACAAGGCACCAAGTTTATTAATATATCTTTGTGGTATATATTTTAAAGTGCAACTAAAATGTATATAATATAATAAAATGTATTCATGTTGAGTGTCTTAACCTTACCCCAAAGGGATAGGTTTAAAGGGCTATCCAAATCCATATGTGTGTCATCTATCAGTCTATTAAAACTTAACCCAATCATCTGTGTTGTATCTCTAGGAATTAAAATTCCTATATTTGTATTTTTTTTAAAACAACAACAACAACAACAACAACAACAACAACAACAACAACTGAGCACTGTTGAAGTTGCCAAACCTTGAATACATTCTGTAAAATACTTCCCTCCCCCTGCCGTGGCATCATTTCAGGTTTATACCAACGAAGCATGATTGGTGAAGGTATTTTCAGTCCAGTGGGAAAGAGATAGAAGCATCTGAGGGAAGAGCAGACAAGTTGAGCACAAGCCTCTTGTGCTTTTGCAAGATATCCAACAGACAACTGGATGCCCAAGAACTTGGCTGCACCAGTTCTTTCTCTGTCCTGCAGTTTGCAAAGCCACAGGGGCCCATCTGGAACAAGTAGGTCAGCAACCACATTGAACTGCAGCTGGGGTAACACTGGTTACTGGGAATGCTATCGTTGATTCAGGTAGACAGAGAGCGACATCATAACAGCATGTTCTTTTTTGTTGACTTTCAAACCATGGATAGCATATTAGCTATCCTATCCTATTAGCAAACCATATTAGCGAAGAAGACTCCAGTACAAAAGGGTACATTGCATTTTTGCCAAGGGCATTCCTGTTTGGCTGGGAAGGGGACAGTATTGGCAGTAGCCGCTGTTATCCTATCCCCTTTTCTAGCCTTGCTTCACCTTCCAAGGTCCACTCAGACTTGCATCAGCAAAGTAGCTGGTGCCAGTGGCATCACTAGGGCTTGTGTTACCCAGTTCGGGAGGTCAGCATGCCAGCTCCATGATGGACCTCCTTCCAAACCAGACCATGAAGAATTAATGACAATATCATCTGTACAACCTAAATGCAGTGGCATCACTAGGGTTTTTATTTATTTATTTAAATATATAACAATAAAGGTCACCCAACAAATCAGTAATCAGCTAAAAACCAGTGGCCAACCTGGTGACACTCACACAACCAAATAATTCTAGTATTAGTTTTGATAGATGGAAATGAGAGTTGACTCATACTAAAATCTTATTGGTTCACTGCTGTGTCATAACAACACTCCATAGGCTCTCAGAACACTCAGTTTCATTGGTCAGTTTTGATTTAAAGGAATCCACTTTTCGTTATAGAAGGCAGTTTTCTTTTTCTGTTTTTTTTTCTGCTAAACCTTTGATTGAATACAAATATTTCAACACAGTTTGTTGCACTGCTTTCTGTTGTAAAAGCCACATCAAATGGTATATAACATGATGGTATTATTGAAAATACCAAGATGTTAAATTTTGGGCAGTAGTGGTATCGCCCCCCCCCCCGGGGGGGGGGGGCGGGGGGGGGGACACCCCGGGACTCCTTGCTCAGTGCCATTGGCTGGTGCAGATCTGAGAAGAATTATGCAGGTGGTGGAGGCTTACAGCCATGTAAGGGAACAAATGTTTCCTTATCTGGAGGGGACCTCTGGGGCCTGAAGCTCCTCCATAAGCTGCAGCTCTCTGCATTGGCACTGCTGCACTGGCACAGGGGAGTTAGGTAGGACTGGGCTTCTGTTCCCACAGTTGTGTTCCGAGTACATCAAATAAGCCTTTTTGCATCGAACAGAAGTACTGTATAAGCAATCAGAGATGTAAACCTCTTAGAGCCCAATCCTATGCATGTCTACTCAATAGTAAGTCCCATTACGGTCAGTGGGACTTGCTTCCAGCTAATTGTGGACAGGATTGCAGCCTAAGGGCCCAATCCTAATGACGACAGCGCTGGCGGTATGCCCTTGCTGCCAGCACCAGTGCTGTGAAAGTGCTGCTTCTAGGGCCAGTGGTAAGGGCTTACTCCTAGTGCTGGCCCAGCGCCAGTCCCCAGTGCCCGGAGGATCTGCTGTGAAGCCCCCCAGCAAAAAGTGCCACTGTGATGAGCTCATGTGGGGCAGGAGAAGGGTGTGGGGAATGTGGAACTGGGTGGGAGGAAGAGTGGAGTTGGGGTGGGACTGGCAGTGGCCTCCACTGCCAGATCCTCCACGTTGGGCCATGTGACCCCACATGAAGGCCCTCAAGTCTGCGCCAGCAAAATAGCCAGCATAAACTTGAGGAGGCCCCTTGGCTGCACAGTGCCCTTATTCGAGGGAAGGGGACATCTGGTCTCTTTTTCCGAGGTCCCGCCTATGGCTGCTGCAGTGCTTGTCACTTTCCTTTAAGTATTGTGGAGTGTGGCAGCTGGATGTAATGGTGGAAATGCTTATCCAGCAATAGAAGACAGAACAGAAGAGAAAATAAAAAGGTTCTGACAACTCTATTGAGTCACAGTATAATTTTGTAACATGTTCAGATACCATGGGACTCACACAAACTAACAAAACAACAAGCAAACAGAGTTAAGATACAGACTAAAATAATTCTCAGTTGCATTTATGTTCTCTCCCTTGACTCTTCTCCTAGTGCATGATGATTTTATGAAGAACTTTTTCTTTTTACTATATGTCGCTAACTATTCTGATAAGCTGTAAAAGCAATAAAAATGTGTTAATGGGGCAAAAATGCTGGTGTTGGGATAAGAAGCACCACACATTTCGAGTCCAATGATGATTCTTCAGGGTCAGCTGAATCTATTTCACCAAGAGGCAGCCAAATCTATTCTGTCTGATATTTGCTGATGTCACTCATTGGCTAGTATCACTAATTGTTCGTCTTACTTCTTTGGCAGCAGATACAAATGCATGAATATACATTTTCTGTTGTTCCAAACCAGAGCTGGCTCAATCATGAAGGCAGATGTAGTTGCTACCTGGGGTGGTACAGTGTGAATCTCTAAATTGCTTCAAGCAGTGCTGATCCTACCCTACCAAGGGTCCAGCTTTGTGAACAGTTTGTTTCTTTGTGTGTGTGTGTGTGTGTAGCAAGGAACTGTTGTCTTGAAGCAACAATTGGATAATTGAGGGCTTCTATGAATGCCAAATACTCTCCTGGTGCATCTCTGCACTATTTGCTTTTCTGGCTTTAGTTCCTATCATCGGCTTAAAGAAGCTGATGGTTGGACAATTTGGTTCAGTGTCTGCATCTAGTGTACAACTTTGTTTCCTCCAGATATAGAGATGAGGCAGAATGACCTTCAATCAGTGGAGGTTGTTCATTGAATATCTGCATGAGTCACTGCTTTTACCTTGTCTAGTTCTAGTTTTAATTCAGAAAAAAATTGTGCTTCAACTAACAGAAATGTTGGGAACATTTATCTAAATGTTCACTGCACATGAATGGTACTGCTGATCATGTCAAGCTTTCCTATTTCTAAATAATGCAACTGGGGAAAAAGAGCAAAAACGTATGTGCCAAGAACCCAGGAATCAAAGAAAAAATAAAATGAACTTTCAAAAAGTTTCTTGTTTATCAAGACTTCATATGATTAGGATGATAGAGGGTGCAATACACCCTATCCAAAGCTTGTAAACTTGTTCAGACAATTGTAATTCTGTTTCTACAAAATAATCTACACTGCCTGTGCAGGTTTGGGCAGAATGTATGTTGCTATTAAACCTTGCAGTGAGCTTGGAAAATAAGAGGCAGGAATGTAGAATAACTTTGAATCCCAACCAGGAGAATAGCGAGTGCGAGGATAACAGGATTTTAGGGCATGCTCCATGCAGTCAGTGACCATGTACAGGTTACTACTTGTGATCCCAGAAACTGACAGGTTTATGTGGAGATCTGTATGTGAGAGATATGAAGCACATAAAAAGTGATCTTGCAACAACACATGAGGCATTTTGATAATTTAACAAACATAACAGCAGTGCCCAAATCCCCTCCATAGAAGTCCTTTGCTTTAAATATCCTGAAACCCAAACAAGAGGACTTCTGGGACTCCCCCCCCTTTTGATCTCTCTCTCACACACAAGCACTCAAAGCAATACTCACACTTCTCAAAGTAGTCCTGCCCATAGGATTCTTTGATGTCAGATGGTGCCTGGCTCCATGCTTTCTTCAGGCCCTCTATCGTAGAGTTGAAAATAGCTGTCTTGAAAGCACCAGGCTCAATTATGCTGACATGGACTCCAAAAGGACGAAGCTCTCGCCTAAATTTGAACCAAGAACAGGTCAAGAAACACCACTTCTACCTGGCTCGGTATTGAAAGAGGGATACTTAATAATATATTGTCCTATTGAGAGTTATCGTTGGGGGTTGTTTTGCCCCTGTGAATGCAGGTCTCACTTTTTAAAATGCTAGAATGCTTCTCAAACTGCCACCAGCGATCTTCGTAGTAGATAGCTGTTATTAAGAGCCTGCTGGTCCACATCACCCAAGAACTTTCATGGCACAGGGGGAAGTTGAAGCCAAGACCTGCTCTCTCATTACCACATTACACTGTGTGGTTTGTTTTTCTTTTAATTTATTCAGTCATTAAAGTCGCCTTGATCACATGCACACACTGGCACATTGGCCTGATTAGAGATGTGGACTGGAGAAAAGGGGACTGTTGAGAGTCTCCATTATTCATGAAAGGTTTGTTGGGGGCAGCCAAGACCCCTTGAGATTGCCAAGGTACATCTTGGAGGCTGCCCTGCCCACTGATCCTGAGGAGAGATCAAGGAATGTGGCTGAAGATTCCCATGAAATAAATGAAGAGTGATGAGTTTGGCTGCCCTGGGGTCACCCAGCCTCAAATTCCTACTCAGGCCTGATGCTCAGGAAGAGATCTTGGGCCAGGCACAATTCCTCAATCTTGGCTACTTTACAGGCTTTTGTGATAAAACAGGGCAACCTAAGTATGCCGTGCCGACTTCCTTTTCGCAGGGGTAGATAAAAATATTATTCAAATTAACAACCACCACAACCACAACCAGGGGTTGGTGCAACATTGAGCAGCTTGCTTTCATTTGAAATGGGAAACTGAAATGTTGCTTCAGTAGCATTAGTAATGTGGGCTACAGGAACAAGAATGACCTGCAGTGAAATGTTGCACCCCCAGCCTATCCCAAAGTCACAAGGAGCCCAGGTCTTCATTCCTGCCTTCCCCCTGCTGGTCATGCTCTGTTTGTTTTTCCCCCTCAGCTGAGCACTGAACAGTCAGTGGTTGCTGCTAGCCACTGTGCACGTGAACAGGCTGCTTTCTGCAGGGAGGGAGCACTAAATATTTACCCTATATATTCATGTATAAGTCTAAAAATTTATGCCTGAAAATTGACTCTGAAAACATGGATGAACTTATACATGGGTCAATATGGTTAATAAAATTTCTAACAGCAGCGGGGGATGGGTGGGCTAAAAAGCAGAAGGGTAGAAAAAAGTTGAGCCATTTTACTTGCCAGTAATTGTTCTCAGGCACCAACAGAAAGTAAAAAAACCGGTAGCCATTTTCCTTCTTCTCCAAATAGATAGAGAGGTGAAGGTGCTTATGGGAATTGTAATGAGGGCTAAAGGCAAAGCAGCAGCCAAGCCACTTAAGCAAGCAAATGGGAAAACTGCATAATTGGTATTTTACCTCAGGCTGTCAGAGAAGGCTTCCACGCTGTATTTGGATAGGCAGTACCCTCCTCCGCTAAATGCCATTCTTCCCACCACGCTAGACACATTGACCACCCGCCCTCTGGCCTTTTTCACCAGGGGCAGCATGTGTAGTGTGACATCAATCAGCCCAAGCAGGTTGACGTTGATCACCTTTGAAAAGTCCTCTTTGGTCAGCCATTCATTGGGAGCCACTGAAACACCTGTGCCTGCATTATTCACCAAGCCCCAGAGCCCTATGGGAGTAGAGAATACACATATTAACCATTGCCCATAATGTCCCAATTTTTTAGTTATCTAAAGGACAGGATATAGCATTTTCAGCAGATTTTATGAAGCCAGAAACCACAAAGAAAATGTTTAAGTTGTTTATAAATTCATTTGTACACCAAAAAGCACGGACATTCTAAGTGAAGGTACCTTCCGGGATCAGCATTTCCAACCCCATCCTTTCCCCCTCCAAGCTTCCTATGAAAGGCTGCCCTGATGAAACCCTCATGCAAGGGTCACCTAAACAACCGAGGAGTGTGCTGCTACACAACTGGTAGTTATCCCTCCAGCTATCACTGCGGCCATTGGCTGAGCCCAGGGAGAGTTTTGTGACAGGCTTCCTGTTTGCTGGGGCAACAGACACTGCATATGTTTTTCAGCTAGGAGCGCCAGTAGGGCTCATGAGGAGTATGTACATCTCCTCTCAGCTATGGTTTTCAGCTCATAGCACACTTGTCTTGCTCGCAATGTTTTGAGCTTGAAGGTATTAAACATGGCAGCCTCCATGCATCATGTGACCATTTGCCTCCTAGACAGAAAAAATGGAGAAATAGCAACCGATGAAGAAAGTTATGGATGAATAGGTGCAGGTAAAATATGTATATTTATCTGTTGAAATTATGGTAAAATTTTACCCACGTTATTTTGGTATTTGACCGGCATTGATGCCCATTTTCCCTCCTCCAAGATGGCGGTGCTGCATCTTTTGCCAGCTTCTCCTAATCTGGGAGTAAAACAAGATGCTATTTTCTGTGCTTGTTGTAGTCTGTTAATGAATCGAGCTAGAAGCATGCTAGCGACGTCACTTCCAGCTATGTGCTATCTGCAAAATGTGCTATCTGCAAAAGGGAGGTGGGTTTTAGACAGGGAAGTGGGTGGGCCACCTAGGCCCATAGGACAGGCCCCAGTACAAAGTGTTCAGGCAGTGCCATGAAGCAGTAGCAGCAGAATGCAAGGCTTGGGATTCTGTCTCCACAGACACAGAAGGAGATGATAGGAGACTGTTGTGGGGAGAGAAGGCCAGTGATGTCATTCAGGGGGAATGGACCAGAACGGGCGTTCCGGATCCTAACGGGCTCCGTGGCTGGTTCTGGGTTCCCGACAAGTGCCAATCAAAAGTGAGTTCCTGTTCCTAAATCATTTGAATGACACCACTGGAGAAGGCTGTAGGTGTTTGTCTAGACCCCTCACTCCTCAAAGCCAAACTGAGGCAAAAGGGGAAGGCTATCCCAACAGGGAAGCAGTGATAGATCCCAGGTGGATGTTTCTATCCCCTCCATCCACCTGGCATCTATCACTGCTTCCTTGTTGGGATAGCCTTCTGAAATGCAAATTGGCATTCTTGGACTGCAGCAATTGTAAAACCATGAAACGTTAGCAGATGCAAGTCCATGCAGCCAGAATTAGGGCCACCCAGCCAGGGCATGGGAGTTAGGATATGGCCCAATGGCCGTGCCCAGTCTTTGCCCATGGAGCCACCCTTCCTCTACCCTGTAATGCCTCAGGCACACCCTCGGTGCAGGCCTGTGCCAGCAGAGCCAAGCCAACACAGTTGACAGGCACTAACGCTTGCACCAGCCCAGCGAACAAATCTATGGTGCAGGAGTGAGGGAAGGGTGGATTCAGCCCTTCAGCAATTCATCTGACATTTGGGGACTTGGGCAAGGTTCAGTTTCACTATGCAAAGTTTTAGATTAGTGGGATGAGTTACCTTAATTTTGTGTTGCACAGAATTTTATGATACACAGAACCCTTATGCTGGGAGAAGGCTGAAAACCCAGAAATCTATGCTTTGCGTTCCATTCATACATGGCAGGCTGTGGTATGGGAGCTGCTGCACTATGGATACTCTCTCAGCTGCCAACTCTTCTGCCCATGACTATGGCTGTGCACCTGCCAACTGCTTCAGCAGCAGATAATAAAGTTTATCCTCTCATGAAAGGCTTTACCTGGTGATTTCTCAAATCAGGCAACTCTGAAGGCAGCAAAAGCATTCCTGAGTGCACTTGCCTGGTCAGTTGGCAACGCTAAGTGCTACGCAGCGCATGTGAAGCTGTAGTTCCAACCCTGCCCATATGTAGCACAGACGTAGAACAACAGACATGGGAAGAGTCAGCCACCTTTGCTGCCCACACATCCTCTCACCCACTCGGTCGCTGCCTCAATGCTTTCTGTGCAGGTGACGTCCAGGATGGTGGTTCTCAGCCGCTCCGATGAGGCCTTCCCCAGCCGCTCGGCCCCCTGCTGGGTGAGGCAAGCCGCCAGCACCCTCAGGCCCCGGGCGTCTAACTGCCTGGCCAGCAGGTTCCCGAAGCCAGAGTCGCAGCCGGTGATGAAGACGTACTTCTCGGTCAGGTTCTCCACAGTCTGCCTCTCCCGGTACCATCGGCGAAGGAAGAAAAGCCCCAGCAGGGCAGCCAGGTAGAGCCACATGGCTAAAAATGGCAGGTTAAGAAATAAGCTGTGTGTCACAGACAGAGTAGTTATGAGTACATTTGGCAACCAATTTCCTAAGAGGCTGAGCAGAGGATAAGGCAATGACCTAGGGCATACTCCACCATTATTCTGCATATAGGGTCTTGCACAGTGGTGGGATTCAAATAAATTAACAACCGGTTCTATGACGTCATAGTCGGAGCCAAAAAAACAGAAGTAAGTGAGTGGGCGGGGCCCGGCCATTTAACAACCAGTTTTATATAACCTGGGCGAACCCCCTGAACCCCACCACTTGTCTTGCAGCACCATTGTTGTATGTATCATGAATGGATCATAGAAGCATGGTCAAGCATGACTGGTTAAGGCAAATGTGTCAAACTCCACCCCATCTATATTAAATGTGACCACGGAATCAGTGAGTTGGAGGGGATCCTGCAGACCTTCTTGGCCAGCCAAGCAGAGTTTTATAGCATCCCCAAGAAATGGATGGCTACACAAGCTCTGCTTGAAGAGCTGTATCCAAGAGTAACCAACCCTAATCACTTGGAGCCAGGTCCACTTCATAGTGGGGCCTGATAGGTCACATGTTGCAGGCTAACGTACATGCAAGGACCCACACCAATTCCTGGCCAACTACAGGGGCTCATGGGGAATATTGGAAATCCTATATCCAGGACGTGCCTTCTGTGCATTTGCAGCGTAGCGGGAGCTGCGTGCCAGTGACTCACCTGCAATTGATTCCGTGAGTGTCTCCTAGCCCTGATGCTTGCAGAGAGAGAGAGAGAGAGAGAGAGAGAGAGAGAGAGAGAGAGAGAGA
>JAJKFI010000076.1:5495833-5524241 GCA_029204185.1 Lerista edwardsae
AGAGAGAGAGAGAGAGAGAGAGAGAGAGAGAGAGAGAGAGAGAGAGAGAGAGAGAGAGAGCGCAAAGGCTTCCTTCCCCTTTCTGGGTTGCTCTTTGCCTGCTGCTGCTTGCAAATGGGAGGGTTGTTGAGGCACACCTTGAGGCACACAAGAGCTCCTCCTTTCCAGCCAGGTCCAGGGTTATTCAGTAACCAGGACATGGGGGTGCCCACACAACCATCAAGCTTTGGTGCTTGTCTCAACTGATTTGTCAGCTATATGGTGGTCTCAAGGCCAGATCAATGGGGAGGGGCTGGGAAAGCAATGGTGAACTACCCCGCAGCAAAACCTTCACCAGAACACTTTCATTCATGCATTCATTTGAAGAATTTATAGCCCACTTTTCCCATGCCAAAGCAAATGCCTAAGGCAGCTTACATGGGCAAGCTAATCTAAACCACCATTTTTCCAATGGGTGTTTTTTCTTTTTCTTTTTACAAATATACAATATTCTCTGATTCACCAAATCCTCAGTCCCAGGTGTAGCTTCCACAGTGTGGTTCCTTCCTCTGGCTGTGTGCCATTTGGCTTCAGCAGGCAATCGCAAGTCCAGGCTGGACAGACCCTCAAGTTCGTACATTTGCCTTCTCACAGAACTCCCCTGGAACTCTCACTTGCAGTGACTAATCAGCTAATCAGTGACTCCATCTTGCCACAATGGGTGCTGTAGCTTGTCACAGCCTGACATTCGGTCTCCTATCCAAAAACAAGAGCACAGATTTGCTTTGCTTCAGGCAGTACCGGCAGCTCAACCATCAGTCCACCCCTCCTGCCCATTTTATGGCAGGAACTCAACATGACACAGTGAACATTCAACATTTGAAAGAAGCTGTGCTTGATATGGCAGCATAGAGGGCTCTTGCCAGGAGTCAGATGCAACTGATTGGATGATGATGAAGAAGAAGAAGAAGAGATCCTATCTAGTTTTCCCAAAGCTGCATTCCCAAATGCAGCTTTCTCTCTGTGTTCCATGGATGGAACAATACCATCTAGTTAGTGATGGAAACCCTTGAGGGGGTGCCAAACAAACCAGGCAGGGAAAGAAGGAGAAGAGAGTTCCAGGGAACTGGGGCATTGCTCTTGTGTGAAGCTGGAAATAGGAAAGCAATTGTGGTTCTACACTGCACTCAAAAGAGTACCTAATCCCCACTGCCATTGTCCTTCTCTGGGGCAAAGACAAAATGCCGCAGGCCTTACTGGGCTGGTCTAACAATGTGTTGTTATGATACAGCATGGAACTGATGAGTTATTATATCAGCTTCTTTCTCCATGTGTCAGAGCTAATACTAGAACTCTTGTTCAGTTGTGTGAGTGTCATCAAGTTGGCCACTAGTTTTTTGTTGGTTACTGATTAGCTGGATGACCTGTACTGTTCAAATAGTTAAATAAATAAGGGCCCAATCCTATCCAACTTTCCAGCACTGATGTAGCCACAATGCACCCTTAAAGTAAGAGAATAAATGTTTCCTTACTTCGAGGAGGTCTCCCTGACTGCATCTCCACCACAGGATGCAGTGCAAACCCCCTTGCATGGCTACACTGGCTCTGGAAAGTTGGATAGGATTGAGTTCTAAATAAAGTTAATTAGAAGTGACACCTTTTGTTACCTCACAGGGTGACACCAACCCTAGTGACACAATTCACTGGTGGGAAGTTAGGGTAGTGTTGGCCACTGGCTTAGATGACTTTTAAAACGGATTCTAAATATTCATTGGTAGACTATAGTCTATCAGTGGTTATTAACCATGATGGCCACATTGAATCTCCAGGTGCAGGGGCGATATATTACTGAGTACTATGTGCAGGGGGGCAAGACCAGGAGAGAGCACTGACGTTCATTGATTGCGAGTGGGGAAATATTCACTGCATTTATTTTCTGGCCATTATCATCATTCATTTCATGTCTTGACTGGTACGATCTCTCAGCCTCACCTCCCATACAGGGTTGTTGGGAGGACAAAAAGAAGTGGAGGAACCATGCACGCCACCGTGAGCTCCTTGGTGGAAGGGTGGTATAAAATGTGAAAAATATAAATAAATAAATAAAATTTGTCAGTGGGGGATGTCGAACATTTATGGGCCCCTGCTGACCTAGCTACACCACTGGTGCTACGCACTTAGAAGTGCGCTTCCGTTTGTCCCATCTCCAAAAGAATATCATGGGGAAAGGTACAAGAACCCTGTATCAGAGGTGCAAAGAAGGGCTACCAAAATAAGCAGGGGCTTATTAGCTTGGGGGAAAAAAAAGAGGACCGTGTTTGGACTGGATAGGAGAACCTCAAAAGGTCACAGGACAGGGGGGAGGCCCATGTCCATGGATCCTGTATCAGTGCTTTCAATTATCCATGGCCGTTACAGGGGTGTGGGGGTTTACCTTCCTTTAGAGTGCTAAAAAACCTCCTTGCTTGGGGGGGGGGGGAAACAGAGGAGACCCCTATACTCAGTGGTGTCATTCAAATGATTTAGAAACAGGTTCTCACTTTTGATTGGCACTTGTTGGGGTCCGCCCACCGGAAGTGACATCTTAAGCAGTGGTGTCATTCAAATGATTTAGGAAGAGGAACTCACTTTTGATTGGCACTTGTTGGGGTCCACCCATCGGAAGTGATGTCATGGCAGGAAGTGATGTCATCAAGCAGACCCAACAATTCCCAAACTATTCCAGATCACTCTCAGAGCATGTTAAGAAGGCCTGAGAAGGGGGACGTCAGCTCTTCCCAATCTAATTCTTTTGGGCTGTGTGTGCCTGACCATACTCTAAAGAGTTCTCAGAATGTACACAAGGTCTTCTAAACCCGTCATACTGTCAGTGATTTGGAGGTAGGAGGAATGCAATGACACAGGAAAATAGGATAATCTTTACAATTATGGGCAGAATTCAGCCAATAGTTCTCAAGGCTGAAATTCTAAACACACTTTCTAAAGAGTAAGCCATTCAGCAATATATGCATAAGTCTGCAAGTATAAGCCTGTCTTTTTGGAAGATCCAACTGAAAATAATGGGGCTGACTTCTGAGTAAACAGTTTAGATCAGTCTTTATGTCTTAGGGATTTCAACTGGAGGGAGAGTTAAGCACATGTCTGACTACTCAAAATCAATGCAATGTAAAAGCACTGGATCATGCCCAATTAATAATAATTATCACCTGTAAATAACTGCGCTGGGTAATCAATGCTGTGCAAACTTTAGAGTTGGCAGGAGGGAAAACCAGCCTTTAACAACAGCTTAATTCACAGAAACCATCATACTGAACTATGATTCCTACTTGGATTTACATCATATAGTGATCCACTTTGCAAGTTACTAGTCCACAGTATCTCCAGTTCAAGCTTCATTTTATGCCATCCAGACCAACAGGATGCTGCATGTCATTTTAGTAGACCTATGAATGGTCACAGACTATGTCTCATATTCACAAGAAATTTCTTGCTTCTCAAGAGAGACAGGAGAAATCTCGTGCTTCACTATGTCAAATAATGTTGCTTTAAAGTAGTACCCACATCATTTAAGATTCCAGCAATAAAAGCAACAAACCTTGTGGGAGGAAATCTAGTTAACCTATTGAGGGGGGGTGTAACTCCCCTCCTCAGGTGTAGCTGCTGCTGCCACCAGCCCAGGCTCAACACAACAAAGGGAGCTCCTGGGCAAAAATCCCTCTTAAAAGAAAGCCAAATAACAGAAGTAAAAAACCCAATTTTATTGACATATATTAAGAGTTATAAATAAACTACAGAGGCTCTGTACCATAAAACCTGAATATTAAAATGACAATAATCAACCCCTTTGTTTATAACTTAACTGAGAGGAACTCAAAGGACAAAAACAACAACAACAACAACAACAAATCCTATAGGATTTTTACCTTACTGACTGACTACAACCAGCTTCCCCAGCACATAGTGAGGCTAACCTTCCCTGAGAGCAGCCAAAGGAGTCTGTTCCCTGAGGCTTTTAACTTTATATCAATGAACTAATCACCCCCACCTGAGCCATTTACACTTGAGTAGTTCTCTCCCAACTAACCAGGTTCACATAAGACCACAATTTCATGACACCCACAAAGAACAAAAACTACGTGTACATCTTCCCTTTACACTTTTCTAGAGAACTCACCACAGTTCCAAACACAGGGAAAATCAACTTCCACAAAGATCGATATAGTGAATTGCAGGCTACAAGGAAGTGCAGCAATGCTAAGCTCTGTGCTCACACAAAATCTCTTCATGCACAACGATCCTGCAAGGGAAGTCTGAAAGGAAAGGCATTTCTAGGAGCACTTAAAGGCGAGGCTGGGGGCGATCCTGCAAGGAGGGAGGGAGGTCTGCATTTCTAGGAGCACTTAAAGGAGAGGCTGGGGGGCAATCCTGCAAGGGGGAGGTCTGCATTTCTAGGAGCACTTAACAGAGAGGCTGGGGGGGGCGATCCTGCAAGGGGGGGAGAGAGGTCTGCATTTCTAGGAGCACTTAACAGAGAGGCTGGGGGACGGAGCAAACAACAACAAAAAACAAAGCCAGCGATGAGTGGGCGGAGCCAGCCCTAAGGTTAGGTTCTGGAATGCACGTTCCGGTGCCTTTCCCCTCCATGTCACCACTGCTCCTCTCCCTTGCTGCTGTAGCCAGTAAGCAACGCCAAGATGTTGCTTTTCCCTGTGAGGACTGGCTAAAATGGTGCAGGAGAGGAGTGATTCCACTGCAAGGTAAGGCTTCTTTCAAAACTTAAGAGCTTTGCCCTCCCTTAGATTTGCCTCTGCTTGCAATTGAAATTCAAATTCAAATGGGCGGGAAATCGCCCTGTTTTCTGGTCCAATTAACAAACGGAGCCACACACAAAAAACCCACAAAGTGCAAAGCCAAAAAAAAACACACCAACACGAAGTGCAAAGCAAAAAAAACGGAGCAAAAAAACCCGAAGCAAAAAAAACTAGGAGCCAGCAATGAGTTAAGTGGGCAGAGTCCACTAATTGTAACAACCAGAACGCCATTCCAGCTGCATGACAGCACTGGCGGGCCAGCTGCCGTGGGCGGGGCCAGCTCATTTAGAAACAGGTTCTCGGAACCGGTGGAACCGGTGAGAACCGGGTGCATGACTACACTGCCTATACTTAATATAGGGTTATCTCTTATCTGTGGTTTCAGGTATCCACAGAAAGGCCAGGATCCTATCCCCAGTGGATAGCACACGTACACAGTAATATCTTTACTAGTACCACCCAGAAGGAAAAAGCCTCTTAAGGAAGTTTAATAAGGTCTCACTTCCAGCTTCAATCCTTGGCATGCCGAGGAAGGGCTGGAGTTTTTGGTAATACACTGATTGACAGCCCAATCCAAAGCTGCCCAGCCCCCATAGGAGCAGTGTGCCCAAACAGGTACTGCTGCATTCTATGGGTGCCACGGCAGTTGTAGGAGGCACCTCAGGAGAAGGGGATATTTGTCCCCTTCCACAGGTAAGGGCACTGGAAGCCTGGCAGGCAGGCAGCCTGGACACTAGAGGGACACAGCTTCCTGTTAATGTTCTGCCTATGTCCTTCTAGCATTCAGGCTATCTGCCTGCTTGCCTTTCTATTAGCTTGCGTGCTTATAGCATCTGTAAAAAGAAGAGACATTATTCCTTTTCAGGAAGGTAACAAAGATAAATGAAATTTATGGGTATAGGAATGTGTGTGGGGCACAGATGTGTGGATTAGGGGGCATGCCTGAATAGTAATGTATTAATCTATATATATAAAGAAGAGCGTATGTATGTGTGTATGTATGTGTGTGTGTGTGTATATGTTTGTTCCACATAGGCTCTGCAACGCCTGGACCGATTCGCGCCAAACTCGGCACGTGGGTGCCTTGGCCCCCCGAAACCATCGCTGCGCGGTTTTGGAACGGATCGCGCCCCCACGGGCGCGGGTACAAGCGAATTTGTGGTTCTCTATGGGTGGCTATGGGCTGAGCCGAACATTCCGAGGCTCTGATGATGTCATGATGAGATGCAAAGTACATGCAAATGACATGCGGAATCTTCAGGCAGCAACTGAACTCTTGACAGTTGAAGACAAACAGCAGCAAACAGGTTTCACGCAGGCAAACCGATACAATGTGTTCTGTGGACATGTGGGCGGTCCCTGCTTGGCAGTGGACAGTTGGCACAGGGTGCTGTGGCTGTTGCTCTCTCTCTGAAAGTTTACTTTCACTGTGTTATGTAAGGCAATTGGGCAGGTGCAACCAAAGGCTACAAAGATGAAACAACTGTGTACACAGGAAACACCTGAGGAAAAAAAAAACACAACTTGCAATGCTACATCACAGAGCTGCTACATCTAGAGCAACAGAAACAGTACAGCAGCGTCACAAAGGATATGAAACAGAGGGCTACTACATCTAGAGCAACAGAAACAGTTCAGCAGCAGGGATGGGACATATAAACACCCGGGCACACATGTGAGTGTGTGTGTGGGAGGGTCAAGGATGGGACATATAAACACCCGGGCACACATGTGAGTGTGTGGGGGGTCAGGGATGGGACATATAAACACCCGGGCACACATGCGAGTGTGGGGGGGTCAGGGATGGGACATATCAACACCCGGGCACACATGTGAGTGTGTGTGTGGGGGTCAAGGATAGGACATATAAACACCCGGGCACACATGTGAGTGTGTGGGGGGTCAGGGATGGGACATATAAACACCCGGGCACACATGCGAGTGGGGGGGTCAGGGATGGGACATAAAAACACCCGGGCACACATGCGAGTGTGGGGGGGTCAGGGATGGGACATATCAACACCCGGGCACACATGCGAGTGTGGGGGGGTCAGGGATGGGACATATCAACACCCGGGCACACATGTGAGTGTGTGTGTGGGGGTCAAGGATAGGACATATAAACACCCGGGCACACATGTGAGTGTGTGGGGGGTCAGGGATGGGACATATAAACACTCGGGCACACATGCGAGTGTGGGGGGGTCAGGGATGGGACATATAAACACCCGGGTACACATGTGAGTGGGGGGGGCAGGGATGGGACATATAGACACCCGGGCACACATGTGAGTGTAGGGGTCAGGGATGGGACATATAGACACCCGGGCACACATGTGAGTGTGGGGGTCAGGGATGGGACATATAAACACCCGGGCACACATGTGAGTGGGGGGGACATATAAATGGGCTATCTGTATGCCTGGTGAGTGGGGGGGGGTCAGTGATGGGACATATAAACACCCGGGCGCATATAGGTTTCTGGCAGGCAAACCAATACAGGGCCATCTGTATGCCTGGTGAGTGGCGGGGGGTCGGGGATGGCACGTATAAACACCCAGGCGAAGCCGGGTACATAAAAGCTAGTCTATGTATATAAAGAAGAGCGTATGTGTGTATGTGTGTGTGTATGTTTGTTCCACATAGGCTCCGCAACACCTGGACCGATTCGCGCCTAACTTGGCACGGGGGTGCCTTGGCCCCCCGAAACCATCGCTGCACGGTTTTGGAACGGATCGCGCCCCCACGGGCGCGGGTACAAGCGAATTTGTGGTTCTCTGTGGGTGGCTATGGGCTGAGCCGCAGCATTCCGAGGCTCTGATGATGTCATGATGAGATGCAAATGACATGCGGAATCTTCAGGCAGCAACTGAACTCTTGGCAGTTGAAGACAAACAACAGCAAACAGGTTTCACGCAGGCAAACCGATACAATGTGTTCTGTGGACATGTGGGCGGTCCCTGCTTGGCAGTGGACAGTTGGCACAAGGTGCTGTGGCTGTTGCTCTCTCTGAAAGTTTACTTTTACTGTGTAACGTAAGGCAATTGGGCAGGTGCAACCAAAGGCTACAAAGATGAAACAACAGTGTACACAGGAAACACCTGAGGAAAAAACAACAACAACTTGCAACGCTACGTCACGGAGCTGCTACATCTAGAGCAACACAAACAGTACAGCAGCGTCACAAAAGACTCCACGATAAGAGAGACAGGGCTGCTACATCTAGAGCAACACAAACAGTACAGCAGCGTCACAAACAACTACAGGATATGAAACAGAGGGCTACTACACCTAGAGCAACAGATACAGTACAGCAGCAGGGATGGGACATATAAACACCCGGGCACACATGTGAGTGGGGGTGGGGTCAAGGATGGGACATATCAACACCCAGGGACACATGAGAGTGAGGGTGGGGTCAGGGATGGGACATATCAACACCGGGGCACACATGTGAGTGGGGGTGGGGTCAGGGATGGGACATATCAACACCGGGGCACACATGTGAGTGGGGGTGGGGTCAGGGATGGGACATATCAACACCTGGGCACACATGTGAGGGGGGGCAGGGATGGGACATATAAATGGGCCATCTGTATGCCTGGTGAGTAGGTGGGGGTCGGGGATGGCACATATAAACACCCGGGCGAAGCCGGGTACATAAAAGCTAGTATATTAATATTAATACCACCCAGAAAAACAACATCCTAAGGCAGTTTAATAAGATCCCCCTCCCAGCTTTAGTCCTTGGCATATCCAGGTAGGGATGGAATAACATATCCCGATTTTGAGCCAAAGACTATAATCTTATACATATTTTTCTGGGAGTAAATCTCATTGAACATGAAGGGAATTACTTTTGAGTAGACAAGCATAGGCTTGTGCTGTACCTCATTTACTGCCTATTGGTCAGACTGGCCATTGCCCAATTTAATATTACAGAAGTTATATATTGCTTGGGTTGTTACCTGTTCTGCATAGTTGGGAAAAAATTAGAGGGAACATTGGCCCAGGGCCCCAGTACCCAACGTGCCCATGAACCTGGGCACTCCCCCATCCCCCCTGGCCCTGGCAGCCTGTCGCGGAACCCTGGGGTGGGGGGAAAGGCTGTGGTGCATCGGCGGTGGGCTTGGGCAGCCTCTCGGCAAAGCGACACACTGGACCGACACCAATAGCTTTGACACAAGCTATTTATTTTAGTACAAGTCTTTATATTCATGTGGGGTGTCCACATTAAGTCACGGGAGCCCCCCTTGCATATCTCCCAGTCAAAGGGACTGTCACCGTTGGTATCTCCCGGGTAGGCCTTGCCTTCCCTGCCCCGCCTGGATCAGCAGGCAGCTTGGCTCATATGCTGCTCTCCCTCCTTTCTGGGGTTCTAGGGGGTGCCTTACCCTAGGGGTCCCTTGGTTCCAGGGCACCAGTTCAGGATGTGATGCAATGCCCCATAATGCTCGCCCTGCTACCAGGCCGGTCCTTGGCTCTCCTTCCCACTCTGGGGTCCTGACTCTTGGGGTCCCCCAGTTCCTCCTAGGGGGGCCAAGCTGCCCAGGTGTGGGGCTTGGGTCACCCCGTTCAGGGTTTGCCTCCAGGGAGGAGGGCTCTCTGCCCCCGAGGCTGCTCTTCCTCATCCACCTCTGCAAAGCATGGAGGAGCGACCTCCCTCTCTGTTGTTCAGGCTTCTTATGAGCTTCTCCCCAGCTTCCCTTGACTCCTCCCCTTCCTATCTTGTTGGCTGGCCAGGCACTCTGAGACTGAGCCTGGCCTTTGCAGGATCCTCTCCTTACTCAGGGAGTAGTCCCAAGCTGTCAGGATGTTTCCTAAGCCTGGCCTGGGGGCCTTATAAGTCTCCCGCCCGGTGTCGTCTCCTTCTAGGATTTGTGTGTGTGTGTGTGTGTGTGTGTGTGTGTGTGTGTGTGAGAGAGAGAGAGAGAGAGAGAGAGTGAGAGAGAGAGAGAGGCCAAAGTGGGGCAGTGGGCGAACTAACTGGGGTTACCAAGTTCTCTGGACCAGCAGTTTGACAGTCTGTTGGATATCTTGCAAAAGCACAAAAGGCTTGTTGGGATTTATCTTCTGATAAAGCAGAATGACCTATGCTTTAAGGAGGCTGTTCATTGAATCTCTGCATGAGTCAATGTTATGATCTTGTCTTGTTCTAGTTTAATGCAGAAAAAAATGTCCTTCACCTATCAGAAATGTTGGTTAAATGTATCTATATGGTCATAGCCTCACTGGATCAGGGCAAAGGCCCATCTAGTCCAGCTTCCTGTATCTCACAGTGACCCACCACATGCCTTAGGGAACACACAAGGCAACTAGATATGTGCGTCTCGTTGCCACTCCCCTGCATCCGGCACTCCAACGGAGCCTACCTCTAAAATAAGGAGGTTGCACAAACCATCATGGTCTGTAGCCTGTGATGGACTTCACTGCATGTGAATGCTACTATTGACCACATGTGGATTTGTTATTTCAGAATAATGTGGCTAGGAAAAAGGCAAAACTGAATGAAGCAACAGCTCAGAAAATCAAACGGAAAATAATCTAATCTTAAGAAAAAGAGAACTTTAAAAAAGAAAACTTTTAAAAGTTACTTGATTACCAAGTCTGATTGGATATTAGAAGAGGAAGCTAGATATGACTACTATCTCCAGCTTGTTTGGTTTGCTTGAACAATTGTAATGTTATATCTGCAAAATGATCAATATTGCCTGTGCTGGTTTAGGCATAATGCATCTAATTACGAAGTCTGTCACTGAGCTTGGCAAAGAAGAGGAAGGAATGTAGAGGAACTTTGCATCCCAAACGGCAGAATAGCGAGCGCGAGGGTAGCAGGACGTCAGGGCGTGCTCCATGCAGTCAGTGACCTTGTAGAGGCTGCTACTCAAGGTCTTACTCATAATTTGATTTAGTTGGACATCTTTGTGTGAGACATGAAGCACAAGACAAATGCATGTCACTTTGAAATTGACAAATGTTGATATTTTAAAAGCCCAAGCCAATCCTTCTTCTCCTACTTGTACAGCCGTGCTAAAGAAGGACACACTGTATCCAGTGGTGGTGGTTTGGAAGGCTCAGCAGGGAAAGGAACTTGAGTCCCCTAACCCTCATGTAAACCTCCTGCTCCACAGTGGTTTCAATAGCACAAGCTAGGTGAGAGAGTGGATGGGGAAGCTACTGCCGGAGGGAAAAGGATCCTGCATATGCCATCACCGCCATACCCATGCCCCGCTGCACCTCCCCACTCCTGCGATGTCCCCTTCCTTCTCCCATTCTGCCCACCCTTCTGCTGGCTTAGCTGTTCCGGCAGGTGGTGGGAGTACTGACATTGTGCGCAGGAATGTTCCAGTTTTCCTGCCATTATCCTGCCAGTGTGCTAAGGAGTGATCTGCTGGAAAGTGCTCTATGGCAGTTCAATCACCATCAATGGAAGTGGCTCCACTAACGGTGAGGCCCAGTAGGATTAACTGAAACTGAAGGAAGTGGATCTTTGTGACTTGCACCCTTTCAGGGTGCAATCCTGGAATGGGCATATGCCCTTAGCGCCAATGCGGGGGCGCTGAGTGGCATCCCTGTGTCGGCGCTAACGCTCCTGGACCAGCACTGACTGTTACCTGGGGCAGAGGTGTTCCCAGGTGCGCAGATGGGCGGGAGTGGGCAGGGGGTGGGCGAGCCAGCAGGTGTGCTGGCCCCAGGAGGGGGATAGGCTCAGGATTTAAAATCCAAGGGCTCGTCCCCAGGCTGCACAGCTCTGATTCAAGCCGGTGCAGATCAGAGGAGCCCATTGGGGAGGCCGAGGACCCCTTTGGGGAGGCTGTCATACTGAGCCTACTGCCTCCCAGTAAGCAGCACTGGATACAGCGCAGGACCGCCAGATCTGATCGGCTGCAGCAGTAAACACCTCCGGTTTCCCACGTGCCTGCCCAGGAACGTTGCACTGGCCAGACCCCGCCTGTTCATCTGCATATGGCTAATTTGCATGCCTCCTCTCTTGGAAGCCTATATAACTCGGGGGTGGGCGTATGCTAATCTCGCAAAACAGAGATCTAATCTCGCAAAACCTCTTTGCTGGACATGCAAATTGGAAGCGTTGCATGATGGTTTCTGCTCACATGTGGCAATTCCATAAGAACATAAGAAGAGCCCTGCTGGATCAGGCCAAGGCCCATCTAGTCCAGCTTCCTGTATCTCACAGCGGCCCACCAGGTGCCCCAGGGAGGCATGAGACAACAAGATGCTTGCATCCTGTTGCCACTCCCTTGCACCCAGTACTCTGAAGTAGCCTACTACTAATGTAAGGAGGCTACAACCCATCATTGCCTATAGCCCACAATGGACTTTTCTTCCAGAAATCTGTCCAATCCCCTCTTAAAGGCATCAAGACCAGATGCCATTACGACCTCCTGTGGCAAAGAGTTCCACAGATTAACTACCCACTGGGTAAAAAAGTACTTCCTTTTATCTGTTTTAACTCTCCCAACCCTCAGTTTTAGTGGATGCCCCCTGGTTCTGGTGTTTTGAGAGAGGGAAAAGAACATCCCTTTATCGACTCTATCCCTTCCATGCATAATTTTGTATGTCTCAATCATGTCCCCCCTCAGGCGCCTTTTTTCTAGGCTGAAGAGCCCCAAACGCTGCAGTCTTTCTTCATAAGGGAGGTGCCCCAGCCCCATAATAATTTTTGTCGCTCTCTTTTGCACCTTTTCCAGCTCCACTATGTCCTTTTTGAGATGCGGCGACCAGAACTGGACACAATATTCCAGGTGCGGCCTTACCATCGATTTGTACAATGGCATGATAATATTGGCTGTTTTATTCTCAACCCCTTTTTTAATGACCCCAAGCATAGAATTGGCCTTCTTAATTGCTGCCGCACACTGGGTCGATACCTTCATTGAATTGTCCACCAGCACCCCAAGATCTCTCTCCTGAGCTGTCACAGACAGCTCAGAACTCATTAGCCTATAGGTGAAGTTTTGGTTTTTTGCCCCAATGTGCATCACTTTACATTTGTCTACGTTGAAACGCATCTGCCATTTGGCTGCCCATTCCCCCAACTTGGAGAGATCCTTCTGGAGCTCTTCACAATCCCTTCTGGTCTTCACGACCCGGAAAGGTTTAGTGTCATCTGCAAACTTGGCCACCTCGCTGCTTATCCCTGTCTCCAGGTCATTTATGAATAAATTGAAAAGCACGGGCCCCAAGACAGATCCCTGGGGCACTCCACTTTTCACCTCTCTCCATTGTGAAAATTGCCCATTGAACCCCATTCTCTGTTTCCTGGCCCTCAACCAATTCTGGATCCATAAGAGGACCTGCCCGCTTATTCCCTGACTGTGAAGTTTCTTCAGCAGGCTTTGATGGGGAACCGTGTCAAATGCCTTCTGAAAATCCAGGTATATGATATCCACAGGTTCACCCACATCCACGTGCCTGTTGACCTTTTCAAAGAATTCCAAAAGGTTTGTGAGGCAAGACTTACCCTTACAGAAGCCATGCTGACTTTCCTTTAGCAGTACTTGCTCCTCTACGTGTTATAGGATCTTATCTTTGATGAGGCTCTCCACCATCTTACCCGGAACAGACGTTAGGCTGACCGGCCTGTAGTTTCCAGGGTCCCCCCTTCTCCCTTTTTTAAAGATTGGCGTGACATTGGCTATCCTCCAATCCTCTGGCACCGTGGCCGTTTGAAGGGACAAGTTGCATACTCTAGTTAAGAGGTCAGCAACTTCGTTCTTTAGTTCCTAGTAACTCTTGGGTGTATACCATCTGGGCCTGGTGACTTATTTATACGTAGTTTATAAATTTGATCTAAAACATCTTCTTTATTAACCATTATCTGATTTAATTCCTTAATTAGAAAGGACTGTTCGGGCTGTGGTATCTGCCCAAGTTCTTCCGCTGAGAAGACAGATGCAAAGAACCCATTTAACTTCTCTGCAATCTCCAAGTCCCCCTCTTATCTCCTTTTTCCCTCCCTCACCATCCAGAGGGCCAATCGCCTCTCTGGCAGGTTTCCTGCTTCCAACATATTTGAAGAAGCTTTTATTATTCCCCTTTATGTTGCTAGTCATTCGTTCCTCAAACACTTTCTTGGCCTCCCGTATCACCTTCTTACTTGTCTTTTGCCAGAGTTTATGTTCCTTTTTATTCTCCTCACTGGGGCAAGACTTCCATTGACGGAAAGAAGCTTCCTTGCTCTTTGCAGCTTCTCTAACTTCGTTTGTCAGCCATGCAGGCACCCTCCTGGACCTTGTCGAACCCTTCTTTCTTTGCGGTATACACTTCCGCTGGGCCTCTACTACTGTTATTTTAAACAGCCTCCATGCAGCCTGGAGGGATTGGACTCTTTTTACCTTCCCTTTCAATTTCTTCCTAACTAGCCTCCTCATCTGAGGGAAATCTGCCCTTCGAAAGTCAAGGGTTCTTGTGTCAGATTTGCTCTGCACTCTTTCCTGGACATGCATGGCAAAACGAATTGCAGCATGGTCACTGTTCCCCAATGGCTCAGTAACACTCACATCCCTAACTAGGTCCCGAGTACTGCACAATATTAAATCCAGAGTTGCCTGTGGTGGGCTCCATGACTAGCTGCTCTAAGGCACAGTCATTTAGCATGTCAAGGAATCCGGTCTCTCTTTCTTGACCAGAGCAGCAGTTGACCCAATCAATATGAGGATAATTGAAGTCCCCCATGATTACAATCCTGTCTCTCTTGGTCACTGCTCTGATTTGTTTCCTCATTTCAAGGTGACCTTCAAGTTTTTGATCGGGAGGACGATAGCACACACCCACTATTACATTGCTCTTACGGCCTGGTAGTTTAACCCACAATGACTCCACTGTGGAGTCCAGCCCACCTTCAGTTTCTACTCTGCTGGATTCTATCCCCTCTTTGATATAGATGGCCACCCCTCTGCCAACGCGTCCTTCCCTGTCCCTCCTATAGGGTTTATAGCCTGGGATTGCCGTATCCCACTGGTTCTCTGCATTCCACCAGGTTTCCGTTATGCCTACTATATCAATGTTTTCCCTAGCCACCAAACATTCCAGTTCCCCGATCTTTGCTCGGAGACTTCAGGCATTCGCATAATAACACCTATATACGGAGTTCTCTAAGGGGGGGACTGTTTTTTGATCTCTTTTCCCCTCCTCTCTTTTTACTGGACAAACTGTCACTTACACTCAGGTTTGAAGTTCTATTTCCTACTCCTCCATTACTCCTCCTTGCTTTTTTCAGCCACTGCCTCACATTGCTGAAAGTGGAGACTTAGGGATTTCAAACTCTATTCAGCAAAGGGAAAGAGCCAACTTCAAAAAGCTAAGGCTGAGCTCACCATAACCTTATAGGAATCCATGGAGGTTATATACTTGGCATTCAGGCTATTGTAAAGATGGCACACACAGTTCTGGTGAGCCGGGGGGGTGCAGCTTCTGGCATCTTTTGAGATGCTGTGTTGGGGGGGCTGACGGCAATCCCATGGAAATGGCGCCCATGGCTCTTGCCACCCCACGCAATATGATCCCAGCTGAGGTTGTTCCAGGCAGGCCGATATGGCTTTGCAAACTGTAGGGCAGTGGGCAAACTAACTGGTGCTGCCAAGTTCTCTGGACCAGCAGTTTGATAGTGTGTTGGATATCTTGCAAAAGCACAAAAGGCTTGTTGGGATTTATCTTCTGATAATGTTATGACCTAAATGAAGCAACAGCTCAGAAAATCAAATGGAAAATATCCTAAGAAAAACATTTAAAAATAAAACATTAAAAGTTCCTTGATTACTAAGTCTTCATCTGATTGGATATTAGAAGAGGAAATTAAAGATAACTACTATCTCCAGCTTGTTTGGTTTGCTTGAATCATTGTAATGTTATATCTGCAAAATGATCTAGATTGCCTATGCTGGCTTGTTCAAAATGTATCCAATTGCAAAGTCTGTCACTGAGCTTGGCAAGTAAGAGGAAGGAATGTAGACTAGCTTTGCATCCCAACCGGCAGAGTAACGAGCCCGAGGGTAGCACGACGTCAGGGCGTGCTCCATGCAGTCAGTGACCATGCAGAGGTTGCTACTCAGGGTCTTACCAAAAATAAATTGATATATTTGGAGATCTGTGTGTGAGACATGAAACACATGACAAATGCATGTCACTTTGAAATTGACAAACGTTGATATTTTAAAAGCCCAATCCTATCCTTCCCCTACTTGTACAGCCCTGCCAAAGACAGACACGCTGTACCCAGTGGAGGGAATGGTGGTGAATCGGAAGGCTCAGAAGGGAAAGGAACCTAAGTTCCCTAACCCCCATGTAAACCTCCTGCTCCGCAATGGTTCCACTAGCACAAGCTAGGAGAGAAAGTGGATGGGGAAGCTACTGCTGGAGGGAAAAGGATCCTGCATATGCCATCACCACCATACCCATGCCCCGCTGCACCTCCCCACTCCTGCGATGTCCCCTTCCTTCTCCCATTCTGCCCACCCTTCTGCTGGCTTAGCTGTTCCGGCAGGTGGTGGGAGTACTGACATTGAGCACAGGAATGTTCCAGTTTTTCTGCCATTATCCTGGCAGTGTGCTGAGGAGTGATCTGCTGGAAAGTGCTCTATGGCACTTACGGCGGGGGTGGGTGAGCCAGCAGGTGTGCTGGCCCGGGGAGGGGGGTAGGCGCAGGATTTAAAATCCAAGGGCTCGTCCCCAGGCTGCACAGCTCTGACTCAAGTCACGGGGCCTCATCCGATCTGTGCCTGCTATTTAGCAGGTGCAGATCCGAGAAGCCCATTGGGGAGGCTGTCATACCGAGCCTCCTGCCTCCCAGTAAGCTGTGCTGGATACAGCACAGGCAGAGGTGGATCTAAGGGGGGGGCAAAGCTCTAAGTGTTGCAAGAAGCCTTACCCTGTCATGTACATCCCTCCTCTCCCTTGCTGCTGTAGCCAGTAAGCAACGCCAAGATGTTGCTTTTCCCTGTGAGGATTGGCTAAAACGGTGCAGGGGAGGAGTGTTTTCCACTGCAAGGTGAGGCTTCTTGCAAAACTTAGAGATTTGCCCCCCCTTAGATCCGCCTCTGAGCGCAGGCCCGCCAGCCTGCCTGCTCCAACGCTGCTTAGGACTGCACTGTCAATTTCTTTCACACACAAATCCTGGATGGAAAGATGTGAAATAAAGGAACACTTCAACTCACACTTCTCAAAGTACGGCTGCCCATAGGATTCTTTGGTGTCAGAAGATGTCCGGTTCCATACTTTCTGCACATCCTCTATCGCAGGGTTGGCAATAGCTGTACTGAAAGCTCCAGGCTCAATAATGCTGACTTGGACTGCAAAAGGATGTAGCTCTCGCCTGAATTGGAACCAAGAAAAGATAAAAGCCCCTCATCTCCCAGTGATCCATTATATAATGCTAAGAATGATAATATTCTTTTCAATGACTTTTTAAAGCAATCATAGTAATAACAGCAGAATTTGTGCTCATGGAATGAAGAACACATTACCTCAGGCTGTCAGAAAAAGCCTCCACTCTGTATTTGGATGGGCAGTACCCACCTCCGACACTTGCTATTCTTCCTGTTACACTAGATACATTGACCACCCTGCCGCTGGCCTTTTTCACCAGGGGCAGCATGTGCAGCGTGACGTCGATCAGCCCAAGCAGGTTGACGTCGATCACCTTTGCAAAGTCCTCTTTGGTCAGCCATTCGTTGGGAGCCATTGGAGCGGCTCGGCCCGCATTGTTCACCAAGCCCCAGAGCCCTGTGGAAGGAGAGAATGCACACGTTTAGGACTGTATTTGATATTTCCATTTCTGATGGACCTGCCTGAGCCAACAGTGTTTCCCTTCTTCTTTCAGCGTGCCTCCTGATGCCTTCAAAAATGCGGTTCCTGGCACTAATGGAGCGTACCATTCCACTGGGGAGTGATTCTTCTTTGCTCGTGATCACCCCCAAACATGGCACTGGCCAGCTGCGTCTGCCCAGAAATCCGGGTGATTATGCCCAAAGAAGAGGCATTCCCCCGTGGAATGGTAAGGGCTGTTCATGTGGGGGAAGGCTTCCAGCAGGCACTGAATTCGGTCTGCGGGCCATAGTTTGTAGGTACCTGGTGTGGACCAACACTCACATGCAATCTAAATGCTATATGATGTAAAGAATATTAGATGTGTTTAGATCAGGTGTGAGTGTTTAGCTGAACAATCTTTCCTTGTAATTAGAGGAGACATGGCACACTGGGAGTGGGAAGCAGAGGTATTTGCAAGTTCTTAAATACAAGTTTGGAACTCTTAATCCCGATGGAGCCTCTTATTCCAAGCTGTCGTAAGAACTTACATGCTTTGTGCGAAAAGCAAGAGAAATCAAGGCCCAAGTCTCTGTGGCCCAGCTATACATCAACCTTTCAGGGTTTTTTGTACAGGCCGGTTCCCTTATGACATCAGAAAATGTTTCGAGCATTTGCCAATCTAATGGATGAAGCAAAATCTCAGACGTTTGCATCAGCTACTTTTTCGTCATGAAACTGTGTACAAAGCATTGGCGTCACTGGGGTTTGCGTCACCTAGTGCAGGAGACAAGTGCGTTACCCCACGATGGACCGCATCATCATCATAATCTGCCCCCGCATCTCCACCCCCCACACACATCAGAGGTGTCATGAGTTGCATGAATATAAGAAGGCTTGCACAAGCGCACTATGCTGCTGGGCATCTCTGCCCCAAATTCGGAGGTGCCTGCCCTTCTGAGCTAAGGGCTGGAGGTTCCCAGAGGGCTAACATGTTAGCACAAGCAGGGCTGACCTTCGGAATTGCAGGGCCCAAGTGGAAACAATTGTGTGCCCCCCCCCAATATAAAACATTTTATATTACACGTGCACTTAAAAAACTGCATGCGAGATAATGGAGCAAATAGAAAATCACTGTTCTGTATTATCAAGGACCATTTTCTTCCATAGGCAGTGATCCTGAGCCAAAGGTATTTCTTTACCAAAAAAACCCATAACTCCTCACAAACCATTGAGACCCATCTCAATGCTGCTGTTTTGCTTTGCAAACTTTTTGTTACACCTTGATTATTATTTGACAAAGTTTCTACAAACCAGGAAAATTGCTTTGGGGGCCAGATATGACCTAACAGTAGAAAACCCTGGTTTAGATCATGTCCCAGCATTTAGTACATCTAATTACTTGTGAATTACTTGTGAATCCTCAAGCCCCAACCCCCACAGTGCGGGGAAGGAAAACTGAAAACTGCTTCAGCAGCAGGTGATTATCTCTGATGACGAAGAGGACTGAAGGGGATCAGAAATGCTTGCTGTGAGAGGGAAACTGGCTTGGTATATTCAGGTGGACATTAAACCAATCACCCCTTGCCTGTAGGTGAGCAAAATGGTAATAAAAAATCACACACAAGTTTGCCTAGAAGGGGATGAAGAAGCATATTAAGGAGGGCTGGGTCCAGGGGCATAGCTAAAGAAGTGGAGGGGGTGCAACTGTACTGGCCAACAAGCTTTATGGGGCAACAAGCTGAGCTTGACACTAGTGGCCAAAATTGTGAAAACATTGGTAATTACAAATAATACCATCATGTTATATATAACTGTACAAGGAATTTAATGCAGAATGTAATGAAACAAACCAGAGTGTAATATCTTTCCTCTTTCACAAGTTGTGGCCAAAAAGCCAGAAAATGAAAATAGAACTCGCATGTAAAAATTGTGGTTTGTTAAAATTGTGGTTTTTTGGAATAATACTGTCATGTTACATACCATTTAATGCAGAATTTCATGCAGAATGCAATGAAACAAACAGGTGTGTAATATCTTAATTCCAGCAGAGGTTATTGCCAAAAAATTGAAAACTATGTGCACCACCCTGGGAAGAAGGGTAGTATAAAAATGTGAAAAATATGAATGAATGAATGAATGAATGAATGAATGAATGAATGATTTGGGGGGATTTTAAAAATGTATGGGCCCTAAGTGTCAAATGATCTAGCTATGCCACTGTTGAAGGAGTGATTGCGGGCTGGGGGCAGCAGGAGGGCATGCTGCTGGGGGCAGGATGTGGGTTTCTCCCCTATTTTTCACCTTTTTTAAAAGCCCAGGCATGCTGTCATTTCCGGAAGTGGCATCACTGCCTATTGTGACATCACTTCCAGGGCATCAGTTTGCCCTTGGCACTGAGCTACATTTTTATTAGCTTCACTACTGAGCCTAGTTATACACCAATTTGGGAGGGGGGGGGAGAAGAGGCAGCCTCACATTCTTAAACGTATACCAAGACTGAAACAAAAAAGACGGAGGTAGGAAGGAAAACATTTGGAGGCATGAACTACCCAGGGAATGGGAAGTCTCTTCTGCAGGGTTTCCCAGAGACAGCAGGATGGGGGAAAGAGAGTACCTGCTTTCAAAGGAAAAGCATAGGGATGCGGCCAGCTCCCGCCATAGCTCATCCCCAGGCTGGCCATGAACTGGCTCCCCCAGCCTCGCTCTCTCTCGCTCTCTCTGGGGCAGCCGCTAACTGCGCCCTGCTGCTATTGCTCCTGTCCGTTTTAATGACCTGTAAGTAAAATTACTTCGATTTGACACTATAGATAGAATTAATTCCTTTTCCTGTCTAATAGAAGCTTCGGATAATTTGTTACCCGGGCAACGCCGGGTAACAAAAGGGTAGTTTCATTCTAAAGTACTTCCAGAGCAGTGAGAGCAGCAATGACTTGGAAATACGCTAAAGACGAGGTACGTCCAACGAAGTACTGCACCTCCCGTTGCCAGAGGTCATTTTACGACAGCAGTTGCACTGTCATAAAGCCCTCTGCCCAATCCATAATAGGATTAGGACGTTCATGTTCCTTCCCTGTAATATACATACTCTAATTGCATCATGCAATAACTTAGAGCAAAGTGGACAGGACACTAAACCAGTAGTTCTCAAACCTGTTTGTACCGGGATCCACTTTTTAAAATAACACTCTATGGGGACCCACCTAGCTTCAGTGGTGGTGGATCATCTTCTGGAGCTCCACAGTCATCAGATCAGGGCCATTCTGGTGGCCTTGAATTCCCCTTTGCAAAGAACCACAACTGCCCCTTCACCTGGCCATCAATAAAAGCCAAAGCACACTCACCTATTCATGAGTAAACACGTGGCTCAGTGTCACTTCACTATCCCTTTTCCTTATCAGCTTGGAGAGGGGAACTTCCTTCTGAAGAGTCTGTTGGGGCCTGCGATCATCAGATCGGGAATATTCTGGTCATGTTGCGTTTCCTTCAGAGTGCCCTTCAACATGGACCAAGGCATGTTTGCCTACTCATGAGTAAACATGCACATGCTGCTCTGTTTCAGTTTCCATAGAGCTCAAACACTTTCTTTGTCAGTTTTGCGACACACCAAAAATTGCATCGCGACCCACTGGTGGGTCCTGACCCACAATTTGGGAACCACTTGGGCAGTGGTTATGTGGCTTAGGTTACTCTTTTAAAATATATAGAACAAGCAGGCAGTGGGGGGAGGAGTGTACAAATTCAGTCAAAACTGTGGCACAGAGGCCTTAATACTTTGTCTCCACTGTGGTGTCAGCCCAATTCCATCTTGTCCCCTGCACGCTATTTATTTCTAAAGAGCAAAATATGGATAGATCAGTTAACTCTTTAGGGAACATCGAGCTGGACCATTAGAGGGGTTCCAGATGGGAGACACCGCAGGGTCGATTTTGCACCATTTGTGCATGCAGGAATGTTGTTCATATGGGCATATTTTTTTAAAAAAAGAATAGTCTGTTGACTTATATTACAGAATGAGTGCAGCAGAAACTAAAGGTATGCTTTTATTTATGTTTAGTTTAATCCTGCCTTTCCATCCAGAGTCCAACAACAACTAAACAACAAAAAGACTTTGATGACAAAACCAACAATGAAAGCAGAGAACATGACAAATGGCAAGGCATCTACCACTTTTGGATGGATGACAGACAGTGTCAACTTGTACGGATGACGGACAGTGCCATCCAATGCACACGTACTCAGAAGGAAGTTCCAGTGAGTTCAATGGGTCTTACTGTCAGGTGTGCCTTGGATTACAGTCTGAGTTGCTGTTTTTGCAAGATAATCTACAATGCCTGAGCTGGTTTGGGGTTAGAGCGGGTCAACACATAGTCTGCCACTGAAGCTGGGAAATATGACAGAGGAATGTAGAACATCTTTGCATCCCACCCTGGAGTGTACCGACTGCGAGGGTAGCAGGACTTCAGGGCATGTTCCATGCAGTCAGTGACCAGGCAGAGGTTGCTGCTGCTGCTGCGTTCAAAAATATCTTGCATGACTGTGGAATCTGTGTGCAGAAAATGCAAAGAAAAAGTTATCTGTGCAACAGTATGGGAGACAAGTGACATTTTGGAGACAAAGACCATGTACACCTCCCCGGTAATTCTACTCAGAAGGGAAGCACCCAGATGGGACCTGGCCTGTTTGTCACCTGGAAACCAGGATGGCGGGCTGCCAACACACCCGGCAGTGTGGAGCCTCATGCAATGTCCAACCACCCTAGGAAAGAGTTCTAACACTTTTGGACGGCTTTTGAACAATACAGGTTGATCCTAATTATCCTTGGAATTTACATCCGCAGGTTTGTCCCAATGCGGGTCCCCTAGACCTGCGCTGAGCCACATTTGGCTCAACCTGAAGCCTCTGGAGGCTCTTCTGAAGCCTGCCGAGGCCACGCTACATTGCACACAGCCTTGGTGGGCCTCAGAATGGCCGCTTTGGCAAAATAAATAAATAAAAACCCTTCCAATTTTCAGGGAAAATTGGAAGTTGTGATTTCAAATGCCTTAAAAGGCATTATGAGGTCCCAGGGAGGCCTAGGGGAAGTTTGGAGGGTGTGTGGAAAATCCCCCATTCAGAACCCTGCCGAGGTTGTGGGCAAACACACACAGCCTTGGCAGGCCTCAGAATGTCCTCCGGACCCAAATGAAGTAGTGCTCTAGTCGGGTTCAGAGGGTGGGGTGGGGGCAAAATTAGCAGGTTTAATCACCCAAAGATTTGTTCCTTAACTATGAGGGTTGTGGAAATGGAACCCCTGCGGATAAAAAGGCCCCCACATGTACTTTTGGTTTTCCAACGAAAAACGGAAGTATTGTTAAATAGCCTACAGAAGGTTAAGATGGCCTCCGGGGGGCCAGGGACGCCATATACGCTTGCCACCTGGCGACAGTTGCACCCCTCCCCGGCATAATGGCAGAACTGCCACTGGAAGCACCTGGAACTATCAACTGCGTTGCCCCTCCATTCATTCACACACACACACACACACACACACGGCGCAATCCTAAACTGAGTTAGGCCAACATAAGCTAAGCCAGCAAAATTTGGCCAGCACAAGGTGTAAAAGACAGGCAAGCCAAATACAGGCCTAACGCCATCTTAGAAGGCCTGACTCCATCTTTAAGGTATTTTATCCATCTGGGGTAAGCAGTGAGTTAAAACAGGCCACGGTGAGAAATCAAAATGACAGAGAAAAGAACCACATTGAAACTTCAACTCTTATCAGTTGGCCTAGGGAACTTTGTGGGAGGTTCCGTGGGGCAATAGATTCAAGGACATCGTGGTGCCAGCTGCCTCCTCTTAAATTCCTTTGCAGCTGTAACTCATAACCTGTGATTGTCTCACTGTTACCAGGCAAAGTCAATTAGCCCTAACTGAAAAGCAAGAGGCAAAGGGCTATAAAAATCGCCTCTCAACCTTGTTGAGTGTTCAGCATTTCTGGCTGTTCCAGAGATGGTTTGATGATTACTGAGAAGGAGAAAGAGGCTTGCTTGATTCCAACAATGCAACATGGGTATCATCTGTTTGGCAACTTTGCGTGTTAAGCAATGTTAGTCTCAGTAAGAATAGAAGCTCAGGTTTCTTATTTTTAATTGTTATGTGTTATATCTCATTTATGTTTGCCTTTAGGCCGTGTAACCAACAGAGTTGTGTTTTTAATAAAGTTTTGTCAAGCTTATTTGCTTGGGCGTGAGTACATTATGTTTGGGGGAAGCTATTTAGGGTGCTGGCTAAATCCAGGCCGCTCTTTGCCCGTTGCCCTTGCAATAGGAACTGCTAAAGTTTTTTTCTGTCTAAGGTTCCTTTTTTTCCAAACTACCGCCTCTGGGTTAAGTGAGGTTGGAGTATTGGAATTGCTTTGAATACTGGTTCACTCAGCCTAAACTGCTCCACTAGGCTTGAGTCAGCAGTTATTTGGAGCTGGTGGCGTTTTTAGCAGATTTCCTATTAGCATAAGATTTGGCTGTACTCACGGCTAGCCAAGGAAAGATCAGAAGTTGGGTACTTGGCAAAAGTTTGTTAAATGCACGGACTTCCTAGAACTTTGCACCCCTGGTGCAGAGTGTTTTTTCTCACTTTGCTACAGCTGTGCAAAAGAACTCATAACCTCCCCGTGGTTAGTACTTTACATAAGCGACACCGTAAAGTATGTTTGGGCCACTCTCAGTCAAGAGAGGCCAACACACAGACATGAGTCATCCTCCCTTACTCAGAGAGTAGTCCAAGCACGCTTTATGGTGCCCCTTGTGCAGGCCAAACTTTGCTGGCTTAGGTTATGCTGGCCTAATTCCAGTTTAGGATTGCTCGCTCACTCACATGCACTTCCATACATTTAACTCACAGGTCTCAAAGTATTGCTGCCCATAGGATTCTTTGATGTCAGAAGGCACCTTGTTCCACACATTCACGAAATTCTCTTTTACGGTTTTCATAATTGGTGTCAGAAAACCCCCAGGCTCAATAATGCTGACTTGGACCCCAAAGGGATGGAGCTCTCGCCTGAATTGGAACCAAAGAGATCGAGGAACATTACCTTCTATTGATCAATAATAATAGTGATTTACATCACGTGCCAGAAAGTTTTCATGCAGAGATTGTCTTCCCCTATGAGCGGAAAGATCCTCCTGATATCGTTCCTTATGCTACAAACTGGTAAGCATACATCACTCGGATGATATTTTGCAAAAAAGGAGACGTTTCTTTGTTGAGAAATTAAAAAATCCAGTTTCAATTGGATTTCTTCATGTATTAACATCCAGATATCAAATACACAGTGTGCAACTCTTTGTTATGACAGTGTTATTCGAACTGTGGGTTGGGACCCATTTGGTAGGTCACGACTTGATGTCAGGTGGGTTGCAGAAAGCTGGGAGCAGGCATGTTGGAAACTGCAGACCTCAGTCTTGTTATATTCCTTTTGTGAGTGTTAACAGTTTGAATTTTCAAATAAGGGTTTTTTAAATTTTGTTTTTAGTTCAGTGCTTTTATATCATGTTTTGTCCTAATCTTGCTTTCTGTCAGGGATGTTTCATAGTTGTACAATTGCTGCAGTTCAAGAATGCCAATTTGCATTTCAGGAGTGTCATTTTATTATGTTACAATGACAGCACTTCCTGCTTGATTATGTCACTTCCTGCCACAACATCACTTCTGGTAGCTCCCTATACGGGTACCATTCTAAAACGTGGTCCCGGTCTAAACGGTTTGAATACCAATGTGTTATGATACACCTTTTCTGTTCTCTCTCCCTCTCTCTCTGTCCTGCTGTGCGTGTGCGTGTGCGTGTGCGCCACACATTCCTTGTTCATTCTACATCATTAATTATTATCAAAACTACAGTCGTGTCTCGGAATCCACTGGGGTTTGGTTCTGGGACACACTGCTGATAACAAAAACATGTTAAACAAAAGCAGTTAAAGCCCAAACCAAACATGAGTCAGTCAATTAGAACTGCTATTTTCAGCTCAATCTGAAAAAGAGACTCCCTCCCTTTGTCCTCTCTTACTGAAGAATGGAATGTGAACGTGATTAATCACATTCAGCAAGAGAGGGTCTCAGAGTGTGCACATTTTTGATGCAATCTTCAACATCAGCCAATCTTTCCCTGTACTTTTTTTTCCAGCGCAGGCTTGGATAACTAGTTCTGTGTATGAGGCTCTTTCAAATTTCACTGAGGAGATCCCTTAAGAAAAAACCCCAACCCCAACCATGCCTTTTAACCACCAAAAGCGAAACCTAAAGAGCTGATATTCTACCTTAGGCTATCAGCAGTCTTCCTTCCAAGCACTTGTTCTTCCTCAGTCTGGCTGAACCAACTTCCGCTGAAGCAGCAGCAATACCACTCACCCAAGCAAAAAGAAAGCTGCAGAGCTGCTATTTTACCTTAGGCTGTCAGAAAAGGCCTCCACTCCGAATTTGGATGGGCTGTAACCTCCTCCGATGCACGCCAGTCTTCCCATTGCACTGGACACATTGACCACTCTCCCTCTGGCCTTTTTCACCAGCGGGAGCATGTGCAGCGTGACGTCAATCAGCCCAAGCAGGTTGACATTGATCACCTTTGAAAAGTCCTCTTTGGTCAGCCATTCGTTGGGAGCCATTGGAGAACCTATGCCTGCATTGTTCACCAAGCCCCAGAGCCCTGTGGGAGGAGAGAATGCACACGTTCAGGACATTCATAAGAACCGGCCGTTTGCCGCTTGCTGTGGTCTTCTTATTCCATATCCTTCTTATTCCCAAGTGTCCCAAGATACATGTTCTAGGATCCAAGTGCCTCCAGTTGAAGGGAAGAATTAAAGCTATTACAAATTCACTATTGCACCAGAAGTGATGGACATCGCAAAAATGATGGGCAGCCTACCTTAATTTTCATTCCAGTGAAAGAATGAAGCTGTCCTATCTCACTTATTGAGCTTACTTAGAACTTAAGCTATCACACTTTGCCATAATCTTTCAGCCTTCACCTTCTCCTGCAGATATGGGGGGGGATTACTGAAGATGAGGAAATTATGGGGGACTGGGTGCTAGGTTTAACACTGACTGACTGACTGACTGACTGACTCGAGCGTTGTTCCTGTTAGGACTTCTAGGACATTCCAGGCAAGTTTGGGTGCCCAGGGCTGTGAGCCCACTGATCAGGTCCCCAACAATAATATAGGTAAAGAACCACAGACTACCAGGAGCGTAGGAGTTAACACACTGTATTGATAGGAGCAGGATTTGAAGATGCTTTCGTGGAACGTAGCAGGGTGGGAAAATAAGGCTCGTAATACTGAATTTGTAAATTTTCTCTTGGGTGCCGATATACTCTGTCTACAGGAAACGTGGGCTAAAGATCCTATATTATTGCCCGATTTTCAATCATTTTCTATTCCTGCATTCAGAAAAAAGAGATTTGGTCGGTATCAGGCTGGTGTGACGACTTTGGTTAGGTCCACTCTTAAAGCTGAGTTTGTTGATGAATGTCATGATCTAAATCATATTTTAGTTGTGCGTTTGCACACTTATTTTACCTGCACTCTTCTTTTTAATGTGTATTTTCCTCCCTACTTAGATAAACTACACTTGTCCCAAATGTGGGCATCCTTGGCTCGCATGCTAGAAAGATTGACAGCTAAGTATCCCCACGATGTTATCCTTATGGGAGCTGATGCGAATGCTCGGGTTGGTAATGGCTCTGAAGTCTTTTATAAAATGCTTAAAGGAGACAGCCTTTCGACCCTCCCATCTCATTGTGAATACCCCAGACTTTCTAAGGATCACTGTGTTAACGAAGCTGGGGTTCTGATGGCAAAGTTTTGTATTCTTCATAACCTTGTTTGGATTAATGGTCTGACCTCTTTCCACAAGGCTTCAGAATTTACTTTTGTGGCCCCTAGGGGCTGTAGTACTATTGATTATATTTTGATTTCAGCCGACTTTATTACTTATGCTATGCATTTTGAGATTGGAGAGTTTAAAATTAGTGACCATCTTCCGTTGCTGCTAGTATTGAAGTCTTCTGAGCTAGCCCTTTCTACATCTCCTTTATTATCAAGAAACCCTACTTGCAGTGATTATGCTCCCATGAATCCTAATACGGTTTCACCTGATTTAATCTGTTCAGATCAGCATCCTTCTTTGAGTGACAAGGTCTGGATGCGTAAATATGTTTGGAATAATGATACCTTGTCCAAAGTCCAATTGGTGCTGAAATCACCCCCTGCTTCCTCTTTATTGAATATTTTACACTCTAAATCTAATCCTAGGCCACTAATTGAAGCCTACGAGTCTCTTTTGGAACTTATAGTAGCTTCCATTGCCCAGCCCTTGTCCAAGCTCTTGGCGAAAAAAGGAAAACCCCTCCCAACATCTCACTGGTTCGATCAAGAGTGTCTAGAACTGAAAATGCACTCTAGAGCATTATTTAGTCAATTTAGATTATTAAATACCAGCTATGCTCTGAAGAACTACTTTGTTCATCTAGCCCGTTTCCGTGAAGTGATTTGTTCTAAAAGAATCAACTTTCTAAAAAAGCAATGGGACAGACTGATTTCAGCCTCTTCACATACCAATTCCCGGCTTTTCTGGGACATTGTGACGAGAGCTTTAAGAAACAATTCTCATTCTTCATCGGCTGTACCAATTAATCTATGGAAACCCTATTTTTCACAACTCTTTTTTGATGACTCCTTAGACCGGGAGAGGGCTCCTTCTCCTGGATGTTGTCCTCCTGCCCCTAGCTGGACAAAAGTCTCAGAAGAGGAGGTACTTAAATTAGTTCGTAAGTTAAAAAAAGAGGAAGGCGTCTGGGCCTGATGAAATAGTTACGGATTGGA
>JAJKFI010000076.1:5527241-5538014 GCA_029204185.1 Lerista edwardsae
GCATTTACAAATTTTCCCGGCCATTGGGAAAATCTCTTCTTATCTAACTGTATTGGAAAATCCTCATTTAAGAAGAGCTCTCTCTCTAGCGCGGTGCAACGTTATGCCATCAGCGGTCCTAAGAGGTAGATTTAAGAAAATCCCTTTCTCAGACCGTTTATGCTCCTGTGGCATGGAAGAAATTGAGACACTAGAGCACTCCCTGTTTCACTGTCTTCGCTTTTCGGATTTTCGTAACCAATTTGAGCAGGCTATATGTAGTCTCTCTTCAGTACCTGATTCTGTTAGACTGAGAAGTCTTTTAGACTCTAATGACTATGATATAATTGCAAAGGTTGCTGTTTTTTTAAATTATATTGTTGTTGTTAATTCTGACACTACACACTAAGTTAGACGTGATGTTTTGTTTTTATAGGGTTTTTTAAATTGTAGCTTTTATGCTATTTGTATATATTTTTTATGCCATTAAAGGTACTTGAACTTGAACTTGAACATAGCTTGTTAGTTCACTTCATACATATCCTTCTTTAGTCATGGGTGTAGTCACTGTATTATTTTACTCCTAGCATTTCACACGCTTGGGAATGCTTTGTGGGTCCTAGGATTGTGGTCAGTCTGCAGCGTTTGCTCCAGATTCGCAGTATTTTAACTGAATTAACTTTTCAGCTACATATTGTTTGACATGTTTATATCGAATGTCAGTGTGTTTTGATCTGGCTTTTACATTTTGTGATTGAGCCATCGCAATTGTTGCCTGATTGTCCTCATACACGTCAATTACATATCCAGTTTCTAATTTCATATCTGCCATTAATTGTTTGAACCATATTAGTTCATTTATTACTGTAGATAGCACACACATCTCTGCTTCAGACGTGGACAGAGCAATTGTATGTTGCCTAATTGTTTTCCAGTGTATCAATGTGTTGCCGAGATAAATTGCAATACCAGTGTTTGATTTCCTGGTCTGTGGGTCAGAACCAAAATCTGCATCTGCACTCAGTTTCAGTTCTCTGTCTGGAGTGATATACAAACATTTTTCTTTTGTTTCCTTAAGGTATCTTACAATCCATTTAGCTGCATGCCAATGTTTTTGGGATGGTTTTTGATTGAATTTAGATAAATGGTTTACGGCCATACTAATATCTGGCCTTGTCCGTTGGCTTAGGTATAGGAGGCTCCCAATTAGTGATCTACACATTTCACCGTCACAGGGGCTACTTGTATTTTCGTCCTTTTCAAATCCCAAAATCATTGGTGTTTTAGTCCCTTCACATTGCTCCATCTTGTATTGTTTCACCAAGTTCTCTATCTTTCGTTTCTGTGATATTTTGAATCCGTTATCTACTTTGTCTATCTCAATTCCTAAGTAGTTCTTGGCCTCTCCTAGATCTCTGATCTTGTACTGCCCTTTTAACTTCTTCACTAATTCTACACTCTCATACGGTGATGGACTCACAATAAGCATATCATCCACAAAACACAATACTGTTTTCCTTTCACAAATTGACATTGTTCAGCTTTTCCTTGTTCAAACCCAAGTTTAATTAGTGTCTCAGATAAGTGACAATTCCATTGAAAAGCACTTTGTCTTAATCCGTACAGGCTTTTCTTCAGCCTCCAGCAGTTACCTTCACTGCCATGTACACCTGGTGGAATCTCCATATAAATCTCATGTTCTAGCTCAGAATTCAAGTATGCACATTCAAAGTCAATATGTCTCAACTTATACTGATGCTTAGCTGCGTAGGCTAGTACTGCCCTCAGTGATTCGCTCCTCAATGTAGGCGAATACACTTGGCCAAAATCCTTTGCTGTCTGCAAATACCCTTTAGCTACAAGCCTTGCCCTGTATCTCACTCCTCCTGTTGCATCACTCTTCCTTTTGAATATCCATCTACATCCAATCACTTTCCTGTGTTCTGGGTATGGTACAATTTCATATACACCCATCTCTTTCAATGAATTCAATTCCTTTTCTATAGCTTGCAACCATTTTCCCTGTTCTATAGCATTGAGTTGCTGCAAATCAACATAGTTTTCTGGCTCGTCACACTCATTGACATGATACACACTCGGAGAATATCTATCCGGTGGTTTGATGATTCTGCGGGTTCTTCTTAGTGCTACAGGAGTCATACTGCTACTTCTGCTTTCACTAGTGGATGCTTCCTCCTCCTTAGCTGTTATCTCCTTTCTTTCGGGAGTCATCCCGTCTCTTTCTACCTTGCTGGGAAATTCATTGTCTACTCCCTGCTTGTCAGATTTGTCTGTTTGGCTAGGCTCTGACAATACCAGCTGTTCATTATCTTTCGATAAACCATATGTGTCATCTATTCTAGCACTGGCACTGACAACAATTCTCCCATATTCATCTCCAAATCTCATAGCTTTTCTGTTGTTTTGGTAGCCAACAAAGTACATTTTCTTAGCCTTATAGTCACCCTTTTTTCTAGTCTTTACTGGTGAAACCACATAAGAAGGAGCACCAAATGCATGGAAATATTTGATCACTGGTTTTCTGCCAGTCCATATCTCTTAAGGAGAACACCCAATAGTTGAATGATAGATTGCATTCATGGTGTAGCAGGAATACAGAGCACACTCTCCCCAATACTTGGGTGACAATTTACTGTCTGCCAGCAACGTTTGGATCATGTTTTGTAGAATCTGCTGCCCTCTCTCTATGTAAGCATTTTGAGTTGGGCAGTAAGGTGCTGAGCATCTGTGCTTTAAGCCATACTTTCTTATCACCCTTTGAAATGATTCACCTTTAAATTCCATCCCATTGTCTGACTGAACAGTCTTAACCTTTTCTCCTGTTTTCCTCTCTACAAACTTCAGCCAAGATTCAAATTCTGTAGCCGTCTGCATTTTGTCCTTTAAGAGGTAGCAGAACGTAAATCTTGAAAATTGGTCCTGTATAGATAGGATGTATTTTGCTCCCCCAAAACTTGTGTGTGGCATTGGTCCAACCAGATCTAGGGCTACCAGTTCCAATATTTTGCTAGTCTGTACCTTGGCTGACTTTCCAACATTACATTGTTTACTCTTTCCTAGTATACATACAGTACACTCAACATATTTAGAGCATTTCTTTACTTTTACAGGCTCTGCACCTTGTATTGTCTTTTGTACAGCTTTAAGATTGGCATGCCCTAGTTTCTTATGCCACTCGTGTATGCAGCCAGAGTGCGGCTTTACGTTACCATATACATTAGCTGTTACTTCCTTATGTCCTTCTTTTAGCACATATAAATTGTGTTTTTGTTCTACACACAGAAACTCATTATTTTCACTCTTAATGAAACACCTTTTACCTTTGAAGGTTACTTCATAGCCTAGGTCTGTCAGTTTGTTTACAGCCAGGAGATTATGTTTTAAATTGGGAACATACAACATTGGCAATTTCCTTTTCATTTGGGGTACATAAACCAATCCCTGCCCCCTAATTGGTGCATTCACTCCGTTTGCTAGATTAACATGGCTATCACTTACGTTTGTCATATCGGAAAACATCATTTTTGTGTGACATATATTTACTGTTGAGCCGGAATCTATTATCCACTCCGAGCTCCAGTTGTTGGCTTCGTTCCCGGACATAATTAAATGGGAAAAATGTCTCCTTTGTTGTCCAGCCGGCTTCTTCCCCCGTTTCTTCTTGCAATCACGGACCAGGTGGGAGGTAGAGCCACATGAAAAACAGCGTCTTGCCGTGAACACTCTTTCCTCCTCCATTTCTGGCTGCTGTGAAGCCATGGAACTGGACTCTCTTATGCTTTGAATGTCTTTCCTCTTCTGGAATTCCTCCAGTAGCCTGCTGGTAATGTTTTCCATAGTTAAGTCCCTTCTCGGTAGTGACTCCAAAGTAGTCACGAAGTTATCATATGAGGGGTCCAACGAAGATAGCAGGACAAACACTTCTTGGTCCTCCCGGAAAAACACGTCCTTGGCACTCAGCTCTTGCAACATGCCTTTTATCTTTTCCAGGTGTTCCAACAGATCTCCACCTGGTTGCAGCCTTGCTCTGAATAATTTTCTTGTCAGGTGTATCTGGCTGCCAACACTGTCTCGTACATGAATAGCACGCAAAGCATCCCAACACCTTTTAGCAGTAGTTATTCCTCGGATGTGGACAAGCTCCCGATCCTGCAGCGTGAGCACAACTGTTGCGAGAGCTTTCTCATCCTGTTCATCGGTCATATCGTCAGGTGGGTCCTCAACGCATGCCCATAGTCCCTCGCGACAGAGAAGCATAGACACCTTCTGTGCCCAGAACTGGTAACTGTCTGCGCCCAAGCGTGGGATCACAAATCCTGACATATTCAATCCTGATGCCATCATTTCTCAACTCTAACCCGTCCTCTATATAACAGTGTTCCCACGAAGGTAACCGGGCAGTACCTTATTATCTGTTCAGGCCTGATATCAGTATATAGCACACCAAGAGCAACAGCCTTGTATAGTGTCCTCGCCTCACGTTCTGGGCCCATAACCGATTTGTTAGGACTTCTAGGACATTCCAGGCAAGTTTGGGTGCCCAGGGCTGTGAGCCCACTGATCAGGTCCCCAACAATAATATAGGTAAAGAACCACAGACTACCAGGAGCGTAGGAGTTAACACACTGTATTGATAGGAGCAGGCAATTAAACAGAGTCAAAAAACAGTCCAGGTCATAAGCATGGCAATCAAGCATATATCAGAATAGTCAGTCCAGTCCAAGGTCTATTTACCAGTTTACCATCCGTCAGCACAACCGTCTCCCCTCGTAACTTCCAGCACACACACGCACACACACAGAGCCTTGTGATGCCGGTCTCTTTATATATAGTCTTACCCTTATTTGTGCATATCCCTTTAACCCACTGATTGTGGCACCTGCGTTCTGGCACCTTTCACCTAGCTGCACTTACATTGTGCTGCCTCATCTGGTTATTTCATTCTACCGTTTCTGGTTCAGATTTGCTTCTCAACCCAAATCTAATTCTACAGATGCATTGCTATTCTGTCAGTTCCCACACAGGAGCCCTTTAGCGATACTGAGGTAGTGCTTTCTCTGTAACTAGCTGAAAGCAGAGGTGCCGCATAGCACATAGTACAGTTCTGTATTATGCAGCAATGACCTTTATCATGGCCATGAGCTTTCTATGATGTTTACTCACAAGTCAGCCCTCTCAACAGCAATTACATTTCATGTCCGCAGGGCCTACTCATTCTGTTGCAGTGGCATGCAGTGTGGGGGTGGAAGGTGAGGCTGCAACAACCTGCTGGCAGTCTTTGAGAAGTGCCACTGCCAGGGCTGTGCCAACAGCAATGCCTGTGGCAATACCACTTTCAGTTCCCATAGTGCAGCTATCACCAGGGCCGTATCAACCCATGGCCAGGCCCCTAGTCTTTCAGTTATTTTGGACCCCCTCTTCAGCTCTTCAGATAAGATCCTGCAACACTAAATAGAAGCCCCCAGGCTTGCATGGAAGCTCCCCACCCTCCCCCACGCGTAAAACAGCAGAAACACAGGCACTAATCTGCACGGCCTGCAAAAAACAGAAAAGGCACACACTTCTAAGTTGTTTCTAAAAGGGGGGAAAAAACTCACACGTAGACCCAGCCTTGCACCAAAGCTCCCCAGTGATGCCACCTCCATTTGTGGCCAAGCTGAATCCCTAGAGGCGGGCCTGGCCCTACGTGGTTCTTGAAGAGCTGTGCAAGCCTCACCTTCGCAAGGTCAGCCTTGCCGTAGGGGAGTTGCTGACTGGAGTGCTGATGGGACAGGGGGGAGTTCCCAGGGGCCAAATCTAGAGACCCATGCATTAGGCTGACGTTCAGATATGCCCCCCTGTCTGTCCCCCTGCAGGGCCCCTAGGCTTCAGCCTACTCAGCCTAATGGATAATACTGCCCTGGCCATCACCAAACTCGCAACCACTGCATCCCTGCTAACCTTTCCCTGTTCCGAATGGCACTTACCATTCTATGCAAGCGCCTCTCCATTTTGAAGCTGTTTGACTGGCAGGGACACTCTGGGCAGTCGCATCTATGCCTGGTGCCCGGCTACACAGCCTTCTGGGACACCTGGGGATAGACACGACTGCCCAGAGCGTACCTGCCAGCCAATCAGCTTAAAAATGGAGAGGTGCTTGCATGGAACAGTAAACGTCACTCACACGGGGGAAGGATTAGTCCAATCCGACCCATGGGTTGGGGTTTGGAGGCCCCTGCCATACTGGGAAGGGTATTTAATTACTAACTCATCTTGTGAACTCTTAACTGCCAGCACCATGTAAATGGTATTTTTATACAGTGTTGTACGTCTGCCTCGTGGAATAAAAACAGTGTTCTTTCTGAGGAGCCTCTTTCTCAGTTTCTTCTATTCAGGGGACTGTTTTCTGCTGAATATGGCTACCCACATTTGATCTTTTATCAACCCAGTTGCTTTCCCTTAGCAAGTCTCTCTTCAGGTGGAATCAGGAATGATCACCTTTTGTCCTTCTTGAGGGAAACATTTATTAAAAGTGCCCCACCTAAACTCCTTGGTGAGAGCACTACTGGCTGAAATCAATTTGGGGATGCCATCTGCAGCTGCTTTTATGTTCAATTTAAAATGTTTGAAGATTGTGTCTCATGTTTATATGTGTATGTGTACACACACACACACACACACACACACATACACACACACACACACACCCCTCTCTGTGCGCCTTTAGGAATAGCTTCACTGGCAGGCATTAATAGGCAATATGCTGCAAAAAAAACCCCAGTGATTTCTCAGATGAAAGGCAGAGTAACAAGCCAAGGTATTTTACTGTGACCAGCTGAAAGCACCGGCAGCTCCAGGTAACATTTGAAGTACAGGCACGCCCCAGTACCCCCTGGAGTTCCATTTCGGACCCCACCATGGATACCTGAAACTATGAACACCTTTTTAAAAGATAGGGGAGCACCAGTGGTTTTGCTGCAACAAGGTAAAGACAATTGTTTAATGCCCCTATATGTTGAGTAAGGGACGTGGTGGCACTGCGGGTTAAACCGCCAAGCTGTTGACCGGAAGGTTGGCAGTTCAAGACCACACAACGGAGTGAGCTCCTGTTGCTTGTCCCAGCTCCTGCCAACCTAGCAGTTGGAAAGCATCTAAAAATGCCAGTAGATAAACAGGTACCACTTCGATGAGAAGGCAACGGTGTTCCGTGCGCTTTGGTGTATAATCATGCCGGCCACATGACCACGGAAGCTTGTCCTAGGACAAAACGCTGGCTCTTCGGCTTAGAAACCGAGATGAGTACAGTTGGTCGTGACAGAGCGACAGCGCTCCCACAGTGCCTGGAATGCAGTTGGCACAGCTCCCAGGGAGGCGATAGCAGCAGGCTGCTTGTCAAGGACAAAATAGCACAGACTTCAGCACTTCTTTCCAAGTGTATTTACAGCTATGTACAGTTTATAACCTCAAAAATGATAGAATGATTTCCATTCGGATCCAAGGCAAACCTTTCAACATCACAGTAATCCAAGTCTACGCCCCAACCACTGGTGCTGATGAGGAAGAAGTTGACCGCTTCTATGAAGACCTAGAACAGCTTCTAGAATTAACACCCAAAAAAGATGTCCTTCTCATCATAGGGGATTGGAATGCTAAAGTAGGCAGTCAAGAGGTAAGAGGAATAACAGGAAAGTTTGGTCTTGGAGTACAAAATGAAGCAGGGCAAAGACTGATAGAGTTCTGTCAGGAGAACACATTAGTCATAGCAAACACCCTTTTCCAGCAACACAAACGGCGACTGTACACATGGACTTCACCAGATGGTCTACATCGAAATCAGATTGATTACATTCTTTGCAGCCAAAGATGGAAAAGTTCCATACAGGCAGTCAAAACAAGACCTGGAGCTGACTGTGGCTCAGATCATCAGCTTCTTCTTGCCAAATTCAGGCTTAAACTGAAAAAAGTAGGGAAAACCGCTAGGCCCTCCACGTATGACCTAAATCAGATCCCCTACGAATATACAGTGGAGGTGACAAATAGATTTAGGGGCTTAGATTTGGTAGACAGAGTGCCTGAAGAACTTTGGACGGAGGTCTGTAACATCGTACAGGAGGCAGCAACTAAAATCATCCCAAAGAGAAAGAAATGCAAGAAGGCAAAGTGGCTGTCTGACGAGGCTTTACAAATAGCTGAGGAAAGGAGAGAAGCCAAAAGCAAGGGAGAAAGGAAAAGATATACCCAACTGAATGCAGATTTCCAGAGAACAGCAAGGAGAGATAGGAAGGCCTTTCTAAATGAGCAATGCAAAGAAATAGAGGAAAACAACAGAATGGGGAGGACTAGAGATCTTTTCAAGAAAATTGGAGATGTCAAAGGACAATTTCGTGCTAAGGTAGGCACAATAAAGGACAAAAATGGCAAGGACCTAACAGAAGCAGATGAGATTCAGAAGAGGTGGCAAGAATACACAGAGGAACTCTATAAGGCCGATCTAAATGTTCCTGATAACCACAGTGGTACAGTCACTGAGCTCGAACCTGACATCCTGGAGAGTGAAGTCAAGTGGGCTTTAGAAAGCCTCACTAACAACAAAGCTAGTGGAGGTGACAGCATTCCAGCGGAATTACTCCAAATCTTAAAAGATGATGCTGTCCAAGTGCTGCTCTCCATATGCCAGCAAATTTGGAAAACCCAACAGTGGCCACAAGACTGGAAAAGATCAGTTTACATTCCAATCCCAAAGAAGGGCAATGCCAAAGATTGCTCGAATTACCGCACCATTGCACTCATTTCACATGCTAGCAAGGTCATGCTCAAAATCCTACAAGTTCGGCTTCAGCAGTATGTGAATCGAGAACTACCAGATGTACAAGCTGGTTTCCGAAGAGGCAGAGGAACTAGAGATCAAATTGCCAACCTTCGCTGGATCATGGAGAAAGCAAGAGAGTTCCAGAAAAACATCTACCTCTGCTTCATTGACTATGCTAAAGCCTTTGATTGTGTGGATCACAACAAACTGTGGCAAGTTCTTGAAGAGATGGGAGTTCCAGACCACCTGATCTGCCTTCTGAGAAACCTTTATGCGGGTCAGGAAGCAACAGTTAGAACTGGACATGGAACAACCAACTGGTTTAAAATTGGGAAAGGAGTACGACAAGGCTGTATATTGTCACCCTGCTTATTTAACTTATACACAGAGTACATCATGAGGAAGGCAGGGCTGGATGACTCACAAGCTGGAAGCAAGATTGCTGGGAGAAACATCAACAACCTCAGATATGCAGACGATACCACTCTACTGGCAGAAAGTGAGGAAGACCTAAAGAACCTTTTGATGAGGGTGAAAGAGGAAAGTGCCAAAATTGGTTTGAAGCTCAACATTAAAAAGACTAAGATCATGGCAACCACTCCCATCACTTCCTGGCAAATAGAAGGGGAAGAAATGGAAGCAGTGACAGACTTTATTTTCCTGGGCTCCAAGATCACCGCAGATGGTGACTGCAGCCATGAAATTAAAAGACGTTTACTTCTTGGGAAGAAAGCTATGGTGAACCTAGATAGCTTAATCAAAAGCCGAGACATCACCCTGCCAACAAAGGTTCGCATAGTCAAAGCGATGGTTTTCCCAGTAGCCATGTATGGCTGTGAGAGCTGGACCATAAGAAAGGCAGAGCGTCGAAGAATCGATGCTTTTGAATTATGGTGTTGGAGAAGACTCTTGAGAGTCCCCTGGACTGCAAAGAGATCCAATCGGTCAATTCTCCAGGAAGTCAAGCCTGATTGCTCCCTGGAAGGACAAATGCTGAAGCTGAAGCTCCAATACTTTGGCCACCTGATGAGAAGAGAGGACTCTTTAGAAAAGACCCTCATGCTGGGAAAGATTGAAGGCAAAAGGAGAAGGGGGCGACAGAGGATGAGATGGTTAGATAGTGTCACCGAAGCAATGAATATGAAATTGGGCGAACTCAGGAAGCTAGTGGAGGACAGGGAGGCCTGGCGTGCTGTGGTCCATGGGGTCGCGAAGAGTCGGACACGACTTAGCGACTGAACAACAACAACAACAGTTTAGCAAACAGCAGTCCAGACTATCATAGTTCACTGCAAGTACTCACAACAGTAGCCAAGTTCAGACAGTGCTCCAACATAGTGTCCCCTTACACTCCTGCAACCCACCAGGGAGTGCTGTTCCTGTTCCTACATTTATACCAGGGCTGGCCAATCCGAGACTGTTGCAGCCTCCTAATCAGCCACACCCATTTCCACCTGGGCAGATAATCACTCTGCACCCACAGAGGGACTCAGCACTCTGCTGTGTGCACAGGCCTCTGGCCTCATGCTGGCCTGCTGAGGCCTCACTTTAACAGGCTTGGCTGGATGGCTTCCTGCCTTGTGGCAGCCCGCCAGGAACTCCTTTCAGGTATGGGGGCTCATACCTTGACAGGTCATGACTAGACCATTCGGTTGTGGGGAAACCTTTACCTATCTGTTGAGTCCCAGTATCCATGGATAATTGAATACCTGTGGATAACTGAAAACGTTGATACCGAGGCATGCCTGTACAACAATCTTGTGGCTGGTCCTACCCAGACACCGCACAGATGCAATAGGCCAAAAGCAGAGAATATCAGCTACCTTTGCTGCCCACACATCCTTTCACCCACTCGGTCGCTGCCTCAATGCTCTCCGTGCTGGTGACGTCCAGGATGGTGGTTCTCAGCCGCTCCGACGAGGCCTTCTCCAGCCGCTTGGCCCCCTGCTGGGTGAGGCAAGCCGCCAGCACCCTCAGGCCCCGGG
>JAJKFI010000076.1:5541014-5628152 GCA_029204185.1 Lerista edwardsae
TGTGCCAGCCAAATTTTACTGGCCTAACTGTGCCAGCCTAACTCCAGATTAAGGCTGTGCTCTAACTAAAGTACCATCCTGTCCCAAAATTTTTTTAACACAGGCAATGAAAAACCCACAATGGGGGGGGGTTGCCAAATGGATCTCAAGGGAAAGGGAATTCATTATCTGGGGGATATGACCAAAAAGACCTTGGCTGTGTCACCCCATACATGATCTTCAGAGAAAGGGGGAACATGCAAAGGGCCCCTGATGTGGAACAGATTGCAATGGCATATTTGTATATGGAAAGGTGGCTCTTTAACCTTTTGCATGCTTACTGACAACCAACCCTTCCCCAACCCTTCTTTGCTGCTGTTGCACCTTCAGGGCCTAACAGCCACTTTGGGGGGTAAGGACCTTTTGTCAAAGGAAAACAGCCCAAGGGGAAAAGGTTAAGGCCTTCCCTATCCTGCTGTGAGTTGAAGCGGCCCTATGCCTGGGAGATGCGTCCGTGCTCAGTGCCTCCTCACATTGGCCTGAAGTCACCGAAGTGTTTCTCCAGCCTGCACATCACCGCATCTTTGTCCACCTTTCTTTTCTGAGTTGCCTGCTGACTTTCTTAACTAATCCACAGACAAAATGAAAATGGAGCCCATGCAGGAAAGGTGGCCTCACCAAAGCCCTTTACTTGCCCACCTCTGCTTTTGGATGCAAATCTTGCTCTCCGCCAGGATTTCTGCAGCTGTTCATATGCCATCGCTGACATGTGGTTTGGTGACATACCTGGGGGTTCAGGGGGGAAAAATGCCCCCGGCATCACTCCACTCCAGGAGCCGCCCTCCTCTTCCTCTGCTTTTTTCTTAACTGGAGGAGGAGACGGGTGGAACGGACTTCTGAAAGCTGGGGAAGCCAGGGGGCTTTTTGGCTGAAAACTGCAAGTGACTGTTTTTGGCCCTCAGAAGGAGGCCTCTATAACCTTCAGAATACCTCTGGGAGGGTGTGGGGGAAGACATAACGTCCAGATGGGGGTGGCACCCCTGGAGCTGTGCCCCTGGGCACCACTCACCAGGAACGCCACTGACTTTGTACACAGCTTTGAACTCACTGCTCAAAACAATAAAGGGAACACTTAAACAACACAATGTCACTCCAAGTCAATCACACTTCTGTGAAATCAAATTGTCCACCTAGGAAGCCACACCGATTGACAATCAAGTTCACATGCTGTTGCACAAATGGAGTAGACAACAGGTGGAAATCATAGGCAAGTCACAAGACACCACCAATAAAGGAGTGGTTCTGCAGGTGGTGACCACAGACCACTTCACAGTCCCTGTGTGTTCTGGCTGATGTTTGGGTGACCTTTGAATGCTGGCGGTGCTGTCACTCTAGTGGCAGCATGAGGCGGAGTCTGCAACCCACACAAGTGGCTCAGGTAGTGCAGCTCATCCAGGATGGCACATCAATGCGAGCTGTGGCAAGAAGGTTTGCTGTGTCTGTCAGTGTGGTGTCCAGAGCATGGAGGCACTACCAGGAGACAGGCCAGTACACCAGGAGATGTGGAGGAGGCCGTAGGAGGGCAACAACCCAGCATCAGGACCGCTACCTCCGCCTTCGTGCCAGGAGGAACAGGAGGAGCACTGCCAGAGCCCTGCAAAATGACCTCCAGCAGGCCACAAATGTGCATGTGTCTGCTCAAACGGTCAGAAACAGACTCCATGAGGGTGGTATGAGGGCCCAACGTCCACAAGTGGGGGTTGTGCTGACAGCCCGACACCGTGCAGGACGTTTGGCATTTGCCAGAGAACACCAAGATTGGCAACCTCGCCACTGGCACCCTGTGCTCCTCACAGATGAAAGCAGGTTCACACTGAGCACATGTGACAGATGTGACAGAGTCTGGAGATGCCAGGGAGAACGTTCTGCTGCCTGCAACATCCTCCAGCATGACCGGTTTGGCAGTGGGTCAGTAATGGTGTGGGGTGGCATTTCTTTGGGGGGCCGCACAGCCCTCCATGTGCTCGCCAGAGGTAGCCTGACTGCCATTAGGTACCATAAGAACATAAGAACATAAGAACATAAGAAGAGCCATGCTGGATCAGGCCAAGGGCCCATCTAGTCCAGCTTCCTGAATCTCACAGCGGCCCACCCCAGGTGCCCCAGGGAGGCAGGAGACAACAAGATGCTTGCATCCTGTTGCCACTCCCTTACACCCGGTACCTGTAGCCCACCACCTTTGTAAGGAGGTTGCACAATCCATCATTGCCTATAGCCCACAATGGATCTTTCCTCCAGAAATCGGTCTAATCCTCTCTTAAAGACATCAAGACCAGATGCCATCACCACCTCCTGTGGCAAGGAGTTCCACAGATTAACTACCCGCTGGGTAAAAAAGTACTTCCTTTTATCTGTTTTAACTCTCCCAACCCTCAGTTTTAGCGGATGCCCCCTGGTTCTGGTGTTGTGAGAGAGGGAAAAGAACATCCCTCTATCAACTCTATCCCTTCCATGCATAATTTTGTATGTCTCAATCATGTCCCCCCTCAGGCGCCTTTTTTCTAGACTGAAGAGCCCCAAACGCTGCAGTCTTTCTTCATAAGGGAGGTGCCCCAGCCCCGTAATCATTTTTGTCGCTCTCTTCTGCACCTTTTCCAACTCCACTATGTCCTTTTTGAGATGCGGCGACCAGAACTGGACACAATATTCCAGGTGCGGCCTTACCATTGCTTTGTACAATGGCATGATAATATTGGCTGTTTTATTCTCAACCCCTTTTTTAATTACCCCGAGCATGGAATTGGCTTTCTTAATTGCTGCCGCACACTGGGTCGATACCTTCATTGAATTGTCCACCAGCACCCCAAGATCTCTCTCCTGAGCTGTCACAGACAGCTCAGAACCCATTAGCCTATAGGTGAAGTTTTGGTTTTTGGCCCCAATGTGCATCACTTTACATTTGTTTACGTTGAAACGCATCTACCATTTGGCTGCCCATTCCCCCAACTTGGAGAGATCCTTCTGGAGCTCTTCACAATCCTCTCTGGTTTTCACCACCCGGAAAAGTTTTGTGTCATCTGCAAACTTGGCCACCTCGCTGCTTATCCCTGTCTCTAAGTCATTTATGAATAAGTTGAAAAGCACGGGCCCCAAGACAGATCCCTGGGGCACTCCACTTTTCACCTCTCTCCATTGTGAAAATTGCCCATTTACCCCCACTCTCTGTTTCCTGGCCCTCAACCAATTCTGGATCCATAAGAGGACCTGCCCTCTTATTCCCTGACTGTGAAGTTTCTTCAGCAGCCTTTGGTGGGGGACCGTGTCAAACGCCTTCTGAAAATCCAGGTATATGATATCCACAGGTTCACCCACATCCACGTGCCTGTTGACCTTTTCAAAGAATTCCAAAAGGTTTGTGAGGCAAGACTTACCCTTACAGAAGCCATGCTGACTTTCTTTTAGCAGTACTTGTTCCTCTATGTGTTTTAGGATTTTATCTTTGATAAGGCTTTCCACCATCTTACCCGGAACAGACGTTAGGCTGACCGGCCTGTAGTTTCCAGGGTCCCCCCTTCTCCCTTTTTTAAAGATTGGCGTGACATTGGCTATCCTCCAATCCTCTGGCACCGTGGCCGTTTGAAGGGACAAGTTGCATACTCTAGTTAAGAGGTCAGCAACTTCGTTCTTTAGTTCCTTAATAACTCTTGGATGTATACCATCTGGGCCTGGTGACTTATTTATATGTAGTTTATCAATTTGATCTAAAACATCTTCCTTATTCACCATTATCTGCTTTAATTCCTTAGTTAGGAAGGGCTGTTCGGGCTGTGGTATCTGCCCAAGTTCTTCTGCTGTGAAGACGGACGCAAAGAATTCATTTAATTTCTCTGCAATCTACAAGTCCCCTTTTATCTCATCTTTCCCTCCCTCACCATCCAGCGGGCCAACCGCCTCTCTGGCAGGTTTCCTGCTTCTAACATATTTGAAGAAGCTTTTATTATTCCCCTTTATGTTGCTAGCCATGCGTTCCTCAAATGCTTTCTTGGCCTCCCGTATCACCTTCTTACTTGTCTTTTGCCAGAGTTTATGTTCCTTTTTATTCTCCTCACTGGGGCAAGACTTCCATTGACGGAAAGAAGCTTCCTTGCTCTTTACAGCTTCTCTAACTTCGTTTGTCAGCCATGCAGGTACCCTCCTGGACCTTGTTGAACCCTTCTTTCTTTGCGGTATACACTCCCGCTGGGCGTCTACTACTGTCACTTTAAACAGCCTCCACGCAGCCTGGAGGGATTGGACTCTTTTTACCTTCCCTTTCAATTTCTTCCTAACTAGCCTCCTCATCTGAGGGAAATCTGCCCTTCAAAAGTCCAGGGTTCTTGTGTCAGATTTGCTCTGCACTCTTTCCTGGACATGCATGGCAAAACGAATCGCAGCATGGTCACTGTTCCCCAATGGCTCAGTAACACATACATCCCTCACTAAGTCCCGAGTGCCACACAATATTAAATCCAGAGTCGCCTGTCCTCTGGTCGGCTCCATGACTAGCTGCTCTAAGGCACAGTCATTCAACACATCAAGGAATCCGGTCTCTCTTTCTTGACCAGAGCAGCAGTTGACCCAGTCAATATGAGGATAATTGAAGTCCCCCATGATTACAATCCTGTCTCTCTTGGTCACTGCCCTGATTTGTTCCCTCATTTCAAGGTCACCTTCAAGTTTTTGGTCGGGAGGACGATAGCACACCCCCACTATTACATTGCTCTTACGGCCTGGTAGTTTAACCCACAGTGACTCCACGGAGGAGTCCGGCCCACCTTCAGTTTCTACTCTGCTGGATTCTATCCCTTCTTTGATATAGATGGCCACCCCTCCGCCAACACGCCCTTCCCTGTCCCTCCTATAGAGTTTATAGCCTGGAATTGCGGTATCCCACTGATTCTCTGCATTCCACCAGGTTTCCGTTATACCTACTATATCAACGTTTTCCCTAGCCACCAAACATTCCAGTTCCCCGATCTTTGCTCGGACACTTCAGGCATTCGCATAATAACACCTATATATGGGGTTCTCTAACGAGGGACTGTTTTTTGATCCCTTTCCCCCTCCTCTCTTTGTACTGGACAAACTATCACTTACACTCAGGTTTGACGTTCTAATTCCTACTCCTCCATTGCTCTTTGGTACTCCTCCACCCTCCTCTTCCCGTAGGGATGAGGAGTTCCGAACCGGACGCCACTCGGCTCCTGTCGGCTTTCCCCCAGGGATCAGTTTAAAAGCTGCTCTGCCACCTTTTTAATATTAAGCGCCAGCAGCCTGGTTCCATTTTGGTTCAAGTGAAGCCCGTCCCTCTTGTACAGGCCTGGCTTGTCCCAGAATGTTCCCCAGTGCCTAACGAATCTAAACCCTTCCTCCCGACACCACCGTCTCATCCACGCATTGAGACTCCTGAGCTCCGCCTGCCTAGCTGGCCCTGCACGTGGAACTGGTAGCACTTCTGAGAACGCCACCTTGGGGGTCCTGGCCTTCAGCGTCCTGCCTAGCAACCTAAATTTGGCTTCCAGGACCTCTCGGCTACATTTCCCCACATCGTTGGTGCCAACATGCACCACGACCGCTACCTCCTCCCCAGCACTCCCTACCAGCCTATCTAGACGAGACGTGATGTCCGCAACCTTCGCACCAGGCAGGCAAGTCACCGTGCGGTCCTCACATCCGTCACAGACCCCTCTCTCTATATTCCTAACTATAGAATCGCCCACAACAAGGAGACCACGACCCCCCTCCCGCCGAGGAGCAACCTTAGTGCGACTGGATGCGGGCTCATCACCGGAAGAAGGGGCCCCCGCTGGGGGATCGATTCCCTCTGTTCCAAGCTGACGTCCTCCAGCCCTGAGACTCCTTTCCCCAGCAGCTGAGGAGCTGCCTGGCTGAGAATGGGACGAAGCCTGCAAGTCCCCGGAAGTCTCACCATGAACCCTCACTACCTGTCTATGCTTCTCCAGGTTGGCAACCAAGGCCTCTAGGGAGCAGACACGTTCCCTGAGTGCCTGGAGCTCCTTGCACCGAGGACACACCCACGACTTATGCCCCAGAGGCATATAGTCATACATGTGGCACTCTGTACAAAACACTGGATAGCCCCCACCCAACTGCTGGCTGTCTGGCTCCATCTCTGTATTTATTAAGGGATGAACTGCCCTGCTTCTCAGAGAAAGGGCAGGGTCTGGGGCCCTGGCTTCCTCGCCCTGCTGCTTAACTCGCACAGATGCGTAACGCGCTTTTACCTGGCACTTGGTCACGGACGAGGCACTTCGTCGCAGGACAGCACTCGCTGCTCGTGTCCACTCGCTTGGAACTACCGAGATGAGATCCTCAGACCCCTTGTGAGACCATATGCTGGCGCAGTTGGCCCTGGGTTCCTCCTAATGCAAGACAATGCTAGACCTCATGTGGCTGGAGTGTGTCAGCAGTTCCTGCAAGATGAAGGCACTGATGCTATGGACTGGCCCGCCCGTTCCCCAGACCTGAATCCAATTGAGCACATCTGGGACACCATGTCTCGCTCCATCCACCAGCGCCACGTTGCACCACAGACTGTCCAGGAGTTGGCGGATGCTTTAGTCCAGGTCTGGGAGGCGATCCCTCAGGAGACTATCTGCCACCTCATCAGGAGCATGCCCAGGCGTTGTAGGGAGGTCATACAGGCACGTGGAGGCCACACACACTACTGAGCCTCGTTTTGACTTGCTTTATGGACATTACATCGAAGTTGGATCAGCCTGTAGTGTGTTTTTCCACTTCAATTTTGAGTATGACACCAAACCCAGACCTCCATGGGTTAATAAACGTGATTTCCATTGATGATTGTTGTGTGATTTTGTTGTCAGCACATTCAACTATGTCAGGAACAAAGTATTTAATAGGAATACTTCGTTCACTCAGATCTCAGATGTGTTGTGTAAGTGTTCCCTTTATTGTTTTGAGCAGCCTATTTTAATTAATAGATACATTTCCGTCCACCCACCAGTTGTTACACCACCTACCTGATGGGGTGATTACACCACCTACCATTTCTCTCCATATTGCGAAAGGCTTCACCTACTTACTTACTTATTTGTGTGTGTTGCCTGACAAGCTTGCTGTGGTATCTCACTGCCTGGGTCTGCTTCGGTTTACTTTTAAGCCCTTTTTTACCTCTGCAACTAGAAGTCACTGAACTGAGACACTCTTGCCCCACAATCACTGCAGTCCTTCAAACTGCCTCAGTGGATTCCTGACCAGATTGACCCACAAAGCCTCAGAATGCCTGCGGTTTGTGCGCAGTCCAATTGAAGGCAGCTTAGAGCCTCTTATCTTTTTCTGCCTGACATGTGTGCAATGGGTTTGTGAGTCTAGTTTAACTATTTTAAACTTGTTAACTACTTTAGGGGTGGCCAAAAGGTGAACCCAAGGCCTCCTATAAACAACACTGCAGTGCTGCTCTGTTGGGCCCAGGGACCCCCATCTGAGCATCTGCAGCCTCAGTTAGGAGTGAGAGGCTACACCTCTCCCACCACAAATGAGTGGGCTTGTTGAGGAGCTTCCTTTTTGCCTATAGCCCTGGTTCAGGCTCCCACCACTTGGAACCTTGGCATTTCCCCTTCTCCTCCCTCAGTTCTCTCCCTTTCCCTCTCAGTCAGTACCCTAAAACCTCTAGTTTGTCAGCCCCCACTCCTATTGATCCTCCTGATTTCCTTGTATCCTGCTCTCCTCCCTTCCTGCACCATTATGCACCCCTTCTTTTGGTAGAATTTCCTCCCTAGAACCTGCTTGTGTGTAAGGTTTGTGAGAGATTTTGGGCCAATTCTATTCAACTTGCCAGCCCTGATGTAGCCCAGCCAATGGTGTGCGTGCTGCATCCTGTGATGGGAGGGGAGTTACAGAGGCCTCCTCAAGGTACGGGAATGTTTGTTGCCTTAACTTGGGGCTGAATTGCAGCTGCATCGGCACTGGAAAGTTGGATAGACTTGGGCCCTTCATGTACTGCATTGCATGTTATTTCTGATTCCCCTTCCCCATTATTGTATACTAAAAGCCCAATCCTACTCTCTCCCCCCTCCCTTGCCAATGCAATGGCACCAAAATGGGGGCAGCGGATGTGGAGGTCTCTTTTCTCAGAATTGATTGGAATACACACAATTCCGGAAGAATAATTTCTGCAGGTAGAATTTCCAGCCTCTGCTGGTAGCTATGAGACATTTGCATTGGTACCATGTTCTTGAGCACAGTGAGTCACGTGCACATATACACATTCCTGCTTGATGTCCCTTTAGCTCCTACGACAGCATTCCCAGTTATTTCTAGCCATCCCAAGAAGGAACTGTGTTATACGGCCTTGAAAGCCAGGCTTACAATTGCCAAAGGTGGGGGAAGTGGAAAGTTCTATGTACTAACACTCATGAAATAACACTTGCAGACACTCCCATTCAAAAAATGTGATTTGTGGAGGACTGCCTTCCTATGTAAGCTGCCCTGGGTTAGGAAGAGGCAGTATATAAATACTAAAGTAATTAATAAAGAAATAAAATCCCTCCACAACTGATTCAAACAGGTCACAAGGCTGCAGTCTCGGTGATCCCTAATTTTCCTCATGGACCGATTTCCACGTGGTTGTGAGTTGATGTTCATGTCCTGCACTGAGTAGAACAGATTGTAACCTTCCGTACGTGTCGCTCATCACAACCGATTCCCTAGCGTTATCTGTCTGAACGCTATGAGAAGAGCTGCCAACTTTGTCTTGCACCTGTAGCGGGCCCTTTAAAACTGCTCGCAACCTAGCTGTTAGCGGGTGCGAATGTTAACCGTTCAGGGGGTTGCTGCAAATCTAGTGGCTGTTCAAGGCACGCCGCAGACGGAAGTTGGCGATTCTAAATACCAGAGAGTCAACATTTTTCTTTCCTATCATCTAAGGCTCGGTTGTGCACGCAGCAGCAGACCCTGTTTCGCAACTGGAACAGCTGATTGGGTGTCAGTTGTTCTCTCTTTGGAAGGGGAGAAAATAATCGCCACACCCATTAAAATCAAACGACTCTCTGTAGGACGAATGTTTGCTCGTCGCCCCATTCCCAGCGAGCTCTTATCTGTTCTTGCATTCCCAGAACATGTCGATCTTTATGCCTGTCTGTCGACAATAAAATATCAGCTGCGGGAGGAATTTAAATACGTGAAGTGAATGGCGACTCCCTCCTGCAGGCTGTGAACTCGATTCAAACCCTGCCCCCTTCGGAGTTCCAGGCACGCGGCGTTTTCATCGCCCTGTTCTTGCGCACGCGGCTTGCCAGGCACTAACCTGCTACAGTGACTCTCCCAGCTTCCGTTGGCTGCAGACTAGACTTCTTCCCCTTCTCTGGGCCACTTTCCGCTGCCTCCTGCAGTTTGTGTGTGAAGGGGCTGCACCTGATCGTTGACTTATATTACAGATCAGGCAGTTCTCGGCTCCTCCCCACCCAGCCCAGCCCAATCCTCAGAAGGAGGAGTTTGCTGCTTAGGGTAACAGAGTCGCCAGGCGTGCAGGCTCACCGGAAAGGAGCCCCAATTCCTCCCACTGCAGATTCGTGCCCCCCTCCGAGCTCCTGTTTCCCAGCTGCCAGTTCTTGAACCCAGGGGCGGTTCTAATCAGAACCGCGCCCATGGCAGGGACTAACAGGGCGCCCCCCCCGTGACATCATGACGTCACAACGTCATGACACTGCGGGGTGTGGCTTCCCTCCTGGCTCGGAGGGCGGGGAGTAGCCGCTGCGCCCTCCGAGCCAGGAGGGAAGCTGGTGGGGCGCGCACTCCGGGGCGGGGGTTTAAAGTGCACTTTAAACCCCCGCCCCGGAGAGCGCAGCGCCCGCTCCCCGCTCTTTCTCCCGGGGCGCGTGGGCACTTTAAAGTGCTCGCACGTCCCGGCGGACAGGCGGGGAGCAAGCTGCCGGGGCGCGTTCTGTTTGCGCCTGCCGGCTAATGCCGGCATTAGCCAGCAGGCGCAAACAGAAAGAACGCGGCGGGGGCGCCACGTTGTGTTCGCTGCAGAACGCGGCACCCCCGCGGTGTTATGTTTGTGCCTGCCATTTAGCCGGCAGGCGCAAACAGAACGCACTGCCGCCCAGCGCCCCGCCCCCTTTGAGAAGCGGGAGGGGGCGCCGGGTGGCAGCGCCGCGTTCTCCTCGCTCTGGCTGGGCCAGCCAGAGCGAAGAGAATGCGGCGCAGGGTCTGGGAGGGAGCGGGCGGGCCATGGGCGCCATTTTGGGGGGCGGGCGCCAAGCGAATGGCGCCCCCCCGCAAGATGGCGCCCATGGCTCGTGCCACCCCCTGCCACACCCTAGAAACGCCCCTGCTTGAACCCCCTCAACCTAGAAGTGCAGGCAGCGAAAGTGTCCAGTGAGAGGGTGGCAGGGTGGAATTCATGGGGTCCCAGATAGGAGGAAGAGAGTTGCGGGGTGTCGAGTCATTTCAGCTCCTGTTCTGGGAATGCAACGGAGTCCTCATTTTGGAATTAGGCTCAGGAAAAAAAAAAGTTGCTTTCCCATTGATTGATTTTTTGCTAAGAGCTTACTTTGTGGAGCTCAAACCTGATCAGAGGAGAGTTTGACTACAGTTAGGAAAAATTAGATCCTGCGTAAGGTTTTCCAGGAAGACAGGGCCAGGTCTAGCAGTGGCGGGGGGGGCACTCACCAAAAAGAGCACTTCTGGTGCTGTGCGCAAAGCATGGCACCTGGAAATAGTTGGACGTGATGTAATGACATCACAGCCAACTGCTTCCAGGTGGCCCATTTTGAGCTGTTCCAGGGCAGGTGGGAAGGGCCAAGGTAAAGCTGCTCTGCTTGCCCCATTGACCTACAGCCCCTAGAGATCCCAGCTGCAGCAGCAGGCAATATGCTCGCCCTGCTGGTGTGGGGCCCCCTGAAACGTGGGGCCCAATGTGACGACTTTGGTCACATTGGCTTAAGGCTGGCCCTGCTGGAACCGTATACAGGATGATCAGTCTTGCCCCACAGGCCTGGGTGGGGATAGTTAAGGTATAATGAGACGGCTCCATGCTAAATCTTTTAACTGGTTGCCGTTAAAAGGGGACAGCCCCCTCCTTCTCCATTGGTTTCATCTGGATGCTTGACACACTACACTTTGTAGAAGATTTCAAGAAATTGGATGGTGCCAGTTTTACATGGAGGGATTAGGCCAATGAAGCGCTTGCTTTCTCAGCATCCAAAAGCACCCGAGAGAGTGTGTGTTAATGATTCACATGACATGGACCCCTGCATCAAGGGCAGCTGATAGGAATGAGGGGTGGCATCTGCAGCAAACAGAGCCACCATGCACGGGTGGGACAAAAACTGTTAGCAAGAGCAGCAGCAGAGGTCAGCCGAGTCGGGCATGGACTTCCACACCATTAGAAGGCCCATCTGGTCAGGCGGCTCCTTGAACCCTCAGCACTTGTGGGGTACCATGAAGGCCCAGTGCAGGGCTCTGCCCCTGGGCTACCGGCAATCTGACATATGCACTGGGTATGTATCATTTTTGCAGCCCTTGGAGTGGCTTTCTGGGTGTTGTCAGAAGTTCTTGCATCATTTCCAAGTTGGAGGGGGGGGGCAGGTTACTCATCTCTATATAGCTGACCCTTTCAGATGACATTCATTGTATAGACACCTTAAAAGGTAAAGGTTTCCCCACGACCGAATGGTCTAGTCGTGACCGACTGTAGGGGGTGGTGCTCATCTCCGTTTCTAAGCCTGTAGAGCCGGCGTTTGTCCGAGGACAAGCTTCCGTGGTCATGTGGCCAGCATGACTCTATGCCGTAGCGCATGGAACGCCGTTCCCTTCCCATCAAAGTGGTCCCTATTTATCTACTTGCATTTTTAGGTGCTTTCAAACTGCTAGGTTGGCAGGAGCTGGGACAAGCAATTGGAGCTCACTCCGTTGAGTGGTCTTGAACTGCCAACCTTCCGGTCAGAAAGCCCAGCAGCAGCGGTTTAACTCGCAGCGCCACCTCGTCCCTACAGACACCCTGGTAGACCCTTTATCACCATATGGATGTACAGTGTCTTTGTTGTTGTTGTTGTTCAGTCGCTAAGTCGTGTCCGACTCTTCGTGACCCCATGGACCACAGCACGCCAGGCCTCCCTGTCCTCCACTAGCTTCTGGAGTTTGCCCAATTTCATGTTCATCGCTTCAGTGACACTATCTAACCATCTCATCCTCTGCCACCCCCTTCTCCTTTTGCCTTCAATCTTTCCCAGCATGAGGGTCTTTTCTAAAGAGTCCTCTCTTCTCATGAGGTGGCCAAAGTATTGGAGCTTCAGCTTCAGGGTTTGTCCTTCCAGGGAGCAATCAGGCTTGACTTCCTGTAGGATGGACCGATTGGACCTCCTTGCAGTCCAGGGGACTCTCAAGAGTCTTCTCCAACACCATAATTCAAAAGCATCTATTCTTCGGCGCTCTGCCTTTCTTATGGTCCAGCTCTCACAGCCATACATAGCTACTGGGAAAACCATAGCTTTGACTATGCGAACCTTTGATGGCAGGGTGATGTCTCAGCTTTTGATTAAGTTGTCTAGGTTCGCCATAGCTTTCCTTCCAAGAAGTAAACGTCTTTTAATTTCATGGCTGCAGTCACCATCTGCGCTGATCTTGGAGCCCAGGAAAATAAAGTCTGTCACTGCTTCCATTTCTTCCCCTTCTATTTGCCAGGAAGTGATGGGAGTGGTGGCCATGATCTTAGTTTTTTTAATGTTGAGCTTCAAGCCAATTTTGGCACTTTCCTCTTTCACCCTCATCAGTAGGTTCTTTAAGTCTTCCTCACTTTCTGCCATTAGAGTGGTGTCGTCTGCATATCTGAGGTTGTTGATATTTCTCCCAGCAATCTTGATTCCAGCTTTTGAATCATCCAGCCCAGCCTTCCTCATGATGTACTCAGCATATAAATTAAATAAGTTACTCAGCATATACTCAGAAATAAGTTAGCATATGCTCATAAATAAGTATTAATAAATACTCATAAGTACTCATAAGTACTTATACTCATAAGTACTCATAAATAAGTGAGCATATACTCAGAAATAAGTATTCAGCATATAAGTTAAATAAGTTAAATAAACAGTGTCTTAGGTTTTGTAATTGGCGTCATTGTGAGGCTGCAGACCTGTTCTCTGGGCGCAGCACCAGGAAATGTAAGGTGACCAACCGTCCTCCTTTAGGGAGGACAGTCCTCCTTTTGTAAGTTCTGTCCTCCCTTTTAAAAGTGTCCTCCTACATGTCCTCCTTTTCAATATTTGAAGACTAATCTGTAAATCTCTGTATTCGATCGATGCCAATCCGATCCGTTTCGTGTGATGTGATGTATTTGTATTTGGCATGACAGTTCGTCAAGGCTCGGTGTAAAGAGCAAACAAGAAAAAGCTAGGCCCTGGCTTGACTTTATTTTGAAAGAATTGTAACACAAGCAGGACTGAGAGAGCTTATTTCATTGGTTGTTTGCAAAAGTTATAGCTGGGGTCAGGAATGCAAGCTATTCAGAAAGGTTACATGTAGCTAGTGCTGAAAACAGGAGATGGCCCCTTTACCCTGATAGGCTAATTGATTGAGCCTGAGGGGTGTGGCCGCACAACCACCATCAAGACCTTCCAAATTGCAAGACTCCTCCAGATCATCTCCAAGAAGATCATCAGACACCTGATAAAGCTTGCAAACCTGCAGACTTCGCTTTGCAAGACTGGAATTGCTGTCTGAGGAACAAGGTGAACAACTAGGGCCTAGTCAGTGATAGGAGCCTAGTTTTCTTTTTTTTATGAGGTATCTCTGTTAGTTCTAGTATGCTTTCTTAGTTGTGTAACCCTTGTTTATCAATAAATTACAATTAAATTTACTAGAAGCTTTGGTTGTCTTTGGAACCAGATAAGATTCAGTGGCTAAAGTGGCATGCTTACCAAATTTTAAGTTACTCATTGGAAAAAGTCCCTGTAGTTGGGACTTGTTTAGCCTGGGGAATTTTAAGGTTAAGAGGAAGTATTCTTAACTTTGGGCCCAGACTAGTAGCAGTGGTTGTGAGCCTTGTTGTGCTTAAGGTCACGCGCTGCTGAAAAAATCACAGACTCATAGGGGCCCGGAACTGATTAGACGGCATATGAGCCTGTGATTTACACTCGGTACAGTGTGGCGAGACGCCATTATGAGATGCATGCGCTCCACATGGGAGACCTTGAGAGAGAGCACCGCGCACAAGTGGCTTTGTTTACTTCTTACCAAAACACGACACGGCACATATGCACACAGTAGACTCACGGTAATTATTTCTTTCTTTCAGTGAATATTCAATCATACACAAGTAAGCACAATTCATGTTTTAGTAATTCATTTATTTAACAATTTCCAAATATGTATAATTTTATTTACAAGTTTATACAACCCTGTTGGCATGTAAGCATAATTACAATATAAAATGTTACAAATGTTTTTATTATGCATTCATCATATTATAGTGTATTGTTGCAATGAATAAAATGTTTCTTTTATTTACGATATTTTTTTCTTCAATTTATTTGTGTCCTCCTTTTCATTGTAAAAAAGTTGGTCACCTTAGGAAATGGTCACCTGGAATGTGCCACTTCAGGCTGAGATGCCATTCTGAATGCTTCCCCCCCATCCCATGCAATTAGATATTTAATTAGCAAGAATAAAGGACTCCCTGCTTCTGCCAGCTGCAATTGTTTTCTACTTGCATTATGTGACAGAGCATTCCAAAATGTGAGAGATCAAAGACTTTACAGTAATGAGACTTTCCCTTGCATGAGAGCTAGTGTGGTGTAGCATTGTGGATAAAAGATTAGTCCACTGCATCCTTTGGTGGGCAGATAGTCACAGAGGCCTCCTCAAGGTCAGGGAATGTTTGTTCCTTGGGGCTGCATTGTGGCTTTCTCAGTGCTGGAAAGTTGAATAGGACTGGGCCCTAAACTGATTTAAGAACTTCCTGTTCAAATCTCATCTCTCTTTTGGCAGCCTGAGGCTAGTCAGTTATCTGCCAACACTGTACACAAGGACGTTGTACTCCCAGAATGTTGATAGATTGACTGTTTGGGGGAAAGGTGCCATGGCCCTTTTGTGATGCAATGTGTTCACGTTTGCTGTGTTCCATGGATTCCTGGCAAGTTCAGACATGTAGAGTGCAATCTTAAACTGGAGTTAGGCCGGCATAAACTAAGCCAGCAAAGTTTGGCCAGCACAATGGCCACCATAAAGTGTTTTTGGACTACTCTGGGAGTCAGGAAGGATGGCTCATGTCTGTGTTGTGGCCTCTCTGACTCGGAGAGTGGTCCAAACATACTTTACGGTGTCCCTTGTGCTGGCCAAACTTTGCTGGTTTAGCTTATGCCAGCCTAACTTATTTTAGGATTGCGGCCATAGTAGTTGTAATAGTATCTAGTCATCTAGTACAACAACATACTAGATGGTCTGACTGTACTGTTACAGTACATTGCTGAAAAGCTCTCACTGCGTCAAACCAGTGAGTAATGAGAAATGCAGCATTATGTGTCTTGATATTTTTTTTATTTAAAACCAACTTTGGTCCCTCCCCCTCCAACACCAGAAAGACAAAGCCAGACAGAAAGCCATTTTCTTAATCACATGGAAAATTCCTCAAAAACTGATTCAACAGTGTGTAGCTCAGGGTTGAAGAGGATTGGGACAACCAACAATGGCAGGTGACAAGTTAAAACACGGGCAGCCCAATTCTGCTTACATTCCCCTGTGCAGTTGTAGCAATGCCAGTGTGGCTTCTTCTGCATTCCTGCAGGGGAGTTTTGCAGGCTGGCCCCAGCACGCACAATGGCTAAATTTGGACTTGTGCCAGCTATACAGCTGGTGAAATTTTGTGTTGCACATTGTGATGCATTTTGGGGCAAAAAAATCAAAACTTCACCTATAGGCTAATAAGAGCTCAGGAGGGAGATCTTGGGGTGCTGGTGAACAACTCGATGAAGGTGTCGACCCAGTGTGCGGCAGCAATTAAGAAGGCCAATTCCATGCTTGGGGTAATTAGAAAAGGGGTTGAGAATAAAACGGCCAAAATTATTATGCCATTGTACAAACAGAGCCACAGTCTAGAGTCTTGCGTATAGTTCTGGTCACCACATCTCAAAAAGGACACAATGGAGCTGGAAAAGGTTCAGAAGAGAGCAACAAAAATGATTACGGGGCTGGGTCACCTCCCTTATGAAGAAAGAGCATCACTTGGGGCTCTTCAGTCTGGAAAAAAGGCGCCTGAGGGGGGACATGATTGAGACACACAAAATAATGCACGGAAGGGATAGAGTCAATAGAGGGATGTTCTTTTCCCTCTCTCACAATACCAGAATCAGGACATCTGCTAAAATTGAATGCTGGGAGGGTTAAAACTGATAAAAGGAAATACTTTTTTACCCAGTGGGTAATTAAGCTATGGAACTCCTTGCCACAGGAGGTGGTGATGGCATCTGGCCTAGATGCCTTTAAAAGGGGACAGGACAGATTTCTGGAGGAAAAGTCCATCGTGGACTATAAGCCATGATGGGTTGGGCAACCTCCTTACGTTAATAGTAGGCTACTTCAGAATGCCAGGTGCAAGGGAGTGGCAACAGGATGCAAGCATCTTGTTGTCTACTGGGCTCCCTTAGGCACCTGGTGGGCCACTGTGAGATACAGGAAGCTGGACTAGATGGGCCCTTAGCCTGATCCAGCAGGGCTCTTCTTATGTTCTTATGTGTTGGTCCATGTTAGCAGATCAGGTCCAGGATGGGGGATAGGACAAAGCATGTGCTGGCACTGCCAATCTTGCCCCAGACCTTCCCCTTCACCCCCTCCATTGCGGATTATAAGTTTGTCCAGTTTGCTGTGTTATGACTACCTGGACATCCCTCCCTGTCCTCTGACTTGGTCAGGTGGGCCTGGATGCCCAATTGGCTGGTGCCCATCAATCCTAGTAGGTGGGCTGGCCAGGGGCTCTTATGTTTGGTAGACCCACATAACAAAGACAAGCCATACACAGACTACCAGACTGGTAGTTTAGCCGTGTGATCTTGCTGCAACAGAATGTCACGGCGAAACCACTGGAGAAAGAAAAAAAAAACCGTGAGTGAGAGGAGCCATCTCCCTGCAGCTGCACCTCCCTTACCCCAATGCTAGAACTTTGGTTAGGATTTTGCCCTCAATCAAGAGCCTTTCGCTCATTGACAAACCAGCCTCCTAGGCAATCAAGAAGTCTCCTGCAGCACAATAGGAGAGGACCAGCATCTACCTGGGATGGACCTTCAGGAAACAAAAGAATGGAACAAGGTGAGCTGACCTCAGAAGAGCTTCCTTTGTATCCTTTGGGGAATTTGTCTATGAAAAGTCTGGTCACAGAGTCCAGGGCACAATCCTAACTTACTTTCGAGCACTGGGGTAAGGACAATGCAGCTTCAAGGTAAGGGAAGAAACATTCCCCTACCTTGAGGAGGCTTCTGTGATTTCTACTCCACTGCAGAATGCAGAACATGGTCCATGGGCACAGCTATGTCAGTGCTGGAACATTGGTTAGGATTGCACCCTCAATCAAGCAGGCCTGTGGTCTCAAAGTGTCAGCCAGCTTAAGCTACTGTATTCTCCATGTTGGCATCCTGTCCCAGTAGAAATGTTGAGAACTGGGGGCGAGTATTTGTTTTTGGAAGGAGTAGAACCCTGGGTTTGTCATGAAGCATATGACAAGGATGAATAAGATTAATTGGTCCATTTTCAGAACTTTCATTCATAAGAATATGAGGTTTGGGGAGATGCTTACCTTTAACCACTTCTTTGCTACCACCCAATTTGCCAGCAGCAGGAGCTTCAAACCATAGTTCTCTCCTGGTGGCCCCATTTTTTTAAAGGATGGTTGTTACCAAGAGGGAATTGGTTGGATATCCAGGTTTCCCTGGAAACGGAATCCTGCCCTCTGGGGGGCAGGGTGGAATTGTAAAGGTACGAGACATGAAATTTGTAACTGGTTATAAGCCGACATGATACAGAGTGACAGCCCAATCCAGGCACCTACCACTGCATCTCGTTGCAGCCAGGCAGCTACAGGGAGTTCTGCGGGAGGAGGGGACGTTTGCGGTAAGGGGTCTACTCATCTCTGCATCGGGTAGTTTCCACTGGTTCCACCCCGCTCCACCACTCCCCTGCCTAGGAATGCCCTCCTGCCCCGCCCCAAAAGGATGCAACACAGGCTTACATTGCCACCTTCGGCTTACGTTTTAAACCTTCATAGTCATGGTCATGTCATAAATGAAGGAAAGCTCTCTCTCTCTCTCTCCCTCCCTCCCTCCCTCCCCTCAGCCTGGAGTTTGCCAGCAAAGTTTGGTGGGCATAAGGATCACCGTAAAATATGTTTTGACCACTCTTGTAGTCAGAGAGGCCAGCACACGGACATGCACCATCCTGCCTGGCCCCGAGAGTAGTCAAAACACGCTTTATGGTGTGCCAGCCAAACTTTGTTGGCCTAACTGTGCCGGCCTAACTCGAGGTTAGGATTGTGTCCCCAGAGAGTGAGAGAGAGAGAGCGCTTTCCTTCATTTATGACATGACCATGACCATGAAGGTTTAAAATGTCTGCGATTAAACTGTATCAGGCACAGTAACCTCAGTATAAACAAGTACTGGCTGTTGTTGCATTCCATTTTGTTTGTGTTCTGTAGGGGTTTTATTTTTAATTTTCAACTGTTCTGAAAAAGTGTGTTAACGTGCCACTGCGTACGTCCAGGGTCGAGCACATGTTCAAAAAGCCAGTGGTTTTAAAATAATATACCTGTATAAGGGAATTTCATGCTTTACGTGGAAAACCTATGTACATACGCTAGTGTTCCACCCTGGTGTTTTCTGAGCCAGGGGCTTCAGCCCTTGCCGGGGGGTCATGCAGATGTCCGAGGGGGTCTGGGAGGCCCGTAGCCTCCTCTGTGGGCTTCTGCAATGCAGAATAAAGCCTAATACAGGGTATGAGCATACTGCCCATGCCTGTATCACAAAAGGTGCTGTAAGGCACCTCCAGTGCAGTCAGTAAGCCATTACCACCGGAACTGGGCGACTGCATGGCTAACATCTGCCCTGCACTACCCAAAGGTATCCAACTAGGTATCCAAGAGTGGTCAAAACGTATTTTACGGTGATCCTTGTGCCTGCCAAACTTCGCTGGCAAACTCCAGGCTGAGGGGGGAGGGAGGGAGAGAGAGAGAGAGAGAGAGATTTTACAAAAGGATTTTAACATGTGGCAAAGTCAAACAGTCATTCATGGGCAGAAACAGCACAGTGTGTGAGAGATTGAGACAGAGACAGATAGACGAAGTCTGTAAACTTACCTGAGAGCGTTACTGAACATACTTCTCAGTAACTCAGCATTGCCTTGTGTAGTCAGTTTTAGAGAGGACATACCTCAAGCACATGCCATAGGACTATAGAGTTGTAATGCAAAGTCCTGGTGCTGTAGTGGCTCCGGTCTGTGTGCTGGCCTCTCTGACTCCCAGAGTGGTCCAAACATACTTTTGATGTCTCTTGTGCCGGCCAAACTTTGCTGGCCTAACTCCAGATTAGGACTGTGCCCTGGGTCATGAGATATACAGGGAAAAAGATCTTTTTGAAAACTGCAGCATGCCAGACAACGACACAGGGAACAAAGGCCGTCAAAGATAAAAGACACTCCGAGATGTCTTGTGATCTTCCTCACCAGCAGCAAAAACATTTTATCATTGGTACCGTAACTGTTCTCTTACCAAAGGCAAGCCAAAACAATTGCCATAATATTTGAAAAGCTACCAGGCTCCTTTGGAACCACATTTGGCCTGATCAAATGCAAAGTCCATGGTTTTTAGCACACCTGCTTCCCAATGGCGAACCCAGCCAAGGCCGTGCCCTGGCCGTGCCAATGATTGCCACCACTGGGGCTTGCTTCCTGCTTCTGGTGCCCCCCCCCCCCCCGCCACACCAACTCCATTTCAGAGTGTCCTTTTTTCTAAATCTAAGCACTGAAACAAACAAGAATAAATATTCTTGCCCTGCTAACTGAGCAAGAGGCACTTTTTCAAGTGGTGTTCCTCTTAAATTTAGCAGGGGGAGAGTAATTGTCACTCTTTACCCCTGCACAGTGTCCTTTCTAGTGGCTGTTGCTGGTGGTCTGCCCTCTTTTTTTTCTTTTTTTTTACATTGTGAGCCCTATGGGACAGCGAGCCATTTAACTTTATTATTACTATTTGCCTGTAAACTGCTTTGTGAATTTCATGTTGAAAACCGGTATATAAGTACCTGTTGATTGAATATAGCTGGTTTGAGCTTTAGAAACGCATCTTAAACTGTGCTACATAAACGAAAGACAGGATTTAGATTTAGAATCTAAAATCTATGCACATATGGCCATGTGAATCGCAAAGGCTTTATAGTTACAACAGTGTTTCCAAGATGTTCTATAGAGAAAGGTTCTTTCACAGAACAAAGTACGAGTTTGTTTTTGTTAAAAACGCATAAAAACACAAAACATAGCCTTTTGGTGTTGAAATATCCGAATAAAACACAAAACACCACATTTTGGTGTTCAAGATATTTTCCAGAAATTAAAACAGATGACTTTTCTAATTAGCTGGACACGAAGAGTCGGGCACGACTTTGCGACTCAACAACAACAAACTTTTCCAATTAGAAACAATACTTGGCTACATCTGCTGATACTTTATCATCTACCTAGTACACTTTTAAAGCATTTAAAATTAATAAAAATGAGAATTTGTAATGAGAGGTTAGAATAAATATACGTAACACCACTTTCTGCCTTTCAAATCATGAAATCTGCCACAAAAAAAAAAAAAACTATCAACAAACATCCCTAAGAATACAGTGTCTGGAAACAAGTTATTTTCGTTCTTGCCCACTAGAGGGCAGTATGAGCTCATATATGTGCAGTACACAGGCTCCTCTGTGGGAGTAAGCTCTGGCTTATAAAACTTGAACTATGATATAATAGCAAACCTCCATGTCAACTTTCTGCTCATCTTATGAATGGCTCACCTTATGAATGGCTCCCAATGTCTCATAGTCTTTCAGAAGTCAATATAGACAAGTTCCAATAGGAAAGACTGAGAGAGAGCAGGGTATTAGCATGCTATCGAAGCAAAACAACAAATTTTTGTTTCTCTGTCAGTCATAATGGCAGGCTTTCTGCTACGAAGAATTATTAATATTTGTTTATTTATTTAACAGATGTTTCTCCTGCCTTTCTCCTGGTGAGGGCTTACAGCCATCGACAAACACAAGAAAAAATTAACTGCCATAAATGAAACAATAAAAGCAGTAAGAAATAAATAGCCAAGGCTAGGTGGAAGTGGAACAGCAGCAGAACCTGGCCGAAGCCCTGAGGCTGAGCATGACCCAGGTTTACTTAATAGCCTTAGAGCGCAACCCTAACCTGGAGTTAGTCCAGCACAGTTAGGCCAGCAAAGTTCGGCTGGCACAAGGGCCACCGTAAAGCGCTTTTGGACCACTCTCAGAGGCAGGGAAGATGGAGCACGTCTGTGTGCTGGCCTCTCTGACTCCAGGAGTGGTCCAAATATACTTTACAGTGGTCCTTGTGCCAGCCAAACTTTGCTGGCTTAACTAGGCCAGCCTAACTCCAGGTTAGGATTACGCTCTCAGTTGGCATCCTCCTTTGGGATGAAAGTGGGGCATTTGGTTTCAATCAACGTTTTGCTTCTTCCAACAGCCTGATGGATAACTTTTTTTTATGTCCACTTTCAACTCCATCGTCACCCAAGGCCACGTGCTAGGGAAGATGGAATTCAGAGACAATCCTATCTCTGTTTATGCTCCCTTTCATGGAGGGAGGCTGCAGAGAAAAGCATAAAAGGCTTTTTCTCTCCAAAAAACCTTGGGCCCTGATCCAACTAAAATGGGGTTCTGATAATTACATCTCATTGCTTTCAAGGACTTAAGTTAGTCATGATGATTCAGCTGACACTTTGTCTGCTAACTGCATTCCTCCCTCTTTCCTCCAACAAGCTCAGAATGCTGTACATCAGTGGTTCCCAAACAGTGGGTCGGGACCCACCAGTGGGTCGTGAGTCAATTTCAGGCTGTGAAATTGTGGCTAACCTTTGTTTTAAGTTGTCAGGGTAACTGGAGGACGAAATGGGTGCAGTCTCAAATGTTTAATAACCAGGACACACCTCCCTGCTTTTCTAACTGGGCAAACTGGAAGTGAATGGGAAAAGGAAGTTTTTGCTAGATTAATCAAGAACCCTCCCAGTCTTGAGAGATGTGGCAACTCTACCTCCCCCCCCCCAACTGAGACTAGGCAGGTAAAGCAGTCAAACTACAGGAAGTGAAAGGAAAAGTTGGGCAAGGTAAGAAACAATTGAAAGAGGAAAGTGTTGGTTGGGCAGGAATAAGGCACTGATATAATGTCAGAAAAGGAGAAGGGGTGGCAAAGGAAGGTTGGCAAGGCTGTTACAAGGCAAGCGGAAAAATACAGAAAAGCTGACCCAACTTCTCTGGGCATTGTCCCCACCCTGCTTCCTCCTGAGGGTGTTCCAGGTTCTCGCAGGTCCTCATGCTCACTTTTTAGCAGAGTGGTTGGATGAGCCCTGGGAAGTACCAGGTGCTTCTGAAGGGAGACCTGGGCAAATGTGCAGAGGGGGTGCTTAAACGGTGGGCATTTGTTTCACCTGTGGGGTGGGGGAAGGTGTCACCCAAGTCCTTGAATTTCCCACTCCTGAGACCAGGTGTACTTCATGGTCCGAGAGCTGGCTCAGAGCCAGGCCTCGGTGTCTTTATTTATTTATTATTGTTATTATTCAGAACATATGAAACACAGTCAGTAGAGCAAAAATATCACACAAATATTATTGATTTGTATTGTTGGTCTGATACGGGTCTCCACTGGATACTTGGGTATCAATCATACACAGACTGATATTCCAAGCAGTGCCGTCTTTTGCCGTTTCTGGGGTGTTATAGCAGGGAGCTGCAGTTTTTCCATATAGTTTGAGAAATTTCTAGATATAGTTCTCAGTGCCCCAATGAAGATGGGGGCCACTATGATATGCTTCATCCACAGCCTGGTGGTTTCAAATGCCAGGTCTCTATATTATCTTCTCTTGTTCTTTGTCCTCTGGCATTTCCGGGAAGTGCAATGTCAGTCATCCACACTTTCCTACTATTATTATTAGGGAACAGAAGATGATCAAACGATACGCAACACGACAGGGCAAACACAATGGCTGCTTTAACCCTTTCCAACCTCCTGCAGAACAAATATGGCATCCCCAAGTTCAGACAACTCCCCCCCCCAAAAAATAAATAAATAAATAAATAAATAAATTCTAGAGACAATTTCAAAAGTTATCTCTGAGATTCCTATTTGCAAGAGTTAATGCTGAGATTTTTTTCTCCCCTTCTTCCCTTGGGGACTCAGTACTGACTGAATTCTGCCAGGCTCTTTCCTGGGACCAGGGACACTGACAGCAGCTTCAGCCAGCATTATCAGTCTCCGGCCTCAACTCAAACCCACGCAAAGCCAATTAGATGGGTCTCATGCAAATCAGACTGCCTGGCACTCTGAATCTACAGTGGGAAGTGCATGTCTCAGTGGAATCAACCATTTTTCTTTCTGTTGACTTCCAGCAGAGTAATGGGATCTTTTTTAAATTGCTAAGGGAAGCAAACAGCAAGTCAGGGCCTAATGTGGCAACGAGACAGGGCCATTGTTTTTAGGGCCATTGTAAGGAGATTTGTTTGCTTGCGCTTCCCAGTAACAATCTGCACTCTTGTTGTTTTAATTGGGGGATAATTACGTTTTTATGGATTAGAGTGGGAAATAATCAGGGAGAGTTCTATTGCACAGGTATTTAGAGAGCTTTAACAAGATGTACACCATTTCAGGCAGCTTCGTCATGGCTCTGGGATAAACAAGGAGATTCCAAGTGTGGCCCAAACAGTAATGGGCAAATGGACAGCTGCCAACGTGTGAAAATCTCAAGGCTTAGGATCAGCGGTGTCATCCTGGCGGAACAGGCCAGTACGCTGTTCCGCTAGTTCCGCTGTTTCTGGGCCCGCCCATGCGTCCGAATCGCTATGAAATGGAGCGATTCCAGGCGCAGGGAGGCATGGCTGGCCTCCGCCATAGGGGCAGAGGGTTGCCAATCATCCGGGCATTCCGGTTCCTGGCGCGCCCAGATGACATCACTGCTTAGGATCCTCTCCTAGTGAAGCCAGCACTGAATGGAGAGGTTCGTTGTGGCATTCACTCAGATTACAACCATATCTGCCAATAATGCCTGAAGCTAAGCAAGAGAATCCGTGGTCTTGTTTTTGGATGGGAGACGGAATGACAGGCTGTGACAAGCTGCTGTACCCGTTGTGGCAGGACGGAGTCACTGATAAGCTGATTTGTCACCACAAGTGAGAGTTGCGGGGGAGTGCGTAAGAAGGCCAGTCAGCAAAGGACGGAGTATGACCTGGGGAACCTGCCCAGGCTTGCTGAAGTTCGATCGCATTCAGCCAGAGGAAAGAACCACACAGTGAAGGCTGCATCTGGGACTGAGGACTCGGTGAACCACAGAAAATTGTATATTTGTAAAAAAAAAACTACAAAAACATTGAAAAATGGTGGATTAGACTTGCCTTGCCCGCGTAAGCTGTCTTGGGCATTTGCTTTGGCAGGGGAAAGGTGGCATAGAAACTCTTCTAATAAATAAATAAATAAATAAATAAAATTTCAAATCATTGCAATGCCACTTTTTCTTTTCAACAGCTGCAAGGTAGCTCTAAGTTCTCTTCTGCTCTAGCAGGCAACCTGAACTCCTGTAAAACTGACTGACCGCAGAACTCCTGCAAGAGGCTCACGTTTGGGCTCACATTTCACTTCACACAGTACTACCTTGCTTAAACTGCAACTTGCAGCCTAATCCTAAGCTTCCCCGGCACCCACTGTAGAAATGGCTGCCCAAATGGCTGCCACTGTATCCTGTGGGGCCAGGGAATGCTGCCAGAGGTCTTCTTGGGGGCACGGGAACAGCAGCTCTCTTACCATGTGTCAAGTCCTGGCGGCCCTGATGTGTCTACTTGGATCTGTGCCCGCTATTTGGCGGAAGCTGTGTCAGTCTCCATGGCCTGGGAGGGGGGCATTGGATTTGGCAGCAGCAATTGGCCTTTCTGCCAGAGCTGCGTCTTCACCACCAGCAGGAAAGTGCCTTATGGCACTTTTGCAACAGCCAGTGGGGTGAGCACAGCACCAGCACTGAACACCGTAGAATTGGGCCCTTAAAGAGGACTTGACAAGATAAGGCACCTGATTTGCAGGAAAATACATTGTAGACAAAGCATCATGCGGCAAAGAAAGAAGTGGGAGAAGAAAATAAAGGAGAATAAGATGCAATTGTTCTGCTTTCCTTTCACTGGAGTGAGCTTTGGGTAACAACAATAAAAAGGGAGAGGAGAGTCATCATCCTCCAGGATCTCTTTCCACCACATTTCTATTGCCCCAGTGTCCTGCCAATCTTCTCCTGGGCATGCACAGTATCAAATTACAGATCCTTCCTCAAGTTTTCAGGGAATTGGACGTCTTGCCTCATTAGAATGTGATTCAGAGAAACTACTTGAAGAGGGAAAATGGGGAAAAAAACCACCTTGTGTGTGATGGTGGAACAGCACAGTGGAGAAGCTCATCACACTAACAGTGTGTGTTTATAGAATACATAACACTGGAATGCCTTTTAATCTCTAAGGTGGCACTTTGGAGTGTGATTAATGTGATTAATGTAGCAAGAGACAGCTGTTGTCAAATCAAATGTACTTCTCATCACTTCTGATTTTTGTCTTCCGTTTCCAGGTGCAAGAAAGTCCAAAGCAGATTTTTAAAATTAGTTGTGGGGAAAACCAGAGTGCCCACACCCTCCTCAGGGACAGGACAGGACAGGAATGGGCTGTCCTTGCCGCGTGATCTGGCAAAGCTCGCCAAGACAGCTTTGCCAGTAGCAACTTCCACAAAACATGCAATGGCCACATCTGTCGGCAGAAAGCAGCTTCTCAGAGAGCTGGCTTGGGGCACATGGGTCAAGCATGCCCTTTTCCCTTGCTGCTTCTCCATCCTAATTTTCCCCTCTCCCAACGTTGTTTTGTGCCAAATGGAAGCGGCAGGCCTTCACATGTCTGTGTGCAATGTGTACTTCTGCCCATAGAGTGCCCAGGAGCTGCCCATGTCCCTGGTTTGGTTCATTTGGCAATAAAGCAGCGGCACATGAAGCTGCTCCCAGGAAAGCCAGCATGATATTGTATAAAGGTTTCCCCACGACTGAATGGTCTAGTCGTGACCAACTGTAGGGGGCGGTGCTCATCTCCGTTTCAAAGCCTGTAGAGCCGGCGTTTTGCCCGAGGACAAGCTTCCGTGGTCATGTGGCCGGCATGACTCTACGCCGTAGCGCACGGAACGCCGTTCCCTTCCCACCGAAATGGTACCTATTTATCTACTTGCATTTTTAGGTGCTTTCGAACTGCTAGGTTGGCAGGAGATGGGACAAGCAACGGGAGCTCACTCCATTGCACAGTCTTGAACTCCCAACCTTCCGGTCGGAAAGCCCAGCAGCAGCAGTTTAACCCGCTGCGCCACCGCGTCCCAACTGTATAGAGGAAACCAAACACTGGCTTCCTCCCACAGTGAATGCAAGCAGTTCTGACCACAGGAACACAGATTCTTCATATACTGCATACAGAGGAGGGTGCTGTGTGCCTGGGCATGTCATGACTGAAGGGGGTTGATGTGCATTTGGCTAGCAAGGGCACACTCCTAATGACCTTAAGGATTCACTCAACGACAAGGCGCTCTGTAAAGTGGTCCAGGTGCGGTCTGGAGAAGATGCTTGTGGATTTTCACCTGTCAGCCTTCGTGTATCCTCTTCTCATCAGGCATAAGGCGCTGTGCATTTGAGCGTGTGTGCAGCATGAGCCAAGCTTCTCCCTGCCTGCCTCCGTGCCACAGTCACACTCCCAACCCGCTCTGTCCACCTAAGCGGAGCCCCATGCGGATGCCAAGCTAATTATCCTTTGCAATTACCATCCCGCAGCTGGCGCCTGCTTCCACCTACTTGCCAGCCAATGGGAGATGTGATGCGGCCAGCTGTGTTCCTCCTTTCATTGCCAGCGATGGGCTGGAAGGCAGCTGTGGCACCCTCTGTTCCGGCTGTCTGCAGCAGGTGACGCCATGCGGCTTTCTCCTTAATCCTCTGTCAGAAGGGGAACAACCAGATTAGCTACACAACTGTCAGGAAACTTGGCCCTCATCCCAACTCCGGGCTGGCTCCCAGCGCAGTTTCTTCCCCAATGCCTGCTCCCTTCAGTCTGTTTGTGCATCGTGGTCATCCTGTTGCCAGTTTTGGTTTTTCAACTGTACCATTGGTTCCGAGACCTGGGAAATCAACAGGAGCACTCAGTTGGCCAGATGTCCTTTGGAATACTGGCTTCCGTTCTGGGCATCACAGTTGAAGCTGGAAAGGATTCAACCAAGAGTTACTATGAGAGGCTGGAGGAACAGACCCAACTCTCCAATGGCTGCTTTGGCACAGGAATTGGGCTGTCAAATGATGGAAAGATTTGTAGTTGATTAGCCACATGCCTTTATCCCAGCTAACTAATTAAGTTTAAATATATTTTCATGTCACCACCATCTCCCTATAAAGATCCTTTGAAGGCATTGGAAGGATGTATGGGACAATGTACAATTCAATCAACAAAAGATGCTGTGCTGTTTAGAAAGAAAAGGCGGTCCAGAATTAGTCCTTTTTCATTTCCTGCTATAACAATACACCAGGATCCCAAAGGCCTCAAAAATTCCTTCACTGACTTAAATTTGCCTCCTGTATATTGATTCACCAGTGCGTGCTTTAGTTTGATGAACTTGTTGATTTCAAGCTTGATGCCCTCCTGAATAATCACATCCCTTAGGCAGGGAAGGGTTTCAAGAGCTTAACTCTTAAAGGAGCCCTTACCCAGCTATGTGTCTAGACAACCTTACCTTCTTTTATTTTATTTATTTAGTTATTTACTGTATTTTTATCCCGCTTTTCTCCTAGGTTGGCTTCCAGTGCCATTTCTCCTTGGGCCAGGCCTAACACCCAGAGCAGCCTCCTAATTCTGTGCCCTTTGTCCCATTTGCAGGGGAAGAAAGTTAAGAATGGTTGTGGACCTTTAAAGGCACAGTACTACTGCTGAAATTCAATATTGTCACTACTCAGATTTCTTCTGTGCAGAAGTAGCTGTTTTGTGCTCGCTCACACACTCACACACAGAGCCTGCTCTTTCCAGTCTTATATGGATTCTGACAGACTTCTGGAACAGGTTAATGAGAAGCCCAGTCAGAGTAGGAGAGAGCAACCCACAAGCCGTTAAAAAACAAGTAGGAAGATAAGTTGCAGCTGTCCTTGCTGGCAGGGGCGTAACTAGGATGTGGCAGGGGGTGGCACAAGCCATGGGCGCCATCTTGCAGGGGGCGCCATTTGCATGGCGCCCACCCCCCAAAATGGCGCCCACGGCTCGCCCGCTCCTTGCGCCGCATTCTCCTCACTCCGGCTGGCCTTAAAGAGCCAGCCGGAGCGAGGAGAATGTGCTGCCACCCGGCGCCCCCTCCCGCTTCTCAAGGGGGGCGGGGTGCTGGGCGCCGCTGCGTTCTGTTTGCTCCTGCCAGCCCTTTAAGGCCGGCATGAGCGAACAGAAAGAACACGGCCGGGGCGCCGCATTCTGTTCGCTCATGCTGGCTCTTTAAGGCCGGCACGAGCGAACAGAAAGAACGCAGCCGGGGCGCCGCGTTCTGTTCGCTCGTGCCAGCTCTTTAAGGCCGGCAACACGAGCGGACAGAAAGAACGCGGCCGAGGCGCCGCGTTCTGTTCGCTCGTGCCGGCCTTAAAGAGCCGGCACGAGCGACTAGAACGCAGCTGGGGCGCCGCGTTCTGTTCGCTGCTGCTGGCCTTAAAGGGCCGGCGGCAGCGAACAGAACGCGCCTCTTAGAAGGGGCGGGGCGCTATGTCATGATGTCACGATGTGACGTCATGACGTTGCATGCCCCTAGGGGTGCATTTTCGTTGGGCGCCATGGGCGCCCTTTCAAATAGATTCGCCCCTGCTTGCTGGTGAGGATTAACATTCATATCCACACCTGCTGACTCTATATACTGTGTTTCTCTGCTCACATGCTTGTTCTCTTCCAATATACACACCTTCAGTCTAGTCTAGCCTCCCAGTACCACACCTGTAGTGACATGGTTTTTAAAAGAGTCCATTTGGTGCAAACGTAAGACTCTTTCGCACTCTTTCTTCACAGAGATCTAGAGGAAAAATTCTGGAGCAGGTGCTTATACAGCGCACGAATAGGAGAGCACATCTGATCACTGTGAGTATGCAAATCACTCTAATGGTACATTAGTAACTCCTCTGGCTGCTGCGTGCCATTAAAAATGATTGCAGAAATGACTGCTTTTAGAGAGGCATTATAGCTCCTCTCCTGCTTTGCAAACTACCTGCCTGATCCCATCAACCCTTCCTGTGCTTAGACAGGCATTCAGTTGGAGTAAGGTTTCTCCAGCTTCAAGCCTCTGCTTATGAGATACATTTCCTGGGGATTAATCCCCTCCTGTCCCACTGCAGGCTGGCGCTTTTTCCCTCTCTAAGGATTGCTTTCACTATGATTTTTTAAATTATTATATTTTTTAAAATAATAGTATTTAATTATTTGAAATTATAGCCTACCCTGCACCCATTGCCAACCCAGGTGCTCTTGATGTCCAAAGTAGCGTGGCACATGTGCCCCCCCCATTACTTGATATTCCAGCCTTGGTCCTCCCACTCTCCAGTGTTCTAGCTCAGCACTCTGCCCTTCTTCCTCTGCCCTGCCCTTCTTCTTTTCCTTTTCCAACCTAGGGAATGGAAGGAGAAGAAGCATTGAAGCAAGTAGGCGGACAGAGATGATCACCCCCCCACACACACACACACACACACTAAGGGCACAATTCTAACCTACTTTCAAGCACAAGAGTAAGGGCAATGCAGCTCCAAGGTAAAGGAACAAACATGCCCTTACCTTGAGGAGGCCTCTTTGACTGCTACTCCAGTGCAGAATGCAGCACATGCCCCATTGGCACAGCTATGTCAGTGCTGGAAAATGGGTTAGGACCAATGATGTCATGCAGGGGGAACGCGGGGGAACTCAGTTCCACTAGTTAAAATTAGGGCTGACTCTGCCCACTTCACTCTCCCTCCTCCCCCCTCCCAATTCCTCTGCAAAGAGCTTTTCTTCTTAGTTGGCCGGCACTCAGAGGGTTAAAGGGAGAGACTCCGGATTCCTAGGGGGGCAAAGGGGAAGGGCTGCAGTGGGGAAGTCCCATCCTGCACAGCCCCCTTCCTCGCTCCCTCCAGCCACACACGTGGAGTCAGCAGCAGCCGCTCTGGTGAGTCTGCAGCCCACTGGGGAGAAGGCAGTGATGTCATTCAGGGGGAACGGACCAGAACGGATGTTCCGGATCCTAACGGGCTCCGTGGCTGGTTCCGGGTTCCCGACAAGTGCCAATCAAAAGAGAGTTCCTGTTCTTAAATCATTTGAATGACACCACTGGTTAGGACTGCGCCCTTAATCTGCTTCCTGGGGCAACCACTTCAGTTGACATCATTGATGGGTCAGCCCTGACTCTCTCCCTGCTAAAAAGAAGAGGAGCACCCTTGGAAAAAAAAAGTGCATCTTTGCCCAGTTAGCAGGGAATGATACACCTGGCGATTAGACTGACCGTTATGTAGTCAGATCTTGGCTCACACCCAAGGAAGTAAGCTCCTTTGAACAAAGTGGGACTTGCTTCTGAGTAAAGGTATATAGGCTTGTGTTGTTTGTAATGTAAATTCATCCTTAAAACAAATAGGTAACACTAATTGTCTGGAAACAGTGGAATCCATTACTTATTATGTGGGCACTTGCAATTAATGGGCGTTATGACATAAATCACCCTGAAATCCTGGGCGGAAAGGAGCAAGACAAGAATTTCAAATGCAACAGTGCTAGTGATGTGCGGTGAGGGTATGGCATGTGAGGCAAAGCGACCCACTGGAGTTCTTTTGAAAAGTGCTGCTGCGGTGGCTGTGATCCTGCAAATACTTACAACTCATGGGTTCCAGCTGCTCAGAGCCTTTAGGTTGTAAGTGTTTGCATGATCACAACAGTGGTAGCACTTTTCAAATAACTCTGGTGGGCTGCTTCTGCCTCACCTGCCACCCCACACTGCACTTTGCTGAACAATGCCTCATCCCTACCCCCTTAACCCCCACCCCATCAGACCTGAAGGTGGGGCTTGCTCAGCCAACAAACATCTTTATGTAGGGCAGGATAGATAATTAACTATCTCCAATTACCCTCAGGAAAAAAACAGGCATCTCATTATGGTAGGTGAGAATTTGGTCTCTGGCTTTTCAAACAGAAACTGGTTCTAGGCTGTAAGAATTATATGCATATTTTCTGCCAAATTAACAGATCAATACAAATAAACTTGGATAATGACTACGGGGCCAAAAAGGAAAAAAAATTGAAAAGGGGGCACCCTGATATCACCTTCCCCTTCTTCCTTTCACTAAAAAGGAATCATGTCTAAAAATGCATATTATTCAACTCAGAAAACTGAATTTACCTATAAACATAGGAGAAACAGGAACAGGAGGTTCAGAAGCACAATGTCAGAACTATGATACTAATGGTAGAAAACATTACTCAGAAAAAGGGCCAGACCTTACTGATGGTGAAATCTCTATCGAAGGGCCTGAACATCTGCCCAGTACAAAGAGAACACAACATAGTCCAAGTGAAAAAGGACAACCATTTTTGTGCTTTGCTGCAAGGATCCTCTTCAGCTCTCCAAAAACAGGGACCCCCAACCATTAACAAAATCTGTCTCATAGCACAATCCTAGGGACGTCTGCTTAGAAGAAAGAGCACTCTGTTGAATGGAGCTTACTCTCAGGAAAGTGTTTATCAGATTTCCCCCTTTGAAATGTTCTGTCTAGTACAAGAACCTCTTTCAGCCATACACCAACCCTATAATGACCTTCTTCAATGAGTTCTTGCCCCAGTGCAAGTGTAAACGTGACCCAGATGTGCTTTACAGCATATTTGGCAGCCAGTACAGACGTACCACCAACGATAAGGGCCTTCTGGATTGGGCCCTCATAAGGCATACAAACCTTCTTAGAAAGACATCATAGCTCATTTCACCCATGACACTTCTAAACCTACACAAGTATTTACATTTTAAAAAACCATTCAGCAAGAAAAAGCTGATCCTATCAACCCACGTTCAATTTCCAGAAGATTTTCTGTATCAGCTCCAACTCATAAGCTTCATCACCCCGGATACCCTGTGACCTCTGGCAATGCTGCAGCTTATATTGGCTTCCATTTTCAACAATGCTCCAAAATCTCCCATCATACATCAAAGATGCTAATTATGTTCTCCTGAAACCAGAGGCCTTGAATAAGCAACATCAGCTTGATCACAGCACCAGACTCGGAATATTTGAATACAGGAGGTATACAGGACGGACTTAATTGTCCGTCCATTTCTTTGGAAATCCTGCCTAACGGAGCAGCAGTCTTTCTGCAAACCTCCAGTATACAAAGAGTGCTGGGGAAGTTCACTGTCTGATGCTAAGAAGGATTCCTCCCCCCCCCCCCATCCTGGCTTGCAGTCACAGCATCTATTTTTTTTCCCCCTGGTAGCTTTCCCCTATGAAACACAAGTGGATTCTTCTCCTCAGTACTCAGGTAATCAGCACGATAATGGATGAGACCAGCAGTCTGTTGCCAGGCAGGTTCTGTATGGAGAAGGAGGTGGTGATTGCAAGGTTAACTCTTCCTGGCACCAAGTTGATGGCTGGGATGACTGATGATCGGCAACCAGCCTTGCCCTTCTGCACAGATAGCAGGAAAAGGAGGCTGACCCCGCCTTGTGTCTGGCTCAGCCACTCCGAGGTCGCAACCTTTCCTGCTGTGCAATCCTTTTCTCATTTCCTGCTCCCTGATTGCTGGCTACAACAATCTCATCTCTGCTTTGATGGAGATGAGCTCCAGACTGCTCTCATTTTTCCTCTATTTCTAGGGCTTATTTTGCCCTTCAAATAAATTTCTATAAGCATAGGTCACTCTTCCAGGACTCTCTTGGCAATGTTTTGGCACAACTCCTCCATTTGCCTACAGCTTCCCTGAATTCCTCTACTTAAACCCTGAAGGAGGAAAAAAAAAAGTGAGGCATGTCATAGGGGAGGGGTGAAGACTAATCTTTGGGCCTTTCTCAGAATGCTTCCAAATGTCTGGTGTAAAGAGTAGGGCTGGGCCAGAGTTTTTGCTGCCCTAAGGGAAATTTAAAAGTTGCGTTTCCCTCCGACTAAGTTGTCCCTTGGTTTCACGGCATGGTTTGAGGATGCGATGCTGTTACTGTACCTTGCTGATGCTAAGCATCTCTGGCTAGTGCCTGGCTGGGACCTCTCTCATAAGCGGCCATGAATGCTGCAATGGAAGGCAGTTAAGGGCGCAAGCCTAACCTGGAGTTAGGCCAGCAAAGTTTGGCCAGTACAAGGGACACCATAAAGTATGTTTGGACCACTGTCGTCGTCAGAGAGGGCAGCACACAGATGTGCACCATCCTCCCTGACTCCGAGAGTGGTCCAAATGCGCTTTACGATGTCCCTGTGCCAGCCAGACTTTGCTGGCCTGACTGTGCCGGCCTAACTCCAGGTTAGGATTGCACCCTCAGGCTCATCACGTTATGTGGAGAAAAAATCTCTATCTGTCTCTGCTAACAGTGGGTTGTGATCCAAGTTGATTTTTTGGTCCCCATTACCTTTGCATTGTGACGAGCCCCTGTATTACACTTTAGCTACCTTCACCCTCCACACAAAACAGGATTTGCTTTCAGCCTTCCCGCTTTGCAGCCAATACCGCCTTGCCCACTCTCACCGTCTGCAATGCAGGCATTGGAGCAGTGAGTCAGCAAAAAAAGGTTCCTGTTGGTTTGTAATAGTGGGAAGCAAGGATGCCAATAGTGGCACTCTGTTCTAAAGAAGGGTTGGTTCTCCAGGGTGCAGTGGATGAAAAGCCCAAAGGGTCTGTCTTCCCAGGAGAAGCAAAGATGCCTGTGGTCTTGTCAGCCTTTAGATCTTTTAATTAGCCTTCCGGTCCTTCCACGCATACCGCATGATGCCATTTGCAGCTGGATCATAGCTCCTTGCTGTAATTCACCAGCTCAGAATCGCTTCTCATACACTCGGGGAAGCAGCCAGAGCTGATTAGATAGCCTAGCCTAGCCTAGCCAAGCCCCCTGCTGTTCCCACCCAAGAGGAGATTAATTGGGCCTTTTAGAGCACTGCGTATGTGCTGGGGAGGGGGGATAATGGTACTGGAAAGGAGAGTCCTCACTATTGAAGGGATTTCATTTTGAAAGTACCGAATCCACCACTTGACATAATGTCCCTGGAAGACTCCAATCAAAAGATTGGGCCAAGATGGGTTGAGGAAGAAGGGTTGACCTTGACTGGTGGTATAGCTATTTAGGATGTTTTGTGTCCTAGTCAAGGAAACGAGTTGATCCTGTCACTTGATGCAAGCAGTGACTACTTCATGGAGAGGAAACAAGAACAGAGAGCTTGTTCTTGTTCTGAGATTAAAGCCAGACAAAGGGAGAGAATTGTTGAACTGTAAGGTTGAAAGCAACTAGAGAACATTTCATCTAAATTCTCGACACTAAGATAATATTCCCCTGAACTTCTTCATCGGGTCTGATTGGCTGCAGTAAATCACTCCTGATGCAGAGAGACAGAGATGTTAATCGCTCTCAGTGGAGGCTGCATATTACGTCTCTGCATGAGTCACTGCTTTAGATTTGCTTCCTTCTAATCAGGAGGCTTGCTGCTGACATCAATTCCCTTTCTGCATTCAGATCTTCTCATTACTTATCTTGCAATCCTTTGGCCCACCCCTCCCAACATTTTGGGGCAAAGAAGCAAAGTTCTAACTTCAATTACATCTAGTTCAACAGGTAACTTTAAACATCTAGATGCTGATGAGGGCCTAGACATCTTTGCACTCCTTAGTATGACACTGTCAAAAATCGGTGAATCATGAAGAAAAACAGGTGATAATTCTGACTCTTAAACACTCTAAAAGGGTACCCTTGGGCTATAAAAGCGAAGTATGTTTCACGTTTGAATAGAGAAAAAAAAACGTGATTCAGTGATAAGAGGTTTGGGGAACATTGGGCAGTAGCCAGGGTTGTGGAAGGTTGTAGTTCAAGTAACATCAAAACACATCTGCAGCAAGAAAGCAAGAGATGCTAAATGGCATGTGTACCGCTCACAGTGCATAGAGGTAAACATCATTTCAGTGGCATGTCTACTGTGTAAGTATACCTATGACATTTGGGGCTCATGTACCACCTTCTCTCAGACTGAACTCGGGGAAAATCCAGTCTTCTGGTTTTCTGTAGACGCTGGATTTGCAAAGTGTTGATTTTGAAGCTCTTGTGTTGATCGAGAAACTGTTTCCACCTTCTCAGGGCATGGCTGTGTACAAAGCTGATTGGCTAGATCTCCTGTTGATCATGAAGCCACCTCCCCACCCCCTTCCTCAGGGCAGTTTTAAAGTGTTCAGAACAGATGCAATTTTTTTGAGCACCAGGCGTTTAAGAAGATACATCTTCAATTGAAAACAAAGATGGAGCAGATAGCCTTCCTGAGGCAAGTGGGAGGGGAATGATAGTTATTATACACGTGCAGTGGTGGGATTCAAATAAATTAATAACCGGTTCTATGTCCTTCAGGGCGGCCTTCAGGGTGGCCACTGCCTTTCTACCCTCTCCCAACCTAAAATTAGCTACTGGTTCTGTAGAATAGGTGAGAACTGGCTGAATCCCACCACTGTACATGTGTCATTACAAGAGTGATTAGCTCCAATTTTTGAACATTCTCTGTGCTCACGTTAAAATGTTTAATATTTAATTTTGGTTTTTCTGTTTTTTTTTGTGGTTTACTTATTCTACTTATTGTGGTTACATTGTACGTTTTTGTTTATTTGTTTGTTTGTTCTCTGTAAGCCGCCTTGGGCATTTGCTTCGGCATGGGAAAGGTGCAGTATAAATAAATAAATAAATTAAATAAATAAATAAGCTGGAGATAGAAAATGGTTTATTAAAGTAGCACTGTAGTGACAGCCTAATGCAGCTGACCCCGAGTTTTGGATTCAAAGCACTTCTTATAGCACAAAGACACAAAGAGATAGCAGCAGAAGAGCACCATTGTCAATCAATCATAATAAAACAAGCCAGTGGGATGCATGATTCCAAAACAGGCCGTTACTTGTCATCAATCAAAATCAACACTTCTTACAGGAAGAACACAGGCCACATGATCCTTCGATAACTTTTCTATGCATTCCAAAGGGAGGGGAAAGTTATGTGTTTCTGGTTCCCAAAGCAATTTCTAGGTCACTTAAGTGCCAGACTCCCATACTGAAAATGATGGACTTCCCTCAGACAAGATGGAGTTTAAGACTTGTGCTTTTCAACACCAGAAAAAGGGCCTAAATCTAGGGCAAATACAACTTAATAAGGTGACCAACCATCCTCCTTTAGGGAGGACAGTCCTCCTTTTGTAAGTTCTGTCCTCCCTCGAAAAGTGTCCTCCTACATGTCCTCCTTTTCAATATTTGAAGACTAATCTGTAAATCTCCGTATTCGATCGATGCCGATCCGATCCGTTGCGTGTGATGTGACATATTTGTATTTGACATGACGGCTCAGTGTAAAGAGCAAACAAGAAAAAGCTAGGCCCTGGCTTTATTTTGAAAGAATTGTAACACAAGCAGGATTGAGAGAGCTTATTTCATTGGTTGTTTGCAAAAGGTGTGAAGTTATAGCTGGGGTCAGGAATGCAAGCTATTCAGAAAAGTTACAGGTAGCTAGTGCTGAAAACAGGAGATGGCCCCTTTACCCTGATAGGCTAATTGATTGAGCCTGAGGGGTGTGGCCGCACAACCACCATCAAGACCTTCCAAATTGCAAGACTCCTCCAGATCATCCCCAAGAAGATCATCAGACACCTGATAAAGCTTGCAAACCTGCAGACTTCGCTTTGCAAGACTGGAATTGCTGTCTGAGGAACAAGGTGAACAACTAGGGCCTAGTCAGTGATAGGAGCCTAGTTTTCTTTTTTTTATGAGGTATCTCTGTTAGTTCTAGTATGCTTTCTTAGTTGTGTAACCCTTGTTTATCAATAAATTACAATTAAATTTACTAGAAGCTTTGGTTGTCTTTGGAACCAGATAAGATTCAGTGGCTAAAGTGGCATGCTTACCAAATTTTAAGTTACTCATTGGAAAAAGTCCCTGTAGTTGGGACTTGTTTAGTCTGGGGAATTTTAAGGTTAAGAGGAAGTATTCTTAACTTTGGGCCCAGACTAGTAGCAGTGGTTGTGAGCCTTGTTGTGCTTAAGGTCACACGCTGCTGAAAAAATCACAGACTCATAGGGGCCCGGAACTGATTAGAGGGCATATGAGCCTGTGATTTACACTCGGTACAGTGCGGCGAGACGCCATTATGAGATGCATGCGCTCCGCATGGGAGACCTTGAGAGAGAGCGCCGCACGCAAGTGGCTTTGTTTACTTCTTACCGAAACATGACACAGCACATACGCACGCAGTAGACTCACGGTAATTATTTTTTTCTTTCAGTGAATATTCAATCATATACAGGTAAGCACAATTCACGTTTTAGTAATTGATTATCTATTTAATAATTTCCAAATATGTATAATTTTATTTACAAGTTTATACAACCCTGTTGGCATGTAAGCATAATTACAATATAAAATGTTACAAATGTTTTTATTATGCATTTATCATATTATAGTGTATTATTGTTGCAATGAATAAAATGTTTCTTTTATTTACGATACTTTTTTCTTCAATTTATTTGTGTCCTCCTTTTCATTGTAAAAATGTTGGTCACCTTAAACTTAATTAAAGCAAAACCCCAATTTTCTCTGTCATTGGGTAATCTCAACAATTTTACAGATTTCAGTGATCTTGCAAGTAGCTCTGGCTTCTTGGTGATGAAGTGTAATAAACGGGTATGTGTGTGGATGATACTGTATGCAGAGATAAAGCAGAGGTGGGTGGGGCAGGAGGGAAGACAGAACTGAAAAGCTTTAGGGACAATGATTTCTCCAAACGTCCTCAATGTTTACAATGCTTGATATTCCTCCAATTCTTTGTGACCGAGTTAGGCAGGGAGAAACGTGGCAGAGCCCAGCCGCATCTACTGATTATTGCTCTTAAGCAGTCACAGAGCTGGAATTAAACGCAACAAAATGCACCTGGAAGATGGCTTTTGACTGATTGCGTGACTTGCTGGAAAAGCACTCCAATCAAAAGGCCACAAACAACTAGTGTCTGCCTCCTCCTTATCATAGTATTTTGGGCAATTTGCTGTTTCCGTGATGTCTTCCTTACCCAACTTCAGTGAAGGCAGCCGGCCAGAGGGATAACGGAAGCAGGATCTGCAGAGTAGCCTGGCAAGACTCATGCTCAGGGTATATGGGTGGTGTCTCAAAGGCCATCCTCAGGATTCAGCCTGTGATCCCCTCTGCACCAGCCAAAGGAAGGGACTGGAGGGAGAAACACCAAGGAAGGCTCCTTGCAGCCATAGGCCGCAGATGGTCAGGTGACACTTCTTCACTCTCATAAATTATTCCGGGTCAGGCTTGCTGCTGGCCTTAGCAACTGGGAGGCCTTGTTGCACACATCCTTTGCCTTTCAATGAAGAGGTCAGCCATGGGGGTGCTAACTCACCTGCCTGCTCACACAGACACACACATTTATGCATCAGGACCAGTGGTGGGATTCAAATAAACTAACAACCGGTTCTATGGCCTTCAGGGCGGCCGCTGCCTTTCTTCCCTCTCCCAACCTAAAATTAGCAACCGGTTCTGCAGAACTGGTGAGAACTAGCTGAATTTCACCACTGATCAGGACAGGTGTATGTAAATATAAACAGATACCACTCTCCCCTGACTAGTTTAAGGTGCTCATTTCTTGTCTCTTTTAAACTGATATTATTTTAAAATGCAGGAGTTCATAATTATATTCTCAGTGGGAAAAGGTGCTTCTGGGTTGAAAGGATTTGCTGGTGACACCACCGTTGCTCAGGGGCCACCTGATTGCCAAGGGAAAGTCAATCTTCAGGGAGGCTCTTTTCACGTCCCATCCCCCCCCCGTGGTCTATGATATGGTTAATCATGCTGCCCTGTTGAAGAAAGGCTACCATCTTACAAAAGATTTTAAATTTTCAAAAATTATAGGCTGCTAATTAGAAAACCGTAGATTTTTTTTGTAGATTTTCAGGAACAACACAGCCGATGGAGAATCCAAAGAAATGGACTGCCACAGGGCAGCGTGCTAGCCCCCATGCTGTTAAATATATATACTAATGACCAAACGCTGCCAGCAGCTACCAGAAGTTTTATTTATGCCGACGACCTGGCAATCACCACACAGAATGCAACTTTCGAGGCCGTCGAATCTACTGAATATATATTAGAGGGATAATCAGTTAAAACCAAATTGTATAAGGACACAAATCTGTGCTTTCCATCTGAAAAACCGAGAAGCATCAAGAACATTGCAGGTATGCTGGAATGGAACCAACTTAGAACACTGTGCTACCCCCAAATACTTGGGAGTAACTCTGGATCGTACACTGACTTTTAAGAGTCACCGTTTTAACACCAAACAGAAGGTCTTCGCCAGAAATAATATCCTGAGGAAAATAACAAACACAAGATGGGGTGCCCAACCGCAGGTATTAAGGGCATCCACTTTAGCACTATGCCACTTGGCTGGAGAATATGCCAGCTCTGTCTGGTATAGATGTAATCACACAAAACAGGTGGATGTGGTTCTAAATGAAACAGCAAGATTGGTCACAGGATGCCTAAAGCCGACTCCAATACAAAAGGTACACTACCTAGCTGGCCTTCCCCCTCCCAAATTTTCATCGGGAAAGTGCAGTGCAGAGGAGTGGGTTAAAGCGACATCCCTAGAAACACACCCACTGTATGGCCAACAACTCACACCGTCAAGATTGAGATCGCGGAATAGCTTCCTTAGGATTGCGGCCCCCCCAATAACCAGTCGCCACAGACTGCTTTGGAACTATGGAAAGCGAGCAAGGAGCTGCCGAATGAATGGGCACAAACATATGTATGCCTGCCACCAGGCCAAGAACAACCGTGGCCTATTATGGAAATCCTTAAATTGACTGCGTGCTGGGGTAGGAAATCTAAGGACAATCTAAGGAAATGGGGTTTCCCCATGGAAGACATGCTGTGTGAATGTGGAGAGGAACAAACCATCTCACATATGCTACAGTGCACATGGTGCCCCTCTACATGCACAATGGAAGATCTTATATTGGCAAGGGAGAACGCTGTTGAAGTGGCCCAGTACTGGGCAAATGATATCTAGTTTTAGCCTTGTATTTTATTCTAAAAACACATTTTGATGTATGTATAAAATTATATTAATGTAGGTGCTTCTGATACGAATAAAGAAAGAAAAGATAATTATCGCCTGGTGCTTGAGGGAGCATGCCAAATACTAACCCCCCTACCTGATGACCATGTGTCAGTCCAGGGTTGGAAAAGGAAGAATGGAAGAGGAAGTGTGTAGGGGTGGAGAATCATGGGCTAGCTCTTCCTTTTCTGCTCCATCCCCCCTTTTCCTTTTCTAATCCAGGGAGTGGAAGGAGGCGAGTATGTGAGCTCCCCCTGTTGGTCTGCTGCCTGAAGTGACTGCCAGCCTCATGGATTGGCCGACCCTGTATTTTGTAGTGCTTTTGTGATCTTTTGTGATATAGTAAACACACACACATCAATGACCTTGAAAACCACTGAGCAGTTATATTAGTTACTACTATAAAACAGCAGCAAGAAACATCATCAAAATGCATCCGGCCTACTGGAATATCCCAGGGAGTGACTTACATGAGAAAAAATCAAATCCATGGAATGGCCTGCTTGTTATATGAGAGCTACATATGAAAGAGTTGGGTGGACTTATGGCCTGACCCAGAATCCAGTTTCATACGTCGTTAAGAGGATAGCCAGGAGTTAAGCCCCAGCAATCAGGAGCTCTGGGGATGGAGTTAACTATGGGGTTGGGCTCTGCCCTTTTGTTCAGTTCTGTTCTAACTATTGCACGCCGCCATGCCTTCTACAAACGCAACTAGGCGGCTGGTTAGACTGTTCCTGCCTATGTAGCTGCACTCCGCCATCTTGCACGGAGATGTGAGTTCCACAAGTTGGAGGAAATGCTACTGGACCGGTTCGTCTGCGGCCTCTGAGATGGGCGGACACAGAGGAAACTCTTCGCAAAGGAAGGGTTGACCTTCCAAGCAGCAGTCAAGGAGGCACTGGCCTATGAGAAAGCTGAGGGTGTGGCAAAGGAAGATTGCAAAGTTGCTGCATGAAGAGAAAATGGCTGTCTAACTATGCTGCCTTCTGCCTTCCAAAGAGAGGAGTAAAGCCCAAGCAGAGGCGTTTCTACAGGGATGGCAAAGCTCTAAGTGTTGCAAGAAGCCTTACCCTGTCATGTAAATCCCTCCTCTCCCTTGCTGCTGTAGCCAGTAAGCAACACCAAGATGTTGCTGTTCCCTGTGAGGATTGGCTAAAACGGTGCAGGAGAGGCGTGATTTCCACTGCAAGGTAAGGCTTCTTGCAGAACTTAGAGCTTTGCCATCCCTGTAGAAACGCCACTGAGCCCAAGGGTTGTGGACTTCAACCTTCCACAGTAAAATCTACTTGAGGCCAAAAGAAGCAGGCAGAGCCAAAGGGTGAAGAAGTAACAGCAAGGAACAGAGGCAAGCAGGCAGGCAGGCAGAGCGGCCTTTCTGCCTGATGACTTCCACTGAATTACTGATGCATTTTGAATCTAGACAGCCCTCCATTTCCCACAGTCATTAAATTGAATTGAGTTTGGTCGCGGCACAGAGGCTATAACAAGCGCCCCATAATAGGAAAAAGGAGATTGCCTGCACTAGCAGCAGCTGAGCTAACAGAAATGCAGGTAGAATCCATGGAATCTGTCAGTGCCCACACCTGTCCCTCCTGGTCCATTATTCCAGGACTAGAACAGCCTTGCTGAATGAGCCCAGGTGCCTACCTAGTCCAGCATCCTGTCCAGCACAGTGGTCAACCAGAGCAAGGCCTGAAGGCAACAGTTGTCCCATAGTTGTCCCCCAGGAACTGATACTCAGTGTGGCGCTGCATTTGAACATCTGAATATCTCCACATGACTAACCGCCACTGGTAGATGTATTCTCCAATGGGTGTACAGGTGTGTGTTGCTTAAGGATGAGGGGATACCTTTTTGTGGTCATTATGTACACATTCTGTACTTTGTTGTGTGAACAGATGCTGGCTGGCTGGCTGCAGCTGCAGGCTATGGATTTCAATCAGAACCTCTCCTTTGTTGTGTTAACAGACATGTGTATTGGAGAAGGCAGGCCCCTTGTCCAGGTAAACCAGGGATTATGGGGTAATCCCAGAACTCCTGCAGCAGGAACACAGCTGCAGGCTGATAAGGGCTCTGGCTCTGAAGGGAGGCCAGCACAGGGGCAGAAGGGTGTGGCTGATGAATTAAAGCCTGCCCACTGATTGGCTGGCCTCAGTTTAAAGCTGGAGGCAGGAGAAAAGGACCCTGGATAGGTGCTGGAGGAAGGCACCTGGGAAGGTGCTGGAGGACGGCACCAGGTAGGTGCTGGCCTGATGGAGTGCTGGCTGGACTGCCTGCCTGAAGGACTGTTGGACAGACTGACTGGCTAAGGTAAGCTCATTGTGGGGAATAACTGTGGGGAACAGTTGTATGTCTGCCATGCCCTTGAAGCCACCAAGTGGAGGAGGCAGTTATGGCTTTGGCAAGCTGACTGCCTATTGTTTGTTGGTGGGTTTTGTTGGTGTAAGACTAAGGGTAGTTCGGAGCTAAGCCAGTGATGAGGGCAGTTTGGAGGAAGCTGGCCAGCCGGTGATCCCAATCAAAGCTGCTGGAAGAGAGGAGGCCCAGTGGGTGACTGAACCCCCTCCCTCTTGCCTGTATCTGAGGCCGCTTTGTGGGGAAACTAGTTAGCCTAGTGTGGGCATTAGGGCCCTTGGGGTGGCCCGGCAGGGAATTTGGCAGAACAACGTGTACAAAGAATCTTGTAGAATAAATTCTGTCAATTGTGGATGTTGTTCTTATTAGCTGATATAATGAACTGACAACTCTAATTGGGTCCACAAAGTTCAAGAAGGGGGGGCGCTGAATCACACATATTGATTTGAACCAGCCAGCCGGTTCTTTGTCTGCAGTTTTCTAATAGTAAGAACTGTGGCATGTGCACCAGTCTGCCATATTCTTATTCTCTACATGAATTGCTGACTTGGAGTCTGTCCTACACATTTGTTAATGGGGCTTACATCCTAATAATAGGGTTTAGGATTACAACCTTAGGCCTCTTTCCTACCCCTCCACTTATCTTATGTCCTGATATTTGGGGCATGATTCTTCACTTCTGGGGACTGATGCTAGATCAAGGTATTTTTATATTTCAGATAAGATCATACATCTTAATAATGGCAGCATTTCCATTTGCAAAAAAGCATGGACTCAGGAAAACTAAGTCTCCAGATTTGTAGGTACGGGTGAAGGGGTTAATAGGAATCCGTGACTTGCCAGTCAAGTCAGATGGCAATAGGAAACAAATATGCAGTTTTATTTATAGAGTTTACTTTCCAGATCATCACCTGCAGGGAAAATAGGCTTATTTTTAAACAGATGCTTTTCTGCCTTGTCACAACAGCAGCACATTAACTGAACCAAAAAACAGAACAAAAAAAAAATCACCAAACCCAACAGCCCAAAGGGATTCAGCAGTTTGTGAACTGGCAACAGCTGGGATCTCATAGAGGGACAAGCTAAGTTTTCTGGGAAACTGTTGCCCAGGGCCAAATTCAGTAGTATATCCATCTCTTTAAATTCAGGTCTCTTCACACAATTAATGTAGAGGGGGGATTAAAAAAAAAAGAATATGTGGGTAGAGGGGCTGAAGTTTCCCTTTGTAAGCAACTTCTGCACACGCGCATGCGCGCATGCACGCACACACACTTTCTCTCCTTTGCACCCCTCTCCACACCACATTTCTGGTTCCAGATCTTATGCCAGAGAAAACTGGGGGGAGGGAGAGAGAGGTTGCCGGAAGGGTTTGCACCCCTAAACTCCATGTTCCTTTGCTTTTAAAACCAGACTCCCTACTCCATCCCTTTATACCTTATCAGGGTAGATCTACAAGTTTTAAGAGACAAGCCTGCCACCATTATGTCTAGTTTAGCTTATACAGCTACATTTCCAGATTACGATCTGCCATTAAGCCCAATAATATTATTACTTGGCTGTATTAAGGATCTGGTTAAAAGAGGAGATGGTGAGCACGTCGCAAATCTTATCATTGCTGCCAGGGTGGAAATTGCTAGCAAATGGAAAAGCACAGAACAGGAGTCATTTTGGGATTGACTTAGAAAGATTTTTCTCACATTCTGTATGATAAAGTATATCATTTAGAGAAGGCAGGAAGAACATATACTCTCCAAATCTATTCCAAACAAAATGGACTAGGCAGGGATGGGCACTCTGGTTGACTTGACTCGAGTCACACAAAATCCCTGTTTCCACTGACTCAAGTCAACTTGAGTTGTGGCTATCACTGACCCCAACCGGACTTGCTACTTGGGACCAGTGACTTGAAAAATGCGTATAGACTCAAAATGACTCTATTCCCTGAGTCCTTAGTGTGTATGTCTTGCTTTTGTTTTTTGCCGCTTCTACACTGGTTTGAAACACCTTGGGGAGATCCGGAAGCCGGCATTTGGAATAGGATGGCAGCAGATGTGGTGGGAGGGTAGGTTGGTTCCAGGAGGTGGGATTGAGGGGAGGAGGAAGGCTTAAGGGTTGTTGTTTTTTATTCTGCATGAGGCTGTTGGAGGGGAAAGCCGGCAGGGCCAGACAGGATTTGTGACTCGGCTCATTTCTTAAAATGCATCTGACACATGACTAGAAAGACTCAAAAGACTCAAGATATTGCTCACGTCGAGTTGTGATGGGCACGTGCTATGACTTGTGAGTTGCAGGATTGCTGGCTTGCAACTCAACTTGTGACCTAGGCTCAGTGACTTGTGCCTGGAATTTGGCACTGCACTGTCTCCAGTGCATTGGCTTGATGGGCCCTCAAACCATCCCTGGGCTTTGGAATAACCACCCAATTATTTATTATTTATTTATTTTAAAGATTTTTACCCCGCCTTTCTGCCTAAAAAGACATTCAAGGCGGCAATACAAAAACAATTAAAAAACAGAATAAAAACATCATAATTTAAAAACAGTGATTAAAAACAATATAAAAATACAATATACAAATACAACTGTTATCCCCTGGATCGAGTACAAAAAAAAATAAAAAATACAAGAAATACAAGACCAGCCAGCCTGTCAGCAACTAAAAGCCTGTTTAAACAAGAAGGTCTTCAGTCCCCGCCGAAATACCGCCAACGAGGGAGCAGTTCTTAGCTCTAAGGGGAGGGTATTCCAAAGTTGGGGTGCCACCGCCGAGAAGGCTCTCCTGCTGGCCGCCACCCCTCTCACCTCTCCTGGTGGCGGCACAGTCAAAAGAGCCCCCCCAGATGACCTCAGAGTACGGGTCGGATTATATGGAAGGAGGCGGTCCCTCAAATACCCTGGGCCCGAGCCGTAAAGGGCTTTAAAGGTCAACACCAGCACTTTGAAACCGTGCTGAATTTGGCCCGGAACAGAACCGGCAGCCAGTGTAGTCGCCGAAGCAACGGCTCGACAGAGTCAAACCGCTGTGCCCCAGCAACCACCCGAGCAGCCGCGTTCTGTACTAGTTGTAATTTCCGGACCGTCTTCAAAGGCAGCCCCACGTAGAGCGCATCCTTTGCAGATGCTAGCATAAGCCACACAAAAAAGAGTTTCCTGAACAAGAGTGGACAGTGTTTTAATGACAGACAGACAGAGAGCAAACATTACCAGCAGCAACTTGCATTTTGAGTGCTAGAAAAAAATCTCCTTTTCGTACGACCAATGAGCTGGGGAAAAGATGCTTCTGCACACTTTATGCCCTTGTAAGGATGCCCAGAAACATGGTCCAGATATCACCACATTTGCATTAGCAGCAGCCAATGTATTCCTCATAGGTGGGGTATTTAGATGCTGCTTTTCAGCCAAAGGTGAGGCCATTGTGTCTGCTGAAATCCCCCCATTATACAACTGTTAAAGGCATACCTGTTGTGGCATCCTTCTAGCAGGGAAAACCAGTCCTTAACTATGCTGCAGCAACATTATCAGTTCTTGGTGCAAGGTGCTGCTCAAGTTGGCCAAGATACTGTACTGTAGTCTTATTTTCTCCTTCCATGCCTCTCATTTCTTGCTTCCTGCCCTTTCTACCTGAGACATGAGCAACCAATGACTCTCAATGAGCATTTCCTGAAATTCAGGAGATAAAATAGATGCTACAAGTATTTATAAATATTCTGTGTGCTTAATGTCCAGGACAAACTACAAGTTCTCCTCAATAAACAGCATGATTTTGCTGGGTGTTTCTTCTTTGAAAACAAAAAGCCTTTAGGTCTGAACCAGGGACCTTTTGATATGCAGTTAGATGCTTCGTGAGACACTCACATACTAAGTATGCCTCCACGGTCTGGTTATGAATGCTAATTTGGTCACAAGGTCCCTTTTTATCTGTTTCTCATAACAGGTTTGTTAATAGTAGCACTCATTGCATTTCATACCACGCGCAAACTATAATTATATTTAATTTGGCTTAATCAAATGTACAGATTGCTTGCTACTAAATGTTACTACCCATCCCAAGCCTTTGAGAACAGGGTACACTCAAACTTTTTTAAAAGGAAAGATACTGTCAATTATTGGTAAGATCTGAAAGTAGCACCAGAAGTTCAGCATGCACACCCTAGTTAGGGATGAGTTAGAGTTCCATTCCAAACAGAATTCAGGCTAGAACCCTGAAAGGGAAAGATGTCTGCAACAGACCCAGGTTTCAGACCCATTCCAGACATAGTGTGGATAGAGGGATGTTCTTTTCCCTCTCTCACAGCACCAGAACCAGGGGACATTAACTAAAATTGGGAGAGTTAAAACAGATAAAATAAAATACCTTTTTACCCATTGGGTAATTAATCTGTGGAAATCCCTGCCACAGGGATGGCTTCTGGCGTTGGTGCCTTTAAAAGGGGATTGGACCGATTTCTGGAGGAAAAGTCTATCGTAGGCTACAGGCCATGATGTGTAGTGCAACCTCCTTATGTTGGAAGTAGGCTATTTCAGAATGCCAGGTGCAAGAGAGTGTCAACAGGATGAAGGCGTCTTATTGTCTTGTACACAGGTTGTACCTATGTATAATTGCTGTGCGTATAATGCCATGCTGCTATGTCCGATTATACATACAAATTAGGTAGGGGAAGAACAAACAAATCATCCAGTTTTTCAAAGCAGATCAAGCTCTCTTATCAATTTTTTTTTTAAAAAAATCAGGCTTGGGTTATGGGTTGGACCCATGTTCAAGTCTGTTCTGCAGGATGCTTGGTCACTGGTATAGTGTGAGCACATGGGACAATCCTCCAATGGTCAGGAAGGGGGGCAGAGCTTCTCCTGCTTTTCAAACCATCTTTTTCTCCTTGGTCTCCTCAAATGTCCATGACTTTGTTTTCATCTGGTTTCTCTTCTACTACACATTGTATTTCCCTCCAATGTGACAGCGAACACCTCCCAGATTCAAATAAAAACATAACCAACTTTCTAGCACTGACATAGCTGGGCCAATGGGGCATGTTCTGCATCCTGTAATGCAGGTGTAGTAATCACAGAGGCCTCCTCAAGGTCAGAGAATGTTTGTTCCCTCATGTTACAGCTGCATTGCTCTTACACCAGTACTGGAAATAAGGGTTACTCCCTTAAAGATGCAAAGAAGCCTCTCCAACTCTCTCTCTCTCTCTCTCTCTCTCAGGCTGCAATCCTATACTCACTTTCATGGGAGTAAGCTGCATTGAACACAATGAGACTTACTTCTGAGTAGACAAGAATAGGCTTGCACTGACACACACGGCCAAAGACAAGGCTTCCCTTTTTCATTTCCTTGGTATGGTTGTCCAGCTATAGAAGTCGGATTATGGGGGAAATTGCTCTCATTGCTCTGCAAAGATGAATGTCTGTATGCAACCAATCTGACTGCAAGGCAGCAGAATGAATGAAGCCAAGAACAGCCTTATTGTGATCAGGTTTTTTTGAACACCATCCTCAGGGGGTTCTCTGAAAAGATGGGCAAAAGAAGCCAAAAGGCATTCACTCTCAAAGACTGCACTGACAGTAATTATTTAGGCCTCTGTGAGATGCAAAAAAGAAAAAAAAACCAAACCAAACCATATAGGAAAATGTGCTGCACACCCAGGATTCTGTCGCAAGCCAAGACGTTGATAGATGGGTTCTATTTAAAGCGTTCTAAAACCAGGACTCTCAGCATTCAATATGCTAGAAGAAAATGATTCATCCACACCAGGTAAGCAGCTTTGAACATCAGGCCTTTAAATAGGAACTCCCAAGACATGCAGAATGGGGAGGTTGGGGAGGGAGAAAGTCAAAGTGAACATCTGTGGCATTTTCTTGATGCTGATTTGGTAGCCAGGCAGAATGTTCAGTGGCGTTTCTACAGGGATGGCAAAGCTCTAAGTTTTGCAAGAAGCCTCACCTTGCAGTGGAAATCACTCCTCTCCTGCACCGTTTTAGCCAATTCTCACAGGGAAAAGCAACATCTTGGCGTTGCTTACTGGCTACAGCAGCAAGGGAGAGGAGGGATTTACATTACAGGGTAAGGCTCCTTGCAAAACTTAGAGCTTTGCCATCCCTGTAGAAACGCCTCTGAGAATGTTACTGAATGTTATTGGATTCTGTTGCTGATTCTGTTGGGCTTCCATCTTTCTGTATAATTTTAGTTAAGTGCTTTCTTGATGGGCTGTTAAACCCTCTCTCGTCTAAAAGACCAATGAGGAAGCCAACATGGTGGAGCAACAATGTTCTACCACATCTCGTAGTGTTACTATTCCCCTCCTCAGTGTCCAGTGTGGGTTAATGCCCTAGGCAGTGAAAATGCAGGGTGAGCAGATTCCAGACCACCCTACAATACAAACTGTATTCTGTACTCTTGGCTCAGACTTCTCTAGCTTTGCATCTTCTCCCCCCCCCCCCAGTATCAAAGGCTATGTGCATATGAGATTGAAAAGGTCACAGTTCTCATGGGAAAGTGCCTGTGACTCAAAAGGATGTTTTGATATTGGGATGGAGCCATCAAGTGCTTCTAGATCAAAATAGCATTGAACCTGTCCCACAAGCTGCAGAAAGCTTCCATTAGGGAATTTGTGCTTCATTTTCAGCAATTTTCACAAATACCCCAGGGGTTGCTAGAAAGTTCAGAAGCAAGATTCAGCTGAAAGAAAATGTGGTACTAGTACAATATACAGTACAGAATGAATGCATTGCATTGAGGAAGCCATGGAGGCACAAGGTGATCATTATGGAACCTGTCAATGCCTCAGGGTGGGTCTCTCCCATTGTCTTAGGGCGCAATCCAGAAGGGCCGTTAGGCTAGTGCATGTCACATGGGCTGGCCTGGGAGTGTCGCAAACATGTCGTAAGGCATGTCTGCGCCACTCTGGAGCAGGCTAGGCTGGTGCGAGGATGCCTGCCTGCCTGCTCAGGGGATTGGGGAGGGAAAGGGAAAAGTGGGAGGGAGGCAGATTGGGACGGAGGGATTCGTTAGTATTACTCAAGGTTTGTAATTGCTCCCTTGTACTATTTCTAAAAAAACAAAACATAAACAAAAAAGGTTTATGGGAATTTAGGCATTTCCACCAAGAAAGCTCAAGGCTTAAAGCACTTCTGACTGTGAGAAGCAAACAGCTGTCTCTATAGATGCACGTGTAAAATGAGTCTGGTACTCCCTTGACATCTAAAACATGGGCAAGAGACTACGGTTGCCTTTGCCTCTTGAGCTCTTAGTGACGCTGGGCTAACTAAAGTGAGTTAGGCCGGCATAAGCTAAGCCAGCAAAGTTTGGCCGGTACAAGGGACACTGTAAAGTATGTTTTGGACCACCCGCTGAGCCAGAGAGGCCAGCACACAGACGTGAGCCATCCTGACTAAATCTGACTAGACGAGTCTGACCCAATATGGGCTTCCACCCCAATTAGCCAGCAGAAGAAAGCATTGTAGTGTGCAGCTTTGAACAGGGCTGGCTCCAGGAGGGGCGGGGCTCAATGCTGGGCATTCCTGCAGGGCCCCCACCCTCCCTAATGCCCCCCCACTCACCAAGAAGAACACTTGTGGTGTTGCGCGCAAAGCATGGCACCTGGAAATAGTTGGCGGAGACAGGATGTTGCCACCGCCAACTGCTTCCAGGAGGCCCATTATGGGCCATTCACAGGCAGGCAGGTGGGAGGGCCCAAGGTAAAGTTGCTCTTCTTGCTCCACTGACTTACAGCCTATAGAGATTCCGGCTGCAGCAGCAAGCGATATGTTCGTTGCACTGGTGTGGGGCCCAATGCAATGACACCGGCGGAATTGACTCCATTCAAAGCCGGCCCTGGCTTTGAAGACAGCAGTCAAGAATAGAGGGTTTTGAGATTCTGCTGGGCAGGTTTTGAGTATGAAAAGGCTACACAGTTCCAGGGGAGAAAAATAGGGGGGGGGGTGTCTCTATGGGGAAGAGATCCTCAAAATGCACATCAGGGTTGGCACCTTGGCAAATGGCAAAGTGAAGAAAATGCTCAGCAGCTTGGACACTTTCCAAGGAAGGAAGTGGCAAAAATGCTCAGTATGGACACCTCCAAGCTATGGAGAAGTGACCTCAGATGGAGGAAGTTTCTACTGGGAAATAAAGCACTATGCGGACACTTCTAGAGGGTTTAGAAGTGAGAAAATTCTGCTTCCAGAGCAGGAATAGTTTTAAGACTTTTCATAAAGGAAACAAAAGCATTCCTAGGTGGACAAAGATGTTTGGAGCTTCTCTTTGGGTATGTACAGTAGCACTGGTTTCCTGGACTTGGTGGCAGTGATGTCATTCAGGGGGAACGGACCAGAACAGGCGTTCCGGATCCTAACGGGCTCCGTGGCTGGTTCCGGGTTCCCGACAAGTGCCAATCAAAAGTGAGTTGCTGTTCCTAAATCATTTGAATGACACCACTGCTTGGTGGAGTTTGTGTGTGTCCTTCCAGGACCACACAAAAACTTGCTTGCTCCCCAATCAGAGAAGTTCCTGAGAGACAAATGACATGGCAGAGTGTGTTGCCCCACTCTCAGGTCATCGATGGGAAAGACTTCTTGGCATCAGAATCGGAAAAGATTGTGCAGTTGGCCTTACCACTGGGCCATTTGAAACTTAATGTGCAACAGGACCTGTGCTTGCAACAATTTTGTCAGGTTGGAGCACCCGGATTTGCATGACCGGGTGTGGGAGGAGATATTCACAGTTTCCTCAGTGCCACAGCCTTCCTTCCTCTTTGTTGTTGTTGTTGTTGTTCAGTCGCTAAGTCGTGTCCGACTCTTCGCGACCCCATGGACCACAGCACGCCAGGCCTCCCTGTCCTCCACTAGCTTCCGGAGTTCACCCAATTTCATGTTCATCGCTTCGGTGACACTATCTAACCATCTCATCCTCTGCCGCCCCCTTCTCCTTTTGCCTTCAATCTTTCCCAGCATGAGGGTCTTTTCTAAAGAGTCCTCTCTTCTCATCAGGTGGCCAAAGTATTGGAGCTTCAGCTTCAGGATTTGTCCTTCCAGGGAGCAATCAGGCTTGACTTCCTGTAGGATGGACCGATTGGACCTCTTTGCAGTCCAGGGGACTCTCAAGAGTCTTCTCCAGCACCATAATTCGAAAGCATCTATTCTTCGGCGCTCTGCCTTTCTTATGGTCCAGCTCTCACAGCCATACATAGCTACTGGGAAAACCATAGCTTTGACTATGCGAACCTTTGTTGGCAGGGTGATGTCTCGGCTTTTGATTAAGTTGTCTAAGTTCGCCATAGCTTTCCTCCCAAGAAGTAAACGTCTTTTAATTTCATGGCTGCAGTCACCATCTGCGGTGATCTTGGAGCCCAGGAAGATAAAGTCTGTCACTGCTTCCATTTCTTCCTCTTAATGTCCCTTAATTAACATGACATCTCCTAAGAGGTTAGCCTGACATCTTGTAGATGTAGAGAAGTCTTGTAGAGGGAAGTCCTTCTTGGTTCTCAGAGATGCTATTCAGGAACTAAAATGTAGTTAGGTTGCACATGTGTTGGGAAAAAGAGGATGTTCATCATAGCATTCTGGATCATGAGATATTTTACAACCTAGTTGTGCTATAGGAAATTTATGTTGTGATCTGATCATAAACCACTATAAACTCTCTTTCCTATCAGAGATTCTATCAAACCACCCCAAGAATTGCTGAATGGGCTGCTAAATGGACTTTGATTTTGAAGCTGTGTATCTTCTAGGAATCAAGAATGTGATTGTTGATTGCCTATTACCAATTCTGTATCAAGAGGATGAAGTGAAAGTAAGAGAAGTTGTAAGAGAAGTTGTAAGGATGTAAGAGAAGTTATCATTCCCCAGATAACTACAAGTACTCAAAAGATGATTTCAGTTTCAGAATAGGCAATTGGAATGGGAAGGGAAGACTGAGTAAGCTGAAGGCTTGTATAGTTAGGACAAAGATACCAGAAAACCTATGGCCTTTCAACACATGGATTACAGGCAGTGATGTCATCTGGGCGCGCCAGGAACCGGAACGCCCGAATGATTGGCAGCCCTCCACCCCTATGGCAGAGGCCAGCCACGCCTCCCTGCACCTCCCTGCGCCTGGAATCGCTCCATTTCTTCTCTTCTGTACTATTTTTACAGCTACAGTAAAAATTTCCATAAATTTGTCCACAAAAGGCCTGGGTTGTAGAGAAAGGGAGGAAAATCAGAGGAAAAAAATAGAAAAGCAAATAGAAAAGGGAGAGAGGAGGAAAAAGCAGGAAAGGCCCATAAGAACCTGTGATTAATGAGTCAACTTCTAATGTTTGACTCTTGCTTTCTGCATCTTACTTACTTGAGATCAGTTAACAAAAGAGTTTTTCATGCACAAGACTGAATGTGTTTCTGGCTTCATTTGACTTTGTAATGCAAATGTAAAACCTCCATTAACTCGGATGCTCAGTCACAATATATAAATGCCTCTTCCACAATAAAAACCACTAGATATTCACAAAAATAAACAGTGAGAGATTAAAAGGTGATTTGTGCCTTATGTACAAAAACACTCTTGGTTTTTGCTGCTAGCAAACATGTGGCAGGCTTGAAGAGCTGCAAAGTTGCTTTTGGTGACCTGATGCTACTTTGAAAGACTTGTGCTGTTTGCCTTGCCTTCGATGTTCAACTTTGGGTCACAAATGTGATGTGGACCATTCTGACCATGGATTTCCTGGCCCACATTTGAGCAAGGGAGGGCAGGAAGACAATGCTGTGCTAGTAAAGTTCCTGTGGCTGCTGGGGTAGGTGCTGCTTAATCCTTAGGGTCACTCACTGAGATCAAAGAAACAAGTATTTGAATGTGGCAACACTTAAGTAGGTGCAAGGTGACGTGAGAATGCTAAACCACCTTAACTGTCAAAAAAAGAAGACGCTCAAGCATCTTTCTTTTGAGACAAGTCAGCTAGCTCAGAAGACCAAGACAGAAAGTGACTCAGTTCAAACATCAGGTCCTGACATTCACTCAGTGACTTCAATTCTTCATTAATCTATAATCACAGGCATTAGTTGACTCCCGACTCTGTGTGTGTGTGTTCCTCTGTGTATGACTTTAGTGGATTCACTTTCTGACAGCATCCTGACTTTTAGGCTGCAGCAAACACGTTTGGGGAACTTGGTCTTTAAGCTTGGCCGGCTTGCACAATTTATACCCACCAAGCCAAACGGAACCCATCAGAAGGTCCACAAACTTTCTGTTTTGATTGCCTGGGACTTCAGAAGCAAAGGGGTTGTCAGCAGTTCTGTTGTCAAAAGGCTGTCATGAGATGGCGCTTACCAAGGCCAGCAGTAGGCCCAACATCTACTGGAGATGTGGGTCACTCTTTTGGAGAGAAGTGTCTGGTGGCAGTGGAAGACACAGAAGGAGAAACGAGCTTATAGGAGGATGAGACATCTGATCAAAGTGAGTAAAAGGCTGCAGGGGAAAAAGGCACATCAGCAATATTTGGAAAAAAAGAAGATGCAAGTATAGGTGTTTGTCTGCTAATGCCAGAAGCTTTCCTCATCAAGATGGGGGAGCAGGAGTGCTTGGTTGCAAAGGAGAACATAGACATACTGGGCATAATGGAAATCTGGTGGATTTCTTACTCTCTTCCTTACTTTATGGTTCAGCATGGAGGCTGAATCTGGCCTCCAAGAGCCAGTGTGCACTGGCTCAGATTCCTCCTGACAGCATGTTTGCTACACTCCTGGGCCAGCATAAGAGACTTATGTTGTCCCAATGTGATCTTAGGATTGCACTCTAAGAGTGCCCACTTCTTGGGGTATGTACTTGGTAGATGAGGCTTATATTGCCTTTGAGCCTCTCTGGTGTTATTTCTGTTAACCATTTCTTGTTGATAGCGTGGACCAGAAGTAGAGTGATTTGTGATTCAAATGCACATTTGGGCTAGTTGTAGATTATCCATTTGTATTACAGAGCAGAATGACAGCCACTTTTAGCTTCATGTGTAAAGATGCCTGTAATTGCAGGAAGCCATTTGAAATGGAGGAGAGGAGAAGAACAGTGCTGAGCCTCAAAATGGCCAGGCAAGGGCCAGAATAGGAAATGGATGCTAAGTGGCAGGGGAAAAAAAATCATACCCTGTTCTTGTGCCTTTAAAAGCAGCTTGATAGGTGTGAATTAGCCAGTAAAGCTTTTCATAGCATCAGGAGAAGCATGTGCTCTCTTCCAATATTTGAATGACTGCATGAAAGAGAACAAATCGTGTCTGTTTGTCCCTGGTTGATACCTCCAGTTATTGATCAGCTCCGTGTGCACCAAACATCACTAAACATAGCGTGAAGATAGTATGACATCACAATGGTCAATGATGTCATAGCTGGACGTGACATCCTCAAGCAGGAAATGCCATCATTGTGACATTATAAAATGACACTCAAGTGGAAAATGGAATGCAAACTAGCATCCTTGGACTGCCAAGACATTCAATCACTAGTATTTATATACCGCTTTTCAACACAAAGTTCACAAAGCGGTTTACAAGTAAATAATAACATTAAATTTAAATGGTTCCCTGTCCCTAAAGGGCTCACAATCTAAAAAGAATGGAGAACACCACCAGCAACAGCCACGAGAAAGACACTGTGCTGGGGTGAAGAGGGACAATTGCTCTCCCCCTGCTAAATTTAAGAGGACACCACTTGAAAAAGTGCCTCTTGCCCAGTTAGCAGGGGTTGCTAACATCACTTCCAGTGGGTCCCAACACAAATGCTATTCTAAAAATTGTGAGACCCACTGTTTTAAATAAAGAAATTTGCGCATATACAAGCCCTCTCCGCATTTTAGAGGATTGCACATATAGGATCTCTGCACCCCTGACATCTCCAAGTATTGCTTGGGAAGACACCTGAAACTCGCCTGAAACCCTGGAGAGCTACTGCCAGTCTGGATAGTAGACAGTACTGTGCTAGATGGACCAATGGTCCAACTCAAGAACAGGCCGTGTTCATATGCATGTCAAAGGGGTACATGCTGACCATTCAGTGCATGCTGAGCTGATCAATAACTGGAGATCCAAACCAGGGACAGCTGGCTGTCATATGCCTGCTATCTTGTAGCTCCCAGCGCTTTTCCAACGAGCTAACACTCAAGTTTTGATTGTAATTAGCAGCATTTCCATATGTAAGATTTGTCATGTTGAGCATGCTTTGCTTCCGGCAAAAGTTCTTGCTGTCATTCCTTGCCTGCCCCCAGACATCTCTGCAAAATAAATAATCTGCCTCTAAGATGACTAATGATGATCAATCACACCTTAAGTGAACATGCAACGTTGGCTTAACAAGAAGAGTGTAAGATGTCTCTGGGGTGCGCTAATGGAACGGAAAGGCCTGTCTGTTGTTACAGATTGCCTGAAAGGGTTCCATCCACCCATTCACACTTATGAAAGTAACCTTTGACCACTAGGTATGTGACATTCTCATTAAATGTACTATAATGGCGTTTCTCAAACTGTCGCTCAGGACCCACCAGCTGGGCCCCATAGCACCATTTGCAGCCAACATGGAAACTATGGGAAGATGGGACACTGGAAATGGGGAGGGCTATGTGGTTATTTTGCTTGTAAACAGGTTGTAAGGCATTTTTTCTTTCTGATTCCCTTTGCTATTGGAAAATGGCTGAGAAATAACTTATTGCAGCATTTTCAGGAAAGCAGGAGGCTCTGTTGTCACAATGACGGCATTTCTGGCCATGACATCATTTCTGGTGCGTCCCAGATTGTCATTCTAAAAAGTGAGTCCCAGTGCTAAAAAGGTCTGAGAACCACCGTGCTATACTGTAAATGTGCTGTAAATAATTTGCACAGCCAGGCAAGGAAAGGTGGGTTAAGAAGAGGTAAGGAGGGGGTTGTAGCAGTGGACTGTTTGCTGTTATTTACTTGCACATGCACACACGTATATGTCCATACACACACAATCATGGTCTGCTTCCACCGTGTGATCATTTTGGAAGGGAAGGCTCAGCTTTTTTCACTCCCAAAGCACGTTTGGTTGAAGAGATGCGGGCTCAAGTCTGATTTTTAATCTCTTTTGCATCATTCTTTTTTCATAATCCTTAACGTGATGCCAATATATTAAACAATCACATTGACAAAGTGTCGCTATACATCGGACCAACTTGGCTCTAGCGTCTCAAATGGTGCCACATATCAAACAAGAATAACTTATAGGATTGCCATACTCCAGTTCCCCAAATCCAGACAGCCTAATTTGCATATGATGTAAATTGTCTGTAACCTATGCAAATCAAGTGCATGTATTAATTGCAGTCAATTAAATAAATAAAATGCCTCTTCTCACACTGGCTCTTAATGGTATACTAGGAAGGGAGGCAATATATTATGGGGCTGCAGAGTTACAAAATGCAAAGGCAATCCTTGAGTAAGAAATCAGAAATCTCTCTCTGCCCTCCTGGACAATGCAGTACCTGAAAACCAGGGAGCAGAACAAATTTCCACTTAAGCAGCCCTGGAGTTAGGCCAGCAAAGTTTGGCTGGCAAAAGGGCCACCATAAAGTGTGTTTGGACCACTCTGGGAAGCAGCAATGGGAAAGGGCTGTTCATCTACATCTGTAGTTCTGGAAGCAAGGGCAGGCCACTGCAGAAAACAGAAGGCTGGATCTATGGTCTGAACCAGCAGGATTCTTCCTGGGTGGTTCTTGTAAATCTAGCCCTGAAGCCAGAGAGGTAGTGCAAGTCGAAGATGGTGGCTGGGCCAGAGGCAAGTGTGTAGGGAACTAATATGCTTTGAGTAGTATTAACTGCTAAAGAGCCAGTTCAAGGGAGGCTTATTGTCTTTCCACTGAAGGTAACTGATCTGACCACAGCAGAGTGAACTTGCCCAGGTTCTTCCGGAAAGCAAAAAACTTCCTTTTGAGACCAACCCGCCACATATCCAGCGGTGACCTTGATTGTACTCATTTGGGCCCTACCCTTATAATCACTACTTTGCTAGCCTGCTGAGGACACAGTGGCAAGCTGATTGGGTGATGGATTCTCTTTCTTTTCTCTGTGGGGTTTCCAGGGTGGGGAAAAAATTGCAAGCCGTGATGTTGAAGTGGGCCTGGGAAGACTGAACCCATGGACTGCAATATACAGTAAGTCAGTTACAAATCAGGAGGAAAGTTGGTAAGTGAAGTGGAGTGAATGGCCTGGGAAGAGATTTCCTTGCCTTCTGGATAGCATGGGGTCGTCTCCACAAGGAACTGAGTGAACAGAGCCAATGTTCCCTCTAATTTTCCCCCCTTGCTGCGTGGAACAGTTAATGACCTGAACAGTACATACCCGCTGTACTCTTAAAGGGGGCAATGACCAGCCCAACTACTGTATAATAAATGAGGTACTGTTAAGGAATCACAATTACAGCAAGCAGGTAGCATATTTACCTGTTGGTCAGGCCAGAATGGTATAATCAGTATGCAGTGACCTTTTTTTAATGAAACATCGACAAAACTCAGTGAATAGTCCCTCCTTCCATTGCACTGCAATACAGACCATGTTCAGCCATATATGAAGAATGTGTTCACTAGAAACAATTATGAATTATTTCTAGTAATGCCTACAACATGCAGATGCTCATGAAACACCATAGTGCAGCCCATACCCTGATGAACTCATGTTTGGAGGAATTCCGATAGAACCCTAGAACTTCAAGCATATCATGGAATAGATTTTTACAAGAAGATCCTTTTTCTGTTATTCCACCCCCCCTCCCAACCCTGTCACATTACAGATTAAGGGCCAAATCCTATCCAACTTTCCAGCCCCGATGTATCTATGCCAATGGGATGTGCATTGCATCCTGTGGTGGTGGGACAATCGCAGAAACCTCAAGATAAGGGAAAGTTTGTTCCTTTGCCTCAGGACTGCATTGGTGTTAGAAGGTCGGATAGGATTGGGTTGGACAAAATAGTTGCATTCTAGGAGGAGAAAGAAACCTTTCTCCTGTGCGATCAGGACGTGGGTCTTTCAGGGCTAAAAATAGCTCCAGAGGCTGGGAAATGGCATGGGTTGGCTATGCATAGATAGGAAGCACAATTTTGGCCATTTTTTGTTTTTAAAGCGCATTAAACGTGGACCCTGGTATCCGTGGATTTTGGTTTCCGTAGAAGTCCCAGAACCCTGCGGATAGCAAGGTCCCCTAATGTTCATTAGGGGGGAAATACACATGAAGGAGAAATGCATTGGTGCTCCTGATCAGAAGCTCTACTTCCAGAGAATGGTGGGGCAGGCAGCAAACTTGAAGCATGACAAACCTAGCAATTCATGCAACAAAAATTGATATAGCATCTCCAAAGGACAAAAAAAAAAAAAACAGGAGCAATGTAAGGGCAGGAGTTAACCAGGGACAAGTACTTGCAGATAAGGACACTCTTCCTTGGGTAAGAGGGACAACTGGAAGTTAGGAGTTAAAATCACAGATGGCAAATCAAACCAGGATTTTAGGTAGGTTAGTCATTTCTGAAGCAGAAGGAACAGCTCCATCCAGCCAAGCTTTGACTAGAAGTGCCTTGCCTATAGCTGCCAAAGCTGGTCTGGTCTCTTCAATAGTTCTCCCAGTGGGAGCTGAGTTTTCATATTCCACAACCTCTTGGGTGCCAATCTCAATCCATTTTAAGCTATTGTGTGCTCTGAGCCGTGTGGTGGTACATACATCACCTCCTACACACACACTGTCTCTCCCTTTCCTTGACAAAGAAAAAGACAATGGGGTCTTGTGATGCCATAGAAAAGCTGTCAAGGCTTGAGGGATTAGTAATGTACCTTCCGCAAAGTTGAATATCTAGGAAAGGAAGTGGATTCACAAGATGAATACCTCATGAGGGCCTGGCTTGTCAGATGGCTTTTAAGAAATAATCTTCAAAAGGAAAATAATGTTGCTCTTTTCCCCCAGAATGCCAGAGATCCACAGAACTGATTTGAATCAGTGATTTCATCATTCTATGGGATCCCTTAATTGGGGTATTTGGATAAGGCAGACCTCTCTAGATAGGGTTACCAGAGACAAACTGGGTCAGAGTGCTGATACCTTTAACCACTGTATAGAAGCTGGAATTTGGGTAGGTGCAGCTTTTGAAACGCTTCCATGATGAGTTGCACCTGCCCAAATTCCCTCTTCTGTACAATGGTTAAAAGGTAGAAGGATTCTGTCCCAGTTTGTATCTGGTAACCCTATCTATAGATGCCGAGCAAAACTGAACCAAGGGCAAAGAGGGAGCAGAACCTGAACAGACTAGGAGAGTAGACCAGTGACTTGTTTTAACTCTCCTGTGCTTGAGGAAAAAATACAACTAATAAGGTATTAAGGTCATTTGGACCCCAATTGAATCACAAGTTGTTTTGTTTAAAACGAGGGCTGGTGCCCAGTTAAAGACATTTTACAGCCCAGTCCTACAGGCCTTTTATGACTGTGTGTCATACCATATGATATTGTTGTAAAAGGCCCAGCCCCCAACCATAGCATGCAGTGCACACTCTGTTGGCAAGCCATTCCCGGCATGCAGTCGACTCCAATTTGGAGACCACTGCCCTACAATTAGGAAAACTGGAGCAGTCATCAAGGTGCACATTAGAAGCTGAGGGGAGTTAAAAGAGCACAATGAGGGAATATCAGCTGCATTTCTTTTCATCCTTAGATAAGAGATTACGTAAATTATGTCTGTTGATGAACTGCTCTGCGATCTTTTTCAAATCCAGGAATGGCGGAATCATAGCCAAGTCTCTTAACTACTATACACAAATGGTGTTCTAAATAATAGTTTACTATTTTTAAAAAGTGTATTAAAGGGGAATGTCTAGCAGATACATTCTGTTGGGGAAATCAGCAATCACGTCATTTAACTTTCTTCTGCATTCTATTCCCAATAAATCCCTTTGACATTCTGCTTCTGGAGGTGACCTGCCTAACTGCTTGGGTCCCATTGTGCTCTTAGGTGTGTGACTTTCCTGATTTGCATAATCTTAGTTGCTGCATCAACATAAAAGTAGCTATTGTCATTTTTCCCCTTAACATCCAGATCCCTTACCTCTGCATTTTCCACTTGAAGCTTTCTCGGGGTGTGACCAGCAAATGAATATGGAAATGATGCATCCCTCTTTTGACTGACAGCTGCAAAAAAATAGCAGAAGCACAATAGTGGCTTTCTAACTTCTGTTTATTAGGTGGGAGGGTTTCACAGATCTCCCATACGTTACTCGTGCCTTTTTACCCACAATCCCTTGGAGGTGTAAACGTATAGATTCTGAGCTCTGATAGTGTGCGTTTTTGGGTGGGATAAATGCTAGGCTTGTCTTTACCTAATATTGTAAGTACACATTGGTCCCTCTGTGCTTGATTAGTTGTATGTGTGTTTTTCCTAAATAGCTGCAAGAAATCTGGATATGATGACAGGTGAATGTGGAAAAAGCTCCCCCCCCCCCATTCATACTATGGTCTTAATCTAGCTCACTCTCCACATGGTGGCTATTTAGGCAAAAAGACTGCCCAAGCACACAAGGGCCAGTGGCTTGCTCAGAACAATGGCTGGCCTGACCTGAATAAGAAAGTTTCTAGGTGTTTGTTTTCCTATAGGCCAAAGGTTGGCAGGAGCTGGGACAAGCAATGGGAGCTCACTCCATTGCATGGTCTCAAACTGCCAACCATCCGGTCAGCAAGTTCAGCAACAGCAGTTTAACCCGCATCACCACCACGTTCCCTACAGGAGAGGGTAGGGGGTGCAAAAGTGAAGGGGAGGGGGAAAACCAAGGAGACCGTCGTGTGTGTACCCTGGACTTTAATAGTCTGCGGGCAGACTCAAGGGCAGGCAAGTGACATGCTGGAAGTGCCAGCCAGCTCATTGATAATCTTGTGCCATGATCCTAGTGCGGGGGCCCAATTTGATGCAATCAGTGAAATCAGCCGACCCCGGGTGCAAGGTCACGTGTCTCTATTTTTGTTTATTCTGCTTCTTTGTTCACCACTCTACACCCACACCTGCCTCCACACCATCCTACTAGGCAGCAGCTGTGAACTAGCTGCAAGCAAAGGCTCTGGGGTTAACCCTATAATTCCTGGCTGACATAGACAAGGGACAACTTCTGATACCATTCCCTATCTCCTAGGGGTAATCTTCCATTGTATTTTCCATTACAGGCATTTTCCATATTTTTGACACACTGAGCCCAAAAGGTTTGCCATCACTGGCTTAGACCGAAGAAAAGACAGGGAAGGTCAAGTAGCCAGAGTGGCTGCTGCCAGATATTGAGTAGGGTCATGTTCAAGTTCTAGGATTTCAAGAGTCCTTCAATGCATCAGCCTCTTTATTTCAGCCACCACACATGCACAGAGAAAGAGTCTGTGTTCTTCCACACATGCACACACACTCTGTGTTTTCGCTACGTGAGTACCGGTTCCTAGAAGTTGAGCTGTCCCAGTCATAAATGGGCCTTTTCAGTCTGACTGTCAGAACAGGACTGGGGGCACAACCATCCTAATCAGGCTGGCACAGTTAGGCCAGCAAAGTTTGGCTGGCACCAGGGCCACTGTGAAGCGTGTTTGGACTACTCTCGGGGAGCACGGTGCACATCTGTGTGCTGGCTTCTTTGATTGCACTCTGAGAGAGGACATGAGGATCTGGCTTCCAGGGTGGGTTGAAAATTGGCATCAGTTTTCCACAAGTGGTATTTTAGAGATTCATCAAAATATCTCCAAGGCGCTGTTCTACAGTAAGAAATTTCCCATTGATTAGGCAGAGGTTGCCCATGTAGGAATTAAACTTCGATTCACTAAGAGTGTTCTGGTTTGTTGCTTGTCTCAAAGCACTATTGCCTGGATGCAGTGATGTCATTCACCCACTACGCACCACTACGTGAGTACCGGTTCCTAGAAGTTGAGCTGGCCCCGCCCACTCGAAGTTGGCCCCGTCGGCTGTTTGGCTCAGCAGCTGCACATGTGTACTGCATGCCCACAGCCATTGCCTGCACTTTCTGTGAGGAGGCAGGCAGGCAGTGTGGTGGTGGCGGCGGCGGTGGCGGCAGCAGTGGCAGCAGCGAGGGGGACCCGGGAATAAGGCAGCAAGCATGAGAAGGTAGGCTGCCTGGGGCTCCCGCTCCCTCCAGCCACGCAGATCCAGCGTCCCGGTTCCTCCTGCAGCCTCCCCCCAGCCCCAGCCCCCACGCAGTCTTTTTTTGGTTGCCCGCTCCCCCTCCTGCTCCTTGCCGGCCGGCCCGGCGCTTGGTCGGGCACCCATGTGGTCGTGCGGCCCAGTGGGCGCCCGTTCCCCCACCTCCTGCTCCTTGCCGGCCAGCCTGGTGCTTCCTACCATGACATCACTTCTGGCTTATGATGTCACTTCCGGTGGGCGGACCCCAACAAGTGCCAATCAAAAGTGAGTACCTGTTCCTAAATCATTTGGATGACACCACTGCCTGGATGCCTGTTTTTCTTTCTTTCCATAGCTTGTGTCAAGAAATTTTCTGTCCCCGCATGTCATACACTGACACTGACAGCTTATCCTCTTGACAGCAAGAGAACTCCCAAGTGGGGGCTGAAGCTGCTATTAGCTTTCTGCTCTCTCTCTCTTTCTTTCTCTCTGTGTGTGTGTGTTTTTTTTTTTTTTTTTGCACGTGCCCTCATGTATAGTTAAGGGGGCACCTTGTTCACGCCTTCCTTCTGCTTCTATGAGGTAGTCTAGACTGTGTGGGGAAAAACTGGGGTGGGAGAGGAAAGCATTCATGCATGGGTGATCTTGCCTTGGTGCACTGCACATCATGAATCCAGGGTCTTTTAGCCTTCTGTGTCAGCACAGACAGAGATCATGTGTGGGGAAATTGCACGTGTGGGTTTTCCAGATGGATGTGGTATTGTGTATCCATTTGAGCTTGTGGCATGCTTGGTTCATGAACACAAAGGCAATGTATATTACTGTGTTTTTACAGACACACACACACACACACACACACACGGCCATAAGCTGCTATCCTATGAATACCTACCTACCTGAGAGTAAGCTCCATTTAACTCAGTGGGACTTACTTCTGAGTAGACAAATCTAAGATTGTGCTGGCAGGCAAGTCTGTCACTCAGCCTCTGTTAGCAATATGCAACACAGAAACATGAAGGACCTACATGATGACCCATCAACAGCCATTGTTGTAAGGATGCATAATTGCTGTAAAACACTTTGCATCTTGAACATCATCACAGAAATGGTTAGTAACAATTCATGAGACTGTCTGTGTTCCAAGTGACAAGTGTCTTGCATATATTTGCATATATATGTCTACTGTATCTTTTAATATCAAGTCCAGCTGTGACTGTTCTCCATATTTTACATCCCTGTGCATGTACACACATGTGCACATTTTCTTATCTCTCTCTCTCTCTCTCTCTCTCTCTCTCTCACACACACACACACACACACACACACACACACACACACACACACACACACACCTACCTCTTAGAAATAGTGCCTACTTTTTCTCTAGAGCCAGGTATGCTGGTGAATGAGCCTTATCTTTTAATTTCATTTGTTGGGAGAGTCTTTTCAATGCCTTAATAACCACCAAATCAAGGGTTTGGAAAACAGCTTCATTAAGATTCAAAATTCAGTGGTTCTCAAACTTTTTAGCACTGGGACCCACTGACAATCTGTCTGGGATCCACCAGAAGTGATGTCACGGCCTGCTGTCATTGCGACATTGGGTTATTTCTCAGCCATTGTCCAATAGCAAAGTGAATCAAAAAGAAAAAAAAAAGCCTATATACTACCTTAACCCAAACAAAACAACCGCACAGCCCTCCCCCTTTCCAGCATCCCATCTTCCCATGTTTTCATTATGACTGCTCTAGATGCTTCGTGAGTCACGATCCACTTGAAATTGACTCTCGACCCACTGGTGGGTCCCAGTCCACAGTTTGGGAACCACTGTCATAATTCATATCAGGCCCATGTGGTGCGGTTGCAAATGGCTCCCCCTCCTGGTTTCAGTGCCTGCCTGTGGAAACTAAGCCTTCTGATTATCCTTGCAAGGAGTGGACTGAGAAAGACGTCGACTTCCACTGAAATAAACATCACTGAAATTGTATGTCCACAATTGGAATAAACAATTCCATAGGAGTGCCTTACTGCCTTCTTTGCTTTCAGTAATCACCTGGAGATCAATACTGATTCTGGGACATTTCGGGCCAATCCCGGAGAGTTGCCAACCCTCTTAAAAAGGGTGAGCCTGATGCACCTCTCCCTTGATGTTCATTTTTTATGTTTATTTCCTTTATTCCTAGGAAGCTGCTAAAACGCTATATCAGGATTGATTAAAATCAGTCTTAATCAACCGGAACAATATTCACCAGGAAATTTGCAGCCCAATTCTATCCTGTGCTGGAGGGGCCACATATGGGCTTGAGCAGGGTGGAGGTCTCCTCGGGGTTTTCTTTCCTTACCCCGTGTCAAGCCCAGCCTGCACAATGGAGCTACTCAGATCCATGCCAGCTAAATGTGGGGGGAGGGTACGGCTCAGGAAGGGGACTGGGAAATACCAATGGCCTCCTTCACTGATCCCACTTTCTCCTGGGCCTGATCCACCCCCTCTTTGCCCTTTACCCACCCTCTTACACCCGTTCCCCGCACCCCCTTCACCCCTTGTTGCAGGTTCTACCTCTTCCATCAGACGTAGCTCTGGACCCTGCGCTGGTGGGATGGCGCAGGGCTCCCTGCTGGCACACCTTATTTCCAGGGTGCTGCAGCCACGGTTGACTGCACATTTGTGCCACACTAGGCAGGTGCAGCGGCCGTTGCATCAGCGCTAGTCAGGAATAGGATTGCACCGTTAGGTTTGTATTGGCGCCAGAAAATTTCACAGAGCAACATGCCTGCTTAGATGACACAGCAATCCTCCTTAGGCTGCACTGTCACAAAAGATGGGGGAAAAAAATTAGGTGTTTCCAGTTTGTTTTCCAAATATGTTCGTCCACCCCTCCCTCCCCCAAACCCATCTTCCATTGTTTGCTACTTTACCTAGCATGCCTCCTAAGAGTGTTACCATCATTTGGTGTAACAGAGATAGTTGAAGTGGCAATCCTATGGAAACAGACCCATCAAACTCATTGAGGCTGACTTCTGCGTGAACATGCAAAGCTTACCAGGAAGCTTTAAATCTGCAAAGTGCAGCTTCCATAAGCGCATCCATTGAAACAGTTGGTGGTGCTGTCTGGCCTGGAGAAGTTTTTGTGTGTGTGAAAACCTCACACACAGGATAAAGACTAAAAATCGTATTATAAGGGACATTTATTTCAAAGCATTCACCTCCGCCTTAAAGCTCTGCATTTAACCGTTGAGAAATCAGTTTGTTTGGAAGCATCGTTTTCATTTCAGATTGCTTCCTCTGCCATTCCTCAATTAATTTAAGAGAAGAATGGCTGTACATTAACCCAGCATTTCGGATGCCTTCCCCAGCTAGTTCTGTATTAATTTCAGGTAGACAACCCTGTTTTAATTTGCATTTTTTCCTCCCTACCTACTCTTCTTATTCCAGTCTCTCTCTGGCTCCCTTTTATTCCCCGCTCTTTCTCTCTTGTAATTTGAAGACCTTTCAAAGCAGTGCTGGAAAAAAAAAATGTCTCTCAGCTGCTTCAGACTTTAGAACAAGTTGTAGGGATCTGGGAATTTTTTCTGCCCTGCTGTGATGGGAGCCAACTATTTTCAACCAGGAGGAATTACTAAGAACAAGATAGAATCAAGCAATGGTACACATTCATTCTGCCTATAACACAATGCTGGGAAATGGAGAGGAAACACTTTGGGCTCAGCTTTGCACAAAAGAAGAGATTTGGTTGAATAGGCATGCGCTGGTATCCAGGGGATAGGTTCCTTCCCCCCGCCCCCCCACCATGGGTACCTGAAACCATGGATAAGAGTGAATCCTATGTTAACTATAGGATTCTCCCCCCGCCCCCATACCATTACTTTCCTTTGTTCTTGCTTTTTCAGGTGGCTAAATGGGAATGCCACAACCAGCCAGGCAGAAGGTGCAATAGAGAGGGAGACAGCCTAAACGTGAACAGGAAGCAGTTCCTGTTGACTTTCTGGAAGTCTCTCCTTCTATCGTACCTATTTTTGGATTGTTGTTGAGTTCCCATTTAGTGACCTATAAAAGCAACAAGCGCTTTTAGTTACTCAGAAAGGAAGGTGTGGGGGATAATTAAAATAATTGTAACTGAATAATTGATTGGATATTTGGATTCCTTGGATAAATGAAACTGAGGGTATGGGATCTGTGGATACAGGAACCGCCTAAATTATCATTGCTTCTTCCCTTGCCTGCCTCATCCTCCAAAATTGTCCACCTTACAGCCTTGCTCTGTAAGGGTCTGTAGGCCCCTTGCACTCATAACCTTCCCATTGCTGTTGTGTTGCTCCCTAAAGCATTGCTGCTGGCATACAGGCCAGGTTGCCGGGGTGGCACTGTACGAGGGCTTGCGTCCTGAATTATTGTGTCCTGGTCAAACGGGTCCTGGTCTTTGGCATCATAGACAGGGTTTTCAAGAGTTAATGAAAAATATGGAGCAGGCCAAGCAGATCTGGAAACATCCCAATGTGGTCTGGTGAGGATTACCAAACTGACAAGTACGGCACGATTTGCAGACCTTGGAACTCTTTAAAAAACAAAAACAAACTAGTAGCAGGCTTTGGCTTGTTCGTTTTTAACGATTATACTACGTTTCCTCCATGACGTGAACAATTTCATGTTTGCGCTTTCTTTTAAAGGGACCCGTTGCCAGACATTGACATATTGCATTTGCCCTCCTCCTCTGGTGCTTCTACATTAAGTGGGTCTGAATCACCCAGCCCAAACTACGTCATGAGATCAGGTTGTGTCTGGCAGCACTGGGCAGCGTGGCACCGTCCTCACGCCATGAAAAATGAACATCACATCCAGCAGCCATCAAGCTGGCAGGGACAACACCCAAAGTGACAATTTCCCTTGCAGGATGTTTTCACGGGGACAGCCACGGTGGAGTTGTTATGCCTCGCAATTAGGAAGGGCGATGCTTTTATTAATTAGACATTCTCTTCCCAAGATTCACTTAATTAACATCCCTGCCATTGCAGATGCTCCCCTTTGCTTGGGGCCGAGAGCTGGATCTGGTCGTGACTCATGGCATCCTGGTCGTTTGTTACCACATGTGTGTTCAAATGTCTACTGTAGACTGAAGTGCTCACTGCAACAGGGAGGATGACAATGGGGGGGAGCAGATGTGTGAAGAGCACAGAGGCAAAAAGTGTAGTCAACAGAGGGACAGAAGCTGAAGGGGGTGGGTGGGGCCCATCTGGATGGTGTGAAACTTTCATCACAGCCATTGCTGCCTCCTCTTCATTTGTATTCACATGTTTACATACAAAGGGTACCCTGGGTACATAATGAGTAGTGACATTCAGAAGTTACAGGTAATTTAGAACCCAACCCTAACCTGAAGTTAAACCAGCACAAGTCCCTTGTACTGACCCAGGAGTGTCACAAATGCACCATAAAGCACATTTGGACCACTCTCAGATACAGGGAGGTTGATGCCCGTCCATGTGCCGGCCTCCCTGACTCCCTGGCATTCCTGGGCCGGCCAAAGGACTTGTGCCAGCCTAACTTCAGGTTAGGGTTGCCCCCTTAGAGGCAGTGGTTCTCAAATGTTTTAGCACCAGAACCCACTTTTTAGAATGACAATCTGTCGGGGACCAGAAGCGATGTCATGGTCGGAAGTGCCATCATTGTGATGCCAGAGCCTGCTGCTTTCCTGAGAATTCAGCAATAAGTTGGGTTATTTCTCAGCTGAAAGAGAGAAAGAAAGAGAGAAAGAGAGAGAGAAAGAAAGAAGCCTGTTTACAACCTTGACACAAACAAAACAACCACACAGCTCTTTCCAGCATCCCATATTTTCAATGTGGCTGCTCTGTGCTTTGTAACACACCTGAAATTGGCTCATGACCCACTGGTGTGTCCTGACCCACAATTTGGGAACCACTGGTCTGAGGCATCCCACACTTAGCTTTTGTCCATGCCTTAATAATTATAATAATGTATATGGTGTGTTGCTGGGGGCTTGATGGGTAGCCTGTTTTGCAGACAAAATGCTTCTCCCCCGCGTTTGGCAGGTAGCACTGCATTTCAGCACCTCCAATAAGTGCTGGTTCATCCTCTCTGCACATCGTTCTGCTCAGGAGTATGAGGCAATGTGGTCTCCGCCTTGCACAGGTGCCTTCGGGTGGCCTGTAGTGTGTCCTCTCCGTTGTTGTCTGTGTGAAGCACCTTTCACTTTCTTTCAAATGTCTTGGTGACGGGTGCAACATACTCTTGCCATTTCTCCAGCATCTCACCTTTTAGGCAGATAGACAGCTGTGCAATTGGAAAAATCGTCCACAAATGTCAAGATATAGCTATTTGCCTGGGCCCAGGGCGGGCACATTGCCTCGCTCTCGCTCTGGCTTGGGATAGCAGGTCAGGTTGCCTCTGCTTCTGTGCCACTCACACATCTGTGGTTGCGAGGCATACTTGTGGTCCCAGGCCTTTCACAAATTCCCCCTTCTCAATGCCATGTGTGGCATTAACATGTCCGTGTCCAAATCTTTTGTACAAAAAAGGCAAACATTTATTGTTGGAAGCTGCCCTTGCATTGCTGGCTTCTTCATTCGGCCAGACTAGTTCAAATACATTGTTATGCTCAAAGCCTCTTGCATACAATATGCCATCCTGGGTCAGAGTCCAGGGGTTGACTCTCAAGTTGACACTGAATCAATTTATAGTTAGCTTAAAAAGGTATAAGTTTCCCCACGACTGAATGGTCTAGTCGTGACCAACTGTAGGGGGCGGTGCTCATTTCCCTTTCTAAGCCTGTAGAGCCGGCGTTTGTCCGAGGACGAGCTTCCGTGGTCATGTGGCCAGCATGGCTATACGCCAAGGCGCACGGAACGCCGTTACCTTCCCACCGAAGTGGTACCCATTTATCCAATCACATTTTTACATGCTTTTGAACTGCCAAGTTGGCAGGAGCTGGGACAAGCAACAGGAACTGACTCGGTTGCATGGTCTCGAACTGCCAACCATCTGGTCAGAAAGCCCAGAAGCAGTGGTTTAACCCGCAGCGCCACCACGTTCCTCATAGTTAGCTTAGAAACACTTAAAAAATTGCCTCTCAGGCAACTCTGGCATTTCAGTTTTTACAGCTCTGCCACCTACTGGCATACTGCAGTGTAGCACCCTGTGGCCTCTGCCTTCTATGTACACCAATCTCGCATCAGCAACATAGGCACTTCCATTTGAGGGGGGACGATGTCAATTCCTAGAAAAAGTCTTAATTGTTTGTCATGAGATCAAATGCCCCTGAATTAATGCACTGTGTAGTGTTCCAATCTGATTCCATTATATGAACATTTCTGTGCTTTGGAGTAATTCCGAGTTTCCTCTCTGCTGAACTTATGCCTTATTGGCATACCTTGCTGCCCGGTAGTCAGGCTGGGCATGGTTTTTCATGCCCCCCCACCTTTTACAATAGAAACACCCAACAGACTTGGGAGCTGATCTGCATTTTGGCTCTGCAAATGAATTAACTTGCAATCATCCACTGACCTTGTGATTAACGCCATTGTTATATTTATATTTTTTTATCCCACACAGTGCTGTTCCTGGAGGGAGGCAAAACACTAAGTTTTGCAGCCATGAATGGCTGTGAAGTGGGGCCCACTTTAAACAGAAGCTCAAATTTCTGCAAAATTTAGCATTTCCTCCCCCCTCTAGGAATGCCACTGATCTCTCACACCTGGATTTTCTTGCTGTGCTTTCAAGAACTTCCAACAACTTATTATTCTCCATCATCAGCATTTTTATCCTGAAACTCCAGAGCTCATAATTTGTGTTGTTCAAACTTGGGATTGACGTCTTCCCATCTGGTTGTCAAGCAGCCAACCTGATAGCTTTAACTCATTACTGGTTATCTTTCATTCTCAAAACGGATTCTATTTCTCCCTTTAGCAGAGCTTAATGTTTACACTGCAGGGTTTGAGAAACTTCCTTTAAGATCACTGCAAGACCTGTAGTTACAAAAGAAAGGAAATTACAGGAACTCTATATTTAGATAGGGAGAGATAGGTTTTACATGCGTGCTATCTAGCTGGCCATGGGAATCTGGGAAGAAGGAAGGAAAGCCTGAGATTAACAGTCTCCACACCAAACGAGAACTTACTGGAAAAGTAAGGGGAGAAACCTCTTAACCCATCTGGCTCATTTACTAGTCATAGTGCCACTTTCACACATTCCTATACCTTTTTCCACTTCTTACAATTATTACCAGTAGATCCCTTGCAAAGAGACCATCATGGCATCTTGCTGTGCTTAGGAATCCTCATTCTCATTCATAGTACAGTATTATGGATGAACTAGTAAGAGTAAGAAATTGTGGCAGGGGTGGTGTTTGGTTCTCAGCACCAGGCATTCCTAGATGTTGAAGCTTGTCCCCTCCATGATGACATTTGTTTCCTGGACCCATTCCACCAGAGAGTCAGGCTTGGTTGAAGGACCACTTTACTGGCCCAGGAGGCCACTCCAAGTTGGAGGCTGACAGAAGCCTGATTCATTGGCTACCATCAAATATGGCATCAGAGTGGTTGCAACCCTTTCTGTCCAATTGGCTCCAGACGGTAGTGTTGAGCATCTTTCCATCAGCACCAGTCCTATATGTACAGTATGTGTGTGAGGGAATGGATGGCTTACCCTCCAAGGCTTACAGATGAAACTAGGGACATCCTCAGGTGCTCCTTGTAATGTGTCTGGCTTTATTCCAACACTCTCCTTCCCACACTAAAGCACTGACCAACTTTCCAGCACTGACATAGCTGGGCCAATGGGGCAAGTGCTGCATCCTGCAGTTGGGACGCAGTCACAGAGTCCTCCTCAAGGTAAGGGAATGTTTGTTCCCTTACTTCAGAGCTGCATTGCTCTTACCCAGTGCTGGAAGGTTGGTTAGAATTGTGCCCCTTGGCTACAATCTTTTCCATACTTACCTAGGTTGGTTAGGATTGCACCCACTATCTCTGCTGTGCGCTGTATTTGTTTTTACATCCCAATCCTATGCAGTTTTCTTCAGAAGTAAATTGCAATGTCTTCAATTAGGCTCCCCCAATAAACATAGGTATCTGTGGTTGAAGGTGCAACCCAATAAACATAGACCCTGTAACAGTCTAGGTCAGGGGTCCTCAAACCTTTTAAACAGGGGGCCAGTTCACTGTCCCTCAGACCGTTGGGGGGCCGGACTATTGTTTGAAAAAAATATGAACAAATTCCTATGCACACTGCACATATCTCATTTCTAGTACAAAAAAAAAACACCCGCTATGGAGTCTACTTTCTGGGCCACACCACTGTGCCTCCTTCATAGCTGCCCACAAGTTCTCACCATGAACAGCAGCAGTGGGACCACAGGCATCATTTCGCCCTGCTCCACCACTAGCTTCTCCAAGCTGCCCCAGAAGTTTTTAAAAATACAGAGATCAGTGGTAGGGGAACAAAACTGGGGAGAGGGCAACAGTGGAGCAAACCATGGGGAGAAGACAACACTTGGGGAAGGGCAGAGAAGAGGGGGAGAAGAGAAGGCACTCACTGGAGGAGGGAAGCCAGCAAAGAAGGTGTGCGGGGTGAGGGAGGGGGTGGGAGGGCGAGGGGGCTTCCACCGGGGGAGGGAGGCTCTCCACGTAGCAGGGTGGGGGAAGCGTGTCAGCCACCAGCTGGGAGAGATGGGGGGAACAGGACAGCTGACGGGGGAAGGGGCAGGAGCGAGCGAGGCCTTAGAAAACAGGCACTCGCCGGAGGAAGGAAGCCAGCAAAGGAGGCGTGCGGGATTGCGGAGGGGTGGAAGGGCGAGGGGGCTTCCACAGGGGGTTCTGGGCCCTGGAGGCTCTCCGCATAACAGGGCGGGGGAAGCGTGTCGGCCGGGCCGGCTGTAGTAAGTGCCTGCGGCCAATACACTTCCCCCGCCCTCTACGCAGAGACGACCCAGCGACTCCTGCAGTTACGGCGGCAGCTGCTCCATCCCCCAGCTCCCGGTGCCACCGCCACCACCAGCGCCGCTGCCTCACGGCCAAAGAGGACACTGCATTATTGCGGAAGCAGAGAAGCAAAGAGGTCGCGAGCCGCACACGCACATCACGACGATCCACTTGGCCGCGTGGGAAGGAAGAGGAGCGTTTCAAGTGGCTGGCTCCGCCCCTGCCATTGGATAAGGGAGGAGGAGGAGGAGGGCTGCTGGGGTGCTGAATTGTGGTGGGAAAGAAAGTGGGCGGGCTCTTCTTGCTCTCTCGCCATGACTGGGGTGCTTCCTGCGGCGGATTCTGCCCTCTGTGGCAGAGCATAAAGCATGCTTCCTTTTTCCCCACGGTTTTTTCCCCCCAGAGTCTAGGGCCTCATGCGGGCCGGGTAAATGACCTTGGGGGGCCGGATCTGGCCTGCGGGCCGTAGTTTGAGGACCCCTGGTCTAGGTGGTTGGTTCTGAAGCAACATGGGTTAGTTAACATCATAATCATTTTATTTTTAATAATGTGGAAAAGAATGCTTTTTTCTCACAGTGGAGCTACTTGCTACGGAAGATCTGGAGGCACGGTTCTAGAGGAAGGCTGGATCAGAAGGTAAATACCGGTAACCACTGATTTGACATCCCAGGTTTTAGTTATCCAGATACCTTGGATACTGGGATGCCTATTGAAAAGACAGAACACTAAACAAATCTCTTTTTTTTACTGTGTTGCAGCAAAACCACTAGTGTTCTCCTATATTTAAAAAGGCGTCCCCAGTATCCACAGTTTCAGGTATCCACAGGAGAGTCCAGAACAGAACCCCAGTGGATAATGGGGCATGCCTGTAACGGCACTTCATGTGACTGTGCGCGCACTGGAATCAAAATGCATGTTCTTTCCACTTTCTGAACTTCCAGAGACCTGAATCAGGGTGGGTGGGAAACCTCAAGACCTTTATGTTTGCAGGCTCACATCTTTTAAAAGGCATTCCGAGCATCTTCACAGAAGGCAAAAATGAGGGACACAGTGTTTAATGAGGAGCAGGTACCAGCAAACAGGGACCCTGGCTAATTAATGGGGCTCTTATGCTCTAAGAGATGGATCAGTGAAAGATTTGTCAGATTGGATTTTTATTGTTGACAAGCGTGACAGTTTTTATTTGTGTGTGAAAGACACGTACATGACAGGGAAAGTGTGAGTGGGTAGATGTTAAATACAGGAAAAAAAACATTACTGTGTTATGTGTGCGCGAGTGAGTGACAGAGAGAGAGAAACAATGGGGGAGCAATATACAGTATGTGTGGTGTGAGACATTTTTGTGCAAAATGTGGGTGGGGGAGATGAATGTGGGCATCTGCCAAGGCCAAAATCACACAGGTATTTTCAGGTTCTGTAATGCTCACCTGAGACTCTTCCTCGTGTTAATGTGCATTTCCACCTATCCCATAATTTCTCCAGCCAGAACATTTGGCTCAATACAAATCTGGGTGTGTTTGAACTGAGAAGGTAAAGCTAAAGGTTTCCCCACGACCGAATGGTCTAGTCATGACCGACTGTAGGTAGGGTGGTGCTCATTTCCGTTTCAAAGCCTGTAGAGCTGGCGTTTTGTCCGAGGACAAGCTTCCGTGGTCATGTGGCCGGCATGACTACATGGCGTAGCACACGGAACGCTGTTACCTTCCCACCGAAGTGGTCCCTATTTATCTATTTGCATTTAGGTGCTTTCAAACTGCTAGGATGGCAGGAGCTGGGACAAGCAACGGGAGCTCACTCCGTCGCACAGTCTTGAACTCCCAACCTTCCGGTCGGAAAGCCCAGCAACCCGCTGCGCCAAACTGAGAGTGAAACCCCCAAAAACTCACTGCTGTTGCTTGCTGCTTTTACCTGTGGCCAGGATGTGCTCTCCAGTGGTGTCACACCTGCGATGGCCGGAAAGTATGCTTTCCGGCTGAATGCATGTTTTGCCGGGTTAGTGTGCCCTTAGGATTGGGCCCTGCAGATCTGGCCTTAGGGCAGTGTGGACTATGTCCTGACATTGGGCCCTGCACTCTGGTCCACTGCTGCAGATCCCCTGCCATTTGCTGCAGCTGGCAGCCAGCAGCTAGGAGGCCAGCATGGCAAGCAGAGTGTCAACCCGCCCCTGGGACTGTTTGGCCCAAAATGGGCCTCCTGGAAGTAGAAGGCAGTAACATCATCATGCCACCGCCAATTATTTCTGGATGCTGCACTTTGCACGCAGCACCATAAGCATCTGGGTCCTAGCGGTTGCACTTGCCATACCTGCCTGGTGAATGGGGGGCCTGTGGCGAGGGTATAGGCCCTACACAAGTGCCCTGCATTGGGCCCCACTGGTTCTGGGGCTGGCCTGGGGCCCTGAGTGTGGCTGTGGGAGTGTTTTGGTAAAACTAACAGCCACCAGGAGTGCCACCTGTTTTTACGCCTGAAGTTAGCTCCTGCACCCAGAGGCGGATCTACAGGGAGGGCAAAGCTCTAAGTGTTGCAAGAAGCCTTACCCTGTCATGTAAATCCCTCCTCTCCCTTGCTGCTGTAGCCAGTAAGCAACGCCAAGATGTTGCTTTTCCCTGTGAGGATTGGCTAAAACGGTGCAGGAGAGGAGTGATTTCCACTGCAAGGTGAGGCTTCTTGCAAAACTTAGAGCTTTGCCCTCCCTTAGATCTGCCTCTGCCTGCACCCCCAAATATCCCAGATTGTGACCTGTGAATGGGACTGTGAAGGACAGCTCTAGATTGCCAACATAGGATGACCAGGGGAACACTCACCCAGGTTGCAGCCCAGCTTAAGAAAAGCTGGAGAGGCCCTGCCCCCGCCACGGGTAACTCAGCTGCAGGGGAATGGGTCTTGTGGCTGCTCAATGCCCAGTGTCAAAGTTCAAGGCGACATGGACTCAGCAGTGGCAACAGAAGTGTTGGTGTCGGTGTCGGTGGCAAGGGCAGGGATGAAGGAAGGGGCAGAAAAATTGATGGCCCAGCTGGACTTCAGGAGCACCATCTCCGCCCAGAACACCTGCCCATGAAGTGGTGGATATCTCCTGTCTTCACCACCACATGCAACATTTCAATCCATCACAATGAGGCTGGTGAGAGTGTTGAATTCCCCTTTCTGCAGAACTTGCCTCTTGACACCACTCTTTCTTTCACACTGCTGGCTGGTGAAACTGACAAGCTCAGGGAATGGCCTGGTCATCTTACAATTTGATTATCCCTTAACCAGACTGCTTGGAACCGGAAGGTGTCTGGATTTTGGCTTTCTCTGGATTTTGGAATAACTGCATAAATATAATGAGAAATGTTTCCTCTTACCCTTTTTCACTGTTACCCATACGGGTGTCTGTTGGCCTTTGACTTTTGTCAACAATGGCACACACCACAGAGTAGAGAATATTATTATGCCATTGTACACATGGATGGTAAGGCCACATCTGGAGCATTGCATACAGTTCTGGTCGCCACATCTCAAAAAGAACATAGTGGAACTGGAAAAGGTGCAGAAAAGAGTGATGAAAATGATTACGGGACTGGGGCACCTCCCTTATGAAGAAAGACTGCAACATTTGGGGCTCTTCAGTCTGGAAAAAAGGCACCTGAGTGAGGGCATGATTGAGACATACAAAATTATGCATGGGAGGGATAAAGTGGATAGAGAGAGATTCTTTTCTCTCGCTCACAACACCAGAACCAGGGGACATACACTGAAATTGAGTATTGGGAGAGTTAGAACAGATAAAAGGAAATACTTTTTTACTCAGTGGGTAATTAATCTGTGGAACTCCTTGCCACAGGTGATGGCATCTGGCCTGGATGCCTTTAAAAGGGGATTGGACAGATTTCTGGAAGAAAAGTCCATTGTGGGCTATAGGCCATGACGGGTTGTGCAACGTCCTTATGTTAATAGTAGGCTACTTCAGAATGACAGGTGCAAGCAAGTGGCAACATCTCCCAAACAAAGAATGCAGGCATCTTGTTGTCTCATGTGCTCCCTGAGGCATCTGATGGGCCGCTGTGAGATCCAGATGGGCTCTTGGTCTGATCCAGTGGGGCTCTTCTTATATTCGAATGAAAATAGAACTTACAGCCTCTAAGTGGGATAAATTCGACAAAGTACTTATTTACTATTACTATGGACTATTAATAGTAGGGCACAATCCTAACCTACTTTCCAGCACCGGGATAAGGGCAGTGAGCCCAAAACCTTTTGGTGTTCACACTACAGAAAGTTAAAAAAAGTCTTGGACAAAAATGTCTGGATTTTGGATGCCCGGAGAAGGGATTATCTGCCTGCACTGGGGCCTTGTTCTGCCACAGGCCCTTCATTGGTGCTCTTCCGTGCCCTTTAGAACAAGTGGGGTGGAGAGAACCCAGGCTGCGGGAGGACATGTAATGGCTGTCTCCAGAGGAAAGCCTTGACAGCAAAAGGACTAGCCAAACTGCAGGAAAGGAGGAGAAATCGAGTCAAGGAGCGGGGATGCCGCTTAGAAGTGGTCGAAGGGGCAATCAGGGACAGGGGCAAATAAAAGAAAAGGAGGCTGGAAGGCGATGGCGAGCCCCCTTTCCGTCTTCTGCGTAGCTCGCGTACAGCAACCGAGTCCGGCTTGCGGGGCAGGCAGGTCTCTGGATGTGAGCCGTGCCGTTCCGGGTTTGGTTAGTGCCGTCTGTTGGGTCCTTCTTTTCCGTGCTTGTGGAAGGGGGGGGGGAGAAGGAGATGTCTGGAGACGTGGCGTGGGCGAGAGTGAGGTGGGGGGACCATCCCTAGATCCCTCCTCTATTCCCCCTGCTCGCCCCCCCCCCCGGCGCCCCTGATCCCCCGCAGCCTGCCCCTTATTAAAGTCGCGGGAGCGGGGCGCCAGCCGCTCTTTGCTCCGATTCCTCATCCTCCTCGCCGCGCTACCGTTCGTCCTCGAGAGACAGCCGTCCGCCCGGGAGTCAGAGAGGCTCTCGGAGAGTGCGAGACAGCGGCAGCCCGTCGGCGGTCTTCGCAGCCCTTCTCCTAGGAAGCAGCGAGCATCACCCGGAGGGGCGTCCGGCTGGGCTGTAGCGGGGAGACAGCGCACGTCGGGCTTCCTCGCCGCCAGGTGGGAGAGTCTCCCCGTCTCGGGGTTGGGTTGAGATGGATCTGTTGGGGCGGTGGGGCGGGGGAACGGGACGGGGCGGACGAAATTGACAGAAAGTTCGACGTGGAGGAAGTCCGTGAAGGGAACTTTCAAAGCTCCTCTCTGTGGTTTTGAAGAGGGGGCTCGTCCTCTGGTAGCAGAGCTGCTCTCTCTTTCCTCTGCTTTCCCGGGTTTTCCGTGCCTGTAACAGCTGCACCACAATCTAGAAATTCAACCGGTGAAGTTTTGCTTCTCACTGCGTCTCCATCCTAAGGAAAGCTCCATCTGCGGAATTTCTGCTTGCGTTGCAGCTGAGCAAGGCGACTTTGCGCGGGGGTGGGTGGGTGGGAAGATGTGATAAATACACCTACTTATTTACTATTACTATGGACTATTCATAGTAGGGCACACAATCCTAACCTACTTTCCAGCACCGGGATAATGGCAGTGCAGCTCTGAGGAATACCTATTCCCTTACCTTGAGGAGGTCTCTGTGACTGCTGCCCCCCAACTGCAAGATGCAGCACATGCCCCATTGGCACGGCTATGTCGGTGCTGGGAAGTTGGTTGGGATTGCGCCCTTATTCTCTGAGGGGGAAAAAAAGACCATAGAGGGGAAGGGACAGTGGGAGATTGCCAGACACATCTGTGTCTGGCAGAGTTTGTGCCAATTTGATTGCTCTGCCATAAGTGCCAAACAGAGCCTGTAGTCCCTAAGGTGTTAAGGGAGGAAATAATACCCATTATAATGCCGTAATGCCATGAAGGACCCAGTCATTCTGTATAAGGGATGGAGAATGGGGAGCGCACACTTCAAAGCGAAGGCGTGGGGAAGAGCAGGGGCTTTGCTGTGCAGGGGTGACCAACAGGGGGTTATCTGGAATTAATTGCTGTGGGGCGGGCAGTCAAAGATGTGATCTCTGCCTGTAAACCGCTTTGTGAGCTTTGTGTTAAAAAGCAGTGTGTAAATACTGTTGATGGATTGATTGATCTCAAGCACAGTGCAGGTATGGGGCATATTTGGAGACAGAGGTACACATGCACCTGTACTCAGAAATGTGGTCACATCCCCCTGGGCCAGTTGAGAATCAGTGACAATCCTTAGGGATGTGGAACCCCTTCTCTTTTCCATGATACAGTCTCACTCATTCACTCAGGCCAGATTTTAGGTTCCTGCTCAGTGTGCCCGTCTCCTTCTGGCTAGACCACAGGAATCTGGATGGAGCAGGGCTGAAGGGAAAGACCACAGTGCTAAGGGAAGGAGAGGTCGGTAAGGCTGTTACGAGCAGAAGAGCATCAGGGGGGCATTCCACACATGATGCAGAGGCCAATCGGTGTATGTTCCACAGCGGACTCCTTTGCACGTGTAGCTGTATGATACATTTGTTTGCAATGACCTGTTGGTCACATTCACATGTAGCACTTTTGGGTGTATGTGTAAACAGGCATATTTCTACAAAATGCAATGTGAGAAGTGCTCCACAGATGACAATGGGGGCATTAGATCAGGGCTGTGTGATGGTCCTGAAGCCTGGGCTGTTCCAGAGACTTCCACTGTTCCAGAGCGCAGATGTTCTTCTGAGTAACTCAGAAGAACAGGAATAATTCACATTAGTTGGTTAATGGATGAGAGAATAGAGCCCTGGAACATGGCCCCAGGCTAAGCTAGCTTTGTTGATCCCAGGCACCTTTGCTAACAAGGAGAGAAACCATTTAGTGTGCAGCCTCAAGCGTTGTGGATCGTCCAATCTGCTACTTTGCATCTCCGTCAGGACACTTAAAAGGGTTAAACCGCCGAGCTGAGCTTGTTGACTGGAAGGTCGGCAGTTCAAGACTACGCAACTGAGTGAGCTCCTGTTGCTTGTCCCAGCACCTGCCAACCTAGCAGTTCAAAAGCATGTAAAAATGTGAGTAGATAAATAGGTACCACTTCGGGGGGAAGGTAACGGTGTTCCGTGCGCTTTGCGTATAGTCATGCTGGCCACATGACATTGGAAGCTTGTCCTCAGGACAAACGCTGACTCTTCGGCTTAGAAACAGAGATGAGCACCGCCCTCTTCAGTCGGTCACGACTAGACCATTCGGTTGTGGGGAAACCTTTACCTTTACCTTTTATAGGACACTTGCTGTAATCATCTACCAGTGGCAACATCAACATGCTAGTTTGCTAATTGGCCCTTCTTTTTTTTGTTTAACTTTGGATGCAATCCTAACCACCTTTCCAGCACTGACATAGCTGTGCCAATGGGGCATGTGCTGCTTCCTGCAGTTGGGGGAGGTAGTCATGGAGGCCTCCTCAAGCAGTGATGTCATTCAGGGGGAACGGACCAGAACGGGTATTCTGGATCCTAACCGGCTCTGTGGCTGGTTCCGGGTTCCCGACAAGTGCCAATCAAAAGTGAGTTCCTGTTCCTACATCATTTGAATGACACCACTGTCCTCAAGGCAAGGGAATGTTTGTATCCTTACCTCAGAGCTGCATTGCCCTTATCCTGGTGCTGGAAAGTTGGTTAGGATTGTGCCCTTTGAGGCATAACCACGTTTTCCTTGAAGCCAAATTCTAGACACTGTTGTGTATGCTTGAATGGTGTTTGAATGATATTGAGTGAGAACATTTGACCAAAGGTGACAGCAGCATGCATTAGTGTGAGCCACAAAATGTTTAAACATCAGTCTGATGTTTGTGAGAAGAGGTTTATCTGTAGTCGTTACTGAGTACGACTGCCCAGTTTTTATAAGGCAATTGTGTGTGTGTGTGTGTGTGTGTGTGTGTGCGCCCCCACCCCCGCGCGCATGCGCATGCATGCATATAAGCATAAATTACTGTACAGGAGCATCTGTATGAATGAGTGTGTTTGAACATGTGTCTGTGATTTTCATATTTCAATATGCGGCAGATGCATGCACAAATAGATGGGGCATGCACGCATGCGTGTGTAGCCATAGTTCAGTGCATGTTTTGCATGCAGATCCCTGAATTAACCTCCAATATCTTCAGATAAGGCAGAAATATTTCCCCATCTGAGAGCCCAGAGAGCTGCTGCCAGTTAGTGTCAACATTATGAGATACATCGGCCAACGATCTCACTCAGCCAAAGACAGTTTCATATATTCCCATGGCATATCTGTGTTATTAATCAGGATTTTAACTTGTGGATGCATCTATTAGTAAATATGAATGTGGGCAATCTACTGTGTGAAGGGGTTTGCATGTGTGTATGTGAACGAGAGCACACAGACCATGGATGATTATATACAACAATTAAGGTATATGATACTTGATATAAAGGGACAAGTCTTATTTCTAAAATTTGCTACACGAGAGACAACAGAGAAGGAAAGCAAAGGCAGAGGTAGCCAGGGAAAGATATGCAGGTACAGTATTTTAGTTCCATGTGCTTAGGTCTAGTTACTGTAGCTTAAGAGGCTTCAGTTACAACAAAAAAGTCTTAATGTATGTTTTCTTTTAGGGTAACTCACCCCTTTCCCCCAGCTGTAGGGTGCATTTCACCAGAATAAGTGACAGTTCTCTCATAAGCAGGCATTAAAAAGTGGAAAGGAAGAATAAATCTTACAATCTGAGTGGCTAAAAATGGAAGTGGATCTGTGCTTGGCAGTCCTGGTTATGCATCATTGAAAGTCTGATAGACCTGATGCTATATCCAGACATAGGGGGATTTAAAACAACATACAAAACCTTGAATCCTGAGCTGCTCAGGGACCCCACTACAAACCTCTCTAAAGTTCAGCTAGTGGGACCTCACTCCCAATTTCTACTTCAGAAACAAAAACTGACTTCCAGTAAAAAAAAAAACCCATTGAAAACTGGTGGTTTTGACTAACCTGCCCATGTAAGCCGCCTTGGGCATTTGCTTCGGCATGAGAAAGGTGGGGTATCAATTCTTCAAAATAAGTAAAAATAAATAAAATAAAAGCAAGACCTTCTCTGTTGTAGCTTCGGAGCGCTGAAATTTCCTTTGGCGGGCCTTCTGTAATGTAGTTTTGGTAGTGTGCTTTGGAAATATACACTTAACTGAAAAGGGTGTGTGTGTGTGTGTGTGTGTACATCTGGTAAACAAAAGCCAAAAAATTTGTATCTGCTTTATCGGAATTTACCCATGGCAATTACCTTTTGTATGTTCATTGTTTTTACCCACCCTATGTATCCAGTGGTGTCATTCAAATGATTTAGGAACAGGAACTCACTTTTGATTGGCACTTGTCAGGAACCTGGAACCAGCCATGGAGCCCGTTAGGAACTCTGTTCTGGTCCGTTCCCCCTGAATGACATCACTGTATGTATCCCCTTTTCCCTTACCCAATACCATAATTTTTGAAAATCAATAAAAATTATAAAGGAAATTACTTGCTAGCAGGGAAGCCTTTCTACTTCTGGTGAGGTTCTGTGTAGCTGTGCCTACATGTTTTGTGTGATTGCAGTGCTTAGAACATCGGACTAGAAGTGAAAAGGCCCAGGTAAGTACCCCTGCCAAACTTAAACATTTGGTGATGTTGTGTCAATTACTTTCTCCCTGTCTATCCTACCTTGCAGGGTTGTTGTGATGATACAAGAGCAGGAAGTATTGATGGAAGGATGAGATAAATACTATGTGCAGGAGCCGCTTTTGTGAACCATTCCCATCTATCATGTCCACGTCCACGTCTGGACTTGATTGAGTCAGTGGTGCTTTCCAAAGTCAGCTGCCTGGGGTGGATTAGCTCAGGAAAAAAAATGGCTTTGCCTTAATAGAGGGCTGTATCTGACTGATGATGGCTAATCTGCAACATCGTATTGGGTTGTGTCGAGGGAAGAGATTTGTGACTTCAAATCATGCACCATTCCAGCTGCATTCATTCTGCCGCTGGACAGGTGACAAGCAGCAGTGCCATGACAAAAGCGATCAGTGCATAGGATTATTGCATGCTTAGAGGTCCAAGGGACGTGGTGGCGCAGCGAGTTAATCCGCTGTTGCTGGGCTTTCAACCGCAAGGTTGGGAGTTCGAGACTGCGTGACGGAGTGAGCTCCCGTTGCTTGTCCCAGCTCCTGCCAACCTAGCAGTTCGAAAGCACCTAAAAATTGCAAGTAGATAAATAGGGACCACTTCAGTGGGAAGGTAACGGCGTTCCGTGCACTACGGCGTAGAGTCATGCTGGCCACATGATCGGGCAAAAACGCTGGCTCTACAGGCTTTGAAACGGAGATGAGCACCGCCCCCTACAGTCGGTCACGACTAGACCATTCGGTCATGGGGAAACCTTTACCTTTAGAGGTCCAAGAAAGGCCATGTCCCATGGAATGCATCCTAATCTCTTCATCTAGGGTTGTGCAGAGGTGATGATTTCTGTGGAGCGACAGGAACAACAACCATCTTATTGTGATAGTGGCACTCACCTCATTCAGTGGCTTAATCATAATTTAAAATGTAAGGAAGGGGCCGCCTTGCTGCTGAATGGTGCTGTGGCAATGGGGGATAGCCTTGTTATAGGTAGGGGCAGTGATGTCATTCAGGGGGAATGGACCAGAACGGGCGTTCCGGATCCTAACGGGTTCCGTTCCGGGTTTTCCCCCCCCCAACATTTGAATGTGCCTCGCCTCGGCCGACAAGTGCCAATCAAAAGTGAGTTCCTGTTCCTAAATCATTTGAATGACACCACTGGGTAGGGGTGTTGTGTTTTTGTTGTTGAAAACCGCCTTTTGGGCATTAACAACCACCTTTTGCAAGCTAAAATATCTGAATAAAAACCCAAAAAACCGCATTTTGGTGTTTTTATTTTCCAGAAATTAAAATAGATGCCTTTTCCAATGACTTCTCCAATAATACTGTGGCTGCATCTGCTGACACTATAACACTTGTATCATCTACCTAGTACACTTTTCAAGTATTTAAAATGAATAAAAATGAGAACTCGGACTGAGAATGTAGAATAAAAACACATAACACTGTAATTTGCTATTTTAATCAACACATTTTGGGGAAAAAATATCACCACAAAAACACACAAACCGAGCTATAGCAAAATAGCCTATTCTCTGCTTTTAAAAAAAAAGCACTAAAAAGATGCCAGCTCCTAATACAGTACTGGAGAACAGGAGCACAAGTATAAAAAAAGTTTTTTGGGGAAAAAAAGCTTTTTGAATGCTGGGGCACTGCTCCTGGGACGTGGGTAGTGACGCGCGATTCATTTTTCTTAAAGGACTATGCTTTGTTTATTTGGAGGGAAAGGAGGGATATCAATAGCTTAGGGTGCAGTCCTAACCTGCAGTTCGGCCAGCACAAGTCCCTTGTGCAAGTCCAGGACTGTCACAAATGCACCGTAAAGCACATTTGGACCACTCTCGGAGTCAGACAGCACATGTCCATGTGCCAGCCTTCCTGACTCTAAGAGTGGTAGAAACATGCTTTACAGCTTGTTTGCGATACTCCTGGGTTAGGATTGTGCCCTTAAATACATATGTTGTGAAATATGAAATATGGACCCGTATTTTCATATTAAACACAACAAGGAAAAGAAAATTACAGCTGTGGGAGGCACGGATCCAGATTGGGACTGTGATGTAGGAGGGTTTTTTAAAACCATTTCCCTGTGCCATTTTCCTAATGAAAACTGCCTTCTTCCCAAAGTGGCTTTTTATCTTAGGAGGGAAGCTGCAAACCCATTTTCTGTGTATACACTGATGTTTCCAGCAGCCAACAAAACGCAGGTCACATACACTTGTGAGCGCACGTCTTTCAAAACATCAGTGTACACATGTCCAGGGACTTGGGGACCAAATAGATTTCCCACTTATGCCTACACGGGCATTTAATTACATGTTACACTCTTGTATCTTGTCCGTGCTTTATGTGTTTGCTGTGGGAAATAGTGATGCTGTGCTGGTGTACACACTATAAACACGTTTGCAGTATCAAGTGCAGAAATGCTCTATTTCGAGCCTTAGAGAGGTTTGCAACCCCTTCTTTGAACAAAGTCCCAGCTTCTCCAGAAATTAATTTGGCTGTACTTGTAGAAAAATGGTAAGACTTGTTTATTTCATAAATTGGAAGCACAAAAGGTCACTCTGCTAATTCCAGGTAAAATGTTCAAGACGAAGTGTTTGCTATTACCTGCATCACTTTTAGAGCATGAAGAATGCATTGATGCTTCTGTGCACCTTTTACATAAGGTGGTTTCCGTTTTCTAAACCTGCACCACCATCCTTTTTGCAGCTTGTTTCCCTTCTCACGCTGTCCAATCATCAGGAAAAGACCATGAAGAGTCCCCTTATGCTGCCAGTGCTGCTGTCCTTACTAGTGGCAAAGTTATGCTGTGCTTACTGCATCACAGATGAGCAACAGATGCCCAGTGGAATCCAAACAAAGGTGAGGATGGCTAGAATAATTTCCAAGGGAAGAGGAGGAAAGTGGCTGGCAAATGAAAGGAAAAGCTGTGTGCTGTGTGAGAGTTGGCTTGGCATAGGCACCAGTGAAATGTACTGAGATCAATGGCAGTGGAGGCATTTCCTGTGGTGCCACAAGGCATTCTGGGACACTGCCTGGAAGCCACAAGGCATTTGGGTTGCTACCCAGCCACAGTCAGGCTGAGCTTGTCACTGCCACGACTCTGATCTCTCTCTCTGTTTATTAACAGGCATCAGGCCTGTTACTAAAGACCAGAGGTGCAGCAATGAGTAATAAGGGCACACCTGAGGCTATTTTCACTGGAGTAGGACAGGTGAGGCATTACTTCCTCTGAGCACATAGCCCAGATCAGACCATAACATTGTGCTAATAGGATTTTTAGAGACAAGGATCTTAGGAGCTGAGTTGCAGCCGGACGACTTCTCCACTTCAGAAAACTTGATCAACAACAAAGATCCGAAACAAAAAGCCTGAACTCTAAGATCATACACACTTTTGCTTTACGAGTAGAAAAGCTATTTAAAAGCAAAAGCACAAAGCCCCACAAAAAGGTTTTCAAACACTTCTCCAGGATTAATTCCTGCAAACAAACAAACAAAAATCCTTCAAGGCTTCAAGGCTTGGTGATTTCTTTCTGATATTTTCCTACATTTTTGCAGTTTCTTTTTAATTGACTTTTTTCTTCCAGTGCTGCGTAGTAGCTGGCTTGGCTATCAAATATATGAGTTTTCTGTATGCTGATTCCTGACAGCATACAATTGGACTAAAATGTTGAGAATTGTAATGAAAAATCTAAAAGTTCCAGGTTTCAGAGAATTAGAAAATGCACATAACCAGTGCAATATTCTCAAGTTTCAAACACCTAGAAAATCCATTAACCTGTGGTGTTTTGTATTCTTTTTATAAAAATATTTTCTAGAGCCCACAGTTTTGCAGTTTTGGAACTGGCAGATTTGGTACTTCAAAGATTTTGTTTTCGATTGGGGCATCATCAATTCTCATCCTCCATTGCTTCAGTTTGGGAAATGTAGACTACTAGGAATATAGTGGAAGATGTCATCTTGGGACAGAAGCTGATCTCCTTTAGGTCTCTCTAATGCTATTATTTTGTGCCTATGAACTGTATTTGTTTATCTGTGCATTGCATGTATGTTTCATCAATTCTCTGAAGATGCCAGAGAGACACCTTTGATTCCCCCTCCCTCCAATCTTATCCATATAGTGCGATATAGTGACTGGCCCAAGGTTACTCAACATACAGTACTTCTTGCTGGGAGAGCCTAATTTGGCAAATCACAATCAAAGGATTGAATATGAAGCAGGGTCTCCTCTACAGGTCTTAATGAAGTGAATAATTTCCCCTATTGCTCCCTGTTTTAGTAAAATGCACTTTGGGAAAGAGGCTGTCTCTTGGCCTTGCCTGGGAGTGACCAGTAGCACTGGATTGGCTACTGTTGGTTATAGAATGCTGGACCAGATTGCTCTCTTTGACCCTGGCAAAAGAGACTCTTGTGTTGCCTGGCTCTTTCCACTCATGAATCTTACCTGCCCATTGATAGAATTCAAAGGCATCAATAATAATAATAATAATAATAATAATAATAATAATAATAATAATAA
>JAJKFI010000076.1:5628162-5648366 GCA_029204185.1 Lerista edwardsae
AATAATAATAATAATAATAATAATAATAATAATAATAATAATAATAATAATAATAATAATAATAATAATACTTGTATTTATATACCGCCTTTCTTAGGTCACCAGATTTCTCTAATGACTATAACTCAAGGCAGTTTACATAGGCAGACTTTATGCAGAAACCCAAAGGTTTTTACAATTTTACAGAAATGTTCTATCTTCCAAAAACTACACACATACAGATGGATCTTTCTGGATTTAGTCCTTCTTTCTGGCCACCCGTTTGTCTTCTTGCTAGCTGATAAGCGGCTTCCCTGCTCCCACCAGAGAAGCAGCTGACTTCGGCACAACTCCCCCCGCACACAAGGCAGCCGAAGACAGCTCAGCTGTTAATCAGTCGCAATTTACAAGGTCTGCCGCTCACAGAGACTTCCAGTAGTCCCGAACTGGCAACCTTCAGATCTTCAGCTCTTATCTTCAGGCAAACGGAGGCATTAACCCTCTTGACTTAATCTTCTGCCCATCAACCTGCCCATTGATGGAACTCCCATTGATGGAACTCAAAGACGTAGGTGGTCTCCCAGCCAGGCACTGACCAGACCTGTTTCGCTTCAGTGAGGGTACTATATTGTGTTCCTTTGGACCAAGCCTTGGAACCTCTTGCCAGGTGTACACACAGTGTGTGCAGGGCTTAATGAAAACATGACAAATTCAAGTTCCACACAATATGGGCATACAGTGAAGGGCAGCGCGATCCTACACTGTCCATCGTGTCGACGCTACGTCATAGCGTCAACGTGACTAGGTGAGTGCTGACGTGGGAGCGTCGGTCTGTGCCAGCCTAACCTGTGTCAGGTTAGGATTGTGCTCAGTCTCAGCATCTCATTTCAGACAACAGTCGGGGCCAGCGGCTGAATTCTGGGCCTGGTATATGCAGAAACCCTTCAGAGGAAGGCGCAATGTAAATTACAGAAATCAAACTAGAAGAGCCCTGACTTAGACCAGGTCCGGGTTCTCCTGGAGGCCTCCTAGCCACCTATGGTTCATGTGGAGCTGCTGCTTCTTGCTTCCGGAGTCCCTTGGTTTCTTGCTGGACACAACTATAATAATAGTTTTGTACTCAAGTCCATGGAACAATGTGTGGGTGGGTCTCTTATGTGATGCAAAAGGGGCATTCATTCATAGGCATGTAGAGAGAAAGTTCAATAGAGGATAAGGTCGATTTTTCTTCCCTACCATCTCTGTAAAAAAAAGGGGGGGGGGCTTTATGCAGCCAATTTGCTTCTGTGGACAAGAAGCAGCTGGAATTCGAAGTGGCTGCTTTTGTCAAATCCCTTCTGAATTAGATCCATTGAGGATAAAAAGCTCTGAGAAATCCATTTCTACTTTCTCCATCCACTCTCTGTCCCCAAAATGCCTCAAATTACCACAGCGTTAAGGCTCTTACAAGTAAAGGTAATTCTCACCTTTTTTTGGATGTGTCTGATCTCTGGGCACGCTTTGCTTTTTTTCCCTCCAGAAATTACTTCACTTTCAGAAGCAGTTTTAACCAGATTCGATTAGACCTTCCCCTCCCACTGCTTCATTCTCTTTTTTCACAGCATTTTTTTTCCACATTGTATAAAGTGATGTAATTGGAAAAGTTCTTCAGTTGAAAATCTGCTCTGATTATCATAAACGATAGAACTTGCGCCCGGAGGAACACAGTTGATCACAATGAGCAGGCGTCATAACATCATATACTGAAATGCGCATACTGTAGAAATGCAGTGGGCGGGAAATGACATGGTGGATGAGACTGAACAACAACTTGTAGAAAACAATAGGAACCTCACTATGAGACACAGGCAGAGCCAGGGAGCCTCTCCCCACCCTCTGTTACCATAGGGTTATTTACATGATGCTCTTCCTGGGTGTTCAAATTCTTCCGCTTGTGGAAAGAAGATATTTAAAGCCTGGCAATTATCTTCCTTTTTTCATGCATAAGGTGAACAGGAGAGAGAATTTTCAAGAGATTGGTTGGGCACTTATAGCTCGTAACCATAGCCCTCCTCCTGTAGGATGTGATACCTGCTGATGAATTCCACTGTTCGGTTGCTCCCCCTATTGCTCACCCCATTTTGAGATGGACTTATTATTTCTCCATGGTACAAACATGGTACAAACACTCATGGGCTCTTTCAGATGACATAGATCAGTGGTTCTCAAACTTTTTAGCACCAGGACCCACTTTTTAGAATGACAATCTGTCTGGGACCCACTGGAGGTGATATCATGGCTGGAAGTACCATCATTGTGATGCCAGAGTCTGCTGTTTTCCTGAGAATGCCACAATAAGTTGAGTTATTTCTCAGCCATTTTCCAATAGTAAAGTGAATCAGAAAGAACATAAAGCCTATTTACAGCTTTGACGCAAGGAAAATAATCACAAAGCCCTCACCTTTTCCAGCGTTCCGTCTTCCAATATTTTCAATATGGCTGCTCTAGGTGCTTTGCGACCCACCTGAAATTGGCTCATGACCCGACCCACTGGTGGGTTCTGACCCACAGCTTGGGAACCACTAAGATATATAAATGGACTTCCTTTCAGATGGATGGACTTGAAACTTAGCAAAACTCTGTTGAAAACTATATTCTGGATTTTTTTTATCATGGGAAAGGGGAAGCAGGCATTTGTTCTCTCAACATTAAACATTCCAGTATTTCATATTTCCTCAGTAAGCGTGCCCAAATTGGTGCATATTTCATAGCCCAAAGATGGGGAACTTCCCATCTCTCTCTACATAAGTACTTCTGAGATAGCAATCTTATGCACACTTACCTGGGAATAATAAGGTCCATTGAACATTTCTCCTGAACAGTTCAACCTTAAAACAATTACAATGAAACACAAGAGCAGAGCAACAGCAGACGTCTTATAAGAAAGGGAGAACCTGTAAAATTCAGCTGCGATTATTAAAAATGCCAAGAATTCAGAAGGCTTGTGTGAAAAGAAATGTGTGAGGGGAAAAAAAAAACATTTTCTCCATATTCCATTACCCAGTTGAAGCCACGGAGAACATCAGGCCTCCTGTTGTTACCCCTCTCTTGTAGGCTGTTGGCCTTGTATTCAATCCTTCCCAAACCCTCAAATAATTAGCTCCAAGAGTGAAAAGGTAACAGTGACTGTCACTGAAGAACTAGTTATTTAATTTTGTATATGCTGTTTACAAGGTGGGCGGGGGAGAAGGGGAACAGGGAAAGAATTTTTAATATTTAATTTGTGATTGAAGCTGAATGTTCCTGCATGTGGGTTAATGAATGTTGGAATGGGAACAATTAATTTGAGGACCCTTGTGACTATTATGTTGTCCATTGGTATGTCAGTGTTGGCCCTTTCTGATGCCAAATTGTCTTCTTTTTCCCTTCCAAAAGAAGAGCTCAGATCCTTATAAACTGCCCCCCTCCCTCCTCCGGCGATTGTATGATGGCCAAGGGATCTCCTACGAGGCACTGCTCAGGCTGTCAGGAAAAGAGGAAGTCAGTAAGTGTCCCATCTCTCCCACCCCATGCCCCCTCCAAATCGTTAAAGCATTAAACAGCATTGCACATTAAATAGCAAGGTGCCATTTGGCACATAGCTAGTCCTCACTTACAGTTGTTGATCATTTCTAGGAAACTGCTACTTGAAGCAAAACTACCCATAACGAAACCAATTTGACCATAGGCTAATTGACATAGGTAAACAAGAGTTAGGTTCCTTCCTAGCCTTCAGCATATTTCTGGCCACAAAACCATTACCAAACTGCTAAATACAAACCCAAAACACTTCTAATATTAAACACTGAAATAAATGTGAGCTTTCTGGGCCAGAGAAAACCCATGCAGACCTGGGAAGACAGTGCAGAGAAGAGCTTGGCCGCGAATCGATTTTCTTTTCCTCAACAACTTTAAAAGAAAATGACTACTATGGAAACGATTTTAAGTGAGGACTCGCTGTACACATCATTCAAGACACCCTTTGGAACATTGTTTTGCCTCTTCCTCAAACCAAAGTATTTACTATTACTACATTTTGGCTATATTTTTGCCTTCCCTCTCCAAGGAGCCCAAGGCAACATAGATGGTTCTCCTATACACATGTGACATTTTATTCCCAGAATAATCCTGTGAGGAAGATTAGCCTGCCTGAGAGACAATGACTGGCCTTATCCACTGAGCTTCATAGCTGATCAGGGCAATGGTGGTCCTACCATTATGAAAGGGGGGGGCAAATGCCCCGGGCGCCACACTGGTGCAGTGGGAGGAGGGTAGGGACAGAGGATCACCTCTTGCAGAGGCGAACTGTGATTGGCCTGCCTTCTCTCCCTTGCCCCTGTACGGCTCCAAAGTGGAGCCTGGCATGGAGTGGAAGTGTGGCAGAGCGGAGCAAAGGGCAGGGAGCTGGCGGAGGGGGCAGCGCTCCTCCTCCTTTGCCCCAGGTCGGTCCATTGGCTGGAGCCAAACTGGATCAGGGGGTTGTCAATCCTAGGATGCAATCCTAACCAACTTTCCAACCGTGGGGTGAGGGCAATGCAGCTCTGAGTTCAGGGAAGAAACATTCCCTTACCTTGAGGAGGCCTCCGTGACTACTACTCCACTGCAGGATGCAGAACAAGCCCCATTGGCACAGCTATGTCAGTGCTGGAAGGTTGGTTAGGATTGTACCCCTAATGAGACACTAACTACAGCACCACACTGCCTCTTCTTTAGCTGACAGCACTCCATCAGAGGCAAGCCAAACGGTAGGTAAATTTTGCATCAAAGATAAGTCACATTTGCCAAAGAACTGAAGACATGAAGAAACACATTTTGATAATCATTGGATTCAGGGAGGATGGATTTTAAGGAGTAACCAGTCTCTGCATGCCAAATTCAAACTGTATGTGCTGGTAATAATATCCACCCAAATGGACATCTGACATGGACTCAACACCCCAAAACCTCATTAATGTTACAAATTTGCTGTTCATTTCTTTCAGAATATGTCTGCTGGTCTGATTATCAGTTAGGCTGTGGACTGTAGCCCAAATAACAACTACAACAAACTACACACACACACGCACGCACGTGCACGCATGCACCATAAAAGCTTAAATCATAGACAGCCAACTTTAACACATAAACATAACCTCTAAAGCTGTCCAACAAATCAGGACTTGAATGGACAAGGTATCTCTTGACCCTAAGCAAGAGGCACTTTTTCCAGTGGTGTTCCTCTTATATTTAGCAGGGGGAGAATAATTGTCCCTCATCACCCCTGCGCAGTCTTCTAGTGGCTGTTGCTGGCGGGCTGCCTTTTTTTTTTTTTTTTTTAAAGATTGTGAGCCCTTTTGGGACAGGGAGCCATTTAACTTTATTATTACCATTTGCCTGTAAACTGCTTTGTGAACGTCATGTTGAAAAGCGGTATATAAGTACCTGTTGACTGCCTGACTGACTAAGCAAGCACTCTGCCCGTTTTCTGATTTCCCCTGGAGATAAAAAAGAAGGAAGGCAATCTCAAAAGTTGGCAGGTCCCAAGACATATAGTATAGTACATGTTGAGTATCCCTTATCCAGACTGCTTGGGATGGGAAGGTGTCTGCATTTAGATTAGTCTGGATTTTGGAATAACAGCATAAATGTAATAAGAAATGCTTCCTTTTGCTCTTTTCACTGTTACCCATTTGGGTGTCTGTTGGCCTCTTTTGATATTTTTCAGCAATGGCTGTATAGGCACACACCACAGAGCAGAGAATAGAACTTACAGCCTGTATATGGGAATAAGCACAAAATCTTCTTCACACTACAGGAAGCTTTAAAAAAATCTTGGACAAAAATGTCTGGATTTCGAAATAGTCTGGATTTTGGACGTCCAGATAAGGGATCATCTACCTGTATAATGTTATACAGAACCCACTCCTTAATCCCCAGCATGCACCTGGCCCCTTGCAAATTACACACTGCTCAGATAGGCTTGAACCAGCAGACCTGTGTCTTAATACTCAGATAGTCTCTTCTTTCTTTTCCAGATCCCCAGGCACTTGCCTCTTCTCAGAAACGTAAGTTTTTTCTCTTTCTCTCCCTCCCTCCCTCTCCTTGCACAAAGTGGTTGAGGGGAAGCTGAGCTCCAAGACTTTTCCTACTGCAGGAGTGGTGACATAATCGGGAGTGCTCAGGTTCTGCCTTTAAAAAAAGGGCCTTAGCTGAGAAGAATCTTCAGGTTCAGCAGGAGGTAAACTGAGAATTTTGCCTAGGGGCATATATTTAGGCCATTGTCTTTCCCAAGAGCTGCCTGAAAGGCAGTACAGTATGTAGCTTATTACACTAAGGGCTCAGTCCTAACCTGGAGTTGGGCTGGCACAGTTAGGCCAGCAAAGTTTGGCCGGCACAAGGGACACCGTAAAGTATGTTTGAACCACTCTCAGAGTCAGAGAGGCCAGCACACAGACGTGCACCATCCTCCCAGACTCCAAGAGTGGTCCAAGCACATGTTGTCCCGTGTGCCAGCCAAACTTTGCTGGCCTAACTGGACCAGCCAAACTCTAGGTTAGGATTGCACCCTAAAGCTACAATCCTATGCAAATTTAACCAGAAGTAGCCTACTTAATGCTGTGAGTCATTTTTCTGAGTGAACATGCAAAATCTAGCACTTCAATGTACCTTTTATATTTATCTGGGATGGTTTTTAATCCCATTTTCAATTTCTATACTTTTGTACTTTAAAACTCTTGCAGCCCACTCCAAGGATTTGGACAGAAATGAACTCGCTCTTTAAATGAAGGTTTATTAATTGCAAAGTAGAAATAAGTGTCAGGAAAAGAATGTCCTCTAATGAAGACATTTTGAGTGGATTTTTGGTGGTTGCAGTCGTAATGAAGCTTCGCGCTGGTGTGGCAGGAGCTTGATGAGCTCCTGCACTTCAAAATGGAGCCCTACATCACTGCTTGCACACTGCACTTGGTCCCTGTAAAGTGCCCTTCACTCTCTGAAAGCTTCTTCCTTAGAGATGGCCAAAAACTGACCTGCATTAGATCAGAGAACCTGCCTAGGCCACCTAGAGCCCAATCCTAGCCTTCTTCTGTGCCAGAGTTCCACCAGCATGCACTATCACAAAAGCTTTGCAATAGCATTACTGGCTGGCATGCCAGTGGGAAGGCCAAAGCCTTCCTTCATGCACCGTCAGAGCAAAGGATGCCTGCCAGACCAGGTAAGTCTGGCGCAGGAAAATGGCAGGGAAGGGGTGGAACAGGATGGGGAAAGGCAGTGACAGGGGCAAGAGGATGGGCTATTCTCACCTGGGAGAGGGTTGGGATCAGTGGCTCCAGTGCTTGCGGTAGCCTATCCCTCGTCCTAACCCTGATCCACTTGCATGGGTCAACTTGGACTTGCACCAGTGATCTTGTTGGTACAGGTCCGAGTTGACTCAACACAGCTGCTGGGGCTCACAAATGGCCTCTTACCCCAAGGAGACTTCCAGCCCCTAAAATTACTCCCCGGGGGAATTTAGTTAGAATTGGACTGTTAATGTGTTTGCAATGGAACTGCAATGTGAAGTAGAATGAATTGTTGTAGATACTGCTTCAGGAGCAATTTGCAGCAGGAAAATGGGGAGGCAGAACAGACTAGAATTAAAAAAAAAACCCACAAAACACCAAATGGTGCAAACCTCATAAGACACCGAAGGAAATAGTGTAATTTATTTACATTTCCTGTTGTTATGCCTGGCGCATTTAAAGTTAACAACTCTTCCTCAGAGGCAATAATCACTTCTTTGCTTTGAGACAGAGACATTTATTCAGGAGACGCAAAATGATTACTACCTCTGACTGAAGAGTGTTTGTTCCACACATTGCCTTAGGTGGAACAATAGAAAATTTGAGTACTTCTGCAAATAAATTTAACGGTGTCCTTTGGCACCTTGTAAGGTTCACCCCTTTGTCTTTCTGGTAAAGAATTGTCACTTTTTGTTCCATCAATTTCCCCAGCTCTAAAGTCTGAATGCCAGCTCCCTGCCCCTCATTGTTCCCCAAATTGTAAAGGGATGGAAAATCATGGCTATCTGAGCTACAAGCTACTCTGGTCCTTATTTGTATAACCATGAGCCTCAGACCCAATAGACATCATCCCTGCCCATCAGAAAGTGGACATCTTCAGGCCAATATACATGTTGGTCAGTGGTGGGATCTAACGGATCCAAGAACTGGAATGGTGACCGGGACTCACCTTTGACTGGCACGTGTCGGGACAGTTCGAAGTGGCCCAGCCACGCCCCGCAGCCCGTCCCTTTGGTTTCGCCGCCATTCCTTTGGTTCCACGCCTTCTGCACTGCATCCACCACAGAGCCGGTGACGAATGGCAGCGAGTGGGCGGAGCCAGCCCTGATTAGGTTCAGGAATGGCCGTTCCGGTGCGTTCCTGCTGGATGACATCACTGATGTCAGTGTTTCCCCTCCCCCGCAACTGAGATCCTCTCATCTGGTTCCTGTTCTGACAGGCTGGTTATGTTTGGCTAACACTTTTCTTGTCTCTGTAGGAGACATGCATGACTTCTTTGTGGGACTCATGGGCAAAAGGACTACAGAGCCTGGTAGGTGTGAGAGGTGTGAGGATGGATGAAATGTGTCCTCAGTGCTTTCTTCCTGGGCTAGGTTCCAAGAGATTTCTTAGAGCTGAAACCATGGTTTCCCCACCCCAGCTCCCTCACTTATAGGCACAGGAGTGTGTTAATAAAAACAAAAGGCTGACAGCCCAATCGTGGCTACTGCGGGGGCCGTGGCAACCAAATGGCTATCATTGTATCCTGCGGCAGCCAGGCAGCTGCAGAAGGCTCCACAGGAGAAGGGGACATTTGTCCCCTTTCCTCACAGTAAGGGCACAAGGGCAGGCTATAGGACTTCTCACCTCTGCACCGGCTAATTTGCTGGCATACAGATAAAGGCTCTGTGTTGGGCCGTGTGGCCAGACACAGAGGTTGGGATTCGGTGGCAAAGGTCGCCACTGGTCTCACCCCACTCCACTCCTCCCCTACCCAGGAATGCCCTCCCATCCCACCCGGAAAGAGTGCAAAGCCAGTGAGGGGTGAACTTACTGCTTGCCAGCATTGCATTGCCACCTCCAGGCAGTGCACTTGGGCACAGCAGCATCGTGGGCAGTAAGCCCTTACTGTCTGCACTGGACATGCCTTATGGCACAGGTGCTACACCAGTGCGGTGGTACACTTGTATGTGCTCGGGCTGGAGGGCTCAGGATTGAGTTCAGAATGCAACTTCCCAAGAACTTTTCTTTCAGAACCAAGAACTATGTTTCCAACCCTTATGGTTGCAATGTGGAACTAAGAAGGCAGAGGAGTTGCCAGAGGAAGGAGCATCAAGGCACAGAATAGTTCTGTCCCCTTTGCTAGTAGGAATATAATAAATCATGCAATTAAAAAAAAACTGTTGAACTGTGCAAAATAAGAGAAAACAGGCAAATGTGCTTCCATAAAATAATGTATAAAGATTGCAGAATGTAGGTTGCTCGGATCCAGAGTTTGGATTATTTGATGCAGATTTTTGCATTAAGACAGAGGAGCCGACATGGTTACCAGGTTTGGTTGGTAAAGTACATATCTTAGATAAGTGGTATTCAAACTTTTTAGACCAAGACCCACTTTTTAGAATGACACTTGTGTTGGGATCCACCAGAAGTGATGTCATTAACCTGGACGTGATGTCGTGGCAGGAAGTGACATCTTCAAGCAGGGAGTGCTGTCATTGTAACGTAATAAAATGACACTCCTAAGATGCAAACTGGCCTTCTTGGACTGCAGCAATTGTACCAACTATGAAACATCCCTGACAGAAAGCAAAATTAGGACCAAATATTATGTAAAAGCACTGAACTAAAAACAAAATTTAAAAAATACTCTCACTTGAAAATTCAAACTGTTAACACTCACAAAATGAATATAACAAGAGGAAAAGTCTGCAGTTTACAAGATGGCTGTGACCTATCTGACATCAGGTCGCGACCCACCAAGTAGGTCCCAACCCACAGTTTGAATAGCAGCACCCAGAAGATAGCTCTGAAATGCCAATATTGTTGCATCATTAGATGCATAAGACTGGAGGAACTCGAAACTGGAGGAAGAAATAACATTTGCCATGCTAAGTTCTTGGGAACGAGGAATCTACTGGTACCTCTGTGTCTGAACCATGGGAAAACTTAGTGGAGGGGAGTGGGTTATAGTGCCTAGCAAAGGAATGGACTAGCGATGCGTCTTTTCAAAGTGAACTGTTATGTCCCTATGCTCTAATTTTAGATAATCCCACAGATGTGAATAAGGGAACACTCCCTGGCTTTGATGACCTGAAGTACTTAACAAATACAGAATGAGGTAAGGATGGGTGGCGAGGAGAGAGACAGAACTTGGCTCTGCATGAAAAAAGGGAGAGGGGCCTCTTCCATTAGGCTACACACACACATTCATGAACACTGGCCCCTTAGGGGGAGAAAGGTAAGAGAAAAATATGGTAAATGACATAAATAGCTCATGTTTCTATTGTAATTCACACATAGAGCATTCAGATGTGCACAAGCTCAGACACAAAGCACACTCAGGCCAGTGGTGTCATTCAAATGATTTAGGAACAGGAACTCACTTTTGATTGGCACTTGTCGGGAACCCAGAACCAGCCACGGAGCCCGTTCCCCCTGAATGACATCACTGCCTTCGCCCCCCTAGGAACCCGGAGTCACTCCCTTTAACCCTCTGAGTGCCGGCCAACCAAGAAGAAAAGCTCTTTGCAGAGGAATTGGGAGGGGGGAGGAGGGAGAGTGAAGTGGGCGGAGTCAGCCCTAATTTTAACTAGTGGAACTGAGTTCCCCCGCGTTCCCCCTGCATGACATCACTGACTCAGGCCCATTCACATGCCTTTCTTTTGTGACTAAGCTGAAGTGGAGAGATTTGCCTCCCTTCATAGAAACACTGAAGAGGCTGCAGCAACACTGATCTCCAGCTGTGATCGGCAGAGGCAGGGAAGGTCCGATGCACATTGCAGCTGCCTCTGGATAGTACCTGCTAGACCAGCGATTTTCAAACAGTGTGCCATGGCACATTGATGTGCTGCAAATGGTCCACAGGTGTGCCAGGAGAGTTTGGGGGGACCATTTATTAGTAGGGCCATAGGGAGATGTAAGCCCCCTGTTAGCAGTAGAGTGTGCCTTGCCAATTGTAAAAAAAAAAATGTTGATGTGCCTTGATAATTTTAGCACCATCAGTGTACAATGGAAGAGGTTGAAAATTGCTATATTAGACTGAGCATTGCACATCAAGTCCATTTTTTCAATCATCTTCCTCCGAAACTGATTGTGTCACGATACATAACTGACACATAACATGATGGCCCTCCCACTGCATATTTCTAATTAGTACCGAGAAAAGGCACCTGATCTCCTGTTTTAGTAAGCCAGAATTCCAGGTTCAATATGAGAAGCTTGGCAATTGCACAGTAGTTACTGCTTTATTATGAATTCATTATGTGGGAATCTCAATCCTGTTGCTGAAAAGCTAATGGTACTTAGAGGTGTGGAGTAATATCTTCTGTTGGAGTTATGAAGCTCTGCAGGTAATTGCTCTGCATTATCGGGAAATGGAAAATGCTTCTGATTCAACACTACACCCACTGGCTTTCACTAGCGGGCTCTGTGCTCAGACACCTTTGTGTGTGCCAACAGATTATCTATGCATATTTGACTGAACAGAATTTGCACATCGGTATGTGCTGTTGGTACAGTGTTGCACATATTTCAAGACCTACATGATCTGAGAGACTAAGACACCTACATGTTTACATTTATCATCAGATGGATATGACATCAAGTTCTGTTGGATGTGCACAATAGGCACAAACATTCCCGTACCTTAAGGAGGCCTCCGTGACTACTTCTCCACTGCAGGATGCAGCACAGGCCCCACTGACATAGCTATGTCAGTGCTGGAAAGTCGGTTAGGATTGGCCCAAATGGGGCTACTTGGATCTGTGACGCCAAAATTGGTAGTACAAATCTGAGCAGCCCTGAGTAAGACAGGGGTTACGATCTGGCCTAAGTGCCAAATCCTGGCACCCCCCTTTCCCCAGGCCAGTCTGCCCACAGGCCCACCCTCCCCCAATGCTCCTGCCCTGTTCCACCCTTCCCCTGCTTTCTCCCCACCCTCCCCAACCCCCTGTGCCAGCTGAACTTGGCCAGCCTTACCTGGTCTTCACCAGCCCAGGAAATAGTGTGAGGAAGCCAGTGCACATCTGTGCACTGGCCTCCCCTCCTCATGAGTTGTGCTTTACGGTGCATTTGTGACACTCCTGGGCTAGAACAGGAGACATGTGCCGGCCCCATCCCAGGCCTTGGTTTGTGCTCTCAGTGATGTTATTGAATGCTGTGGTGTCTTTCCCCCATCCCCGGAACAACTTTCCTATGTAACATCTTAAAGGACCCTTTAGTCTGCCATGCAGAGGTAGCAAGAAACCCTTGTGTTTAACACATCTCAGCAGGAATCCGAATGATGGTTTTGAAGAAGATGCATAAACTTCCCATCTTGGTCTTCTTCATGTCCTTGCTTGCCAACACTGCAGGCAGCAGTAAACCTGGAATAGGGTGGACTGTGCAGCCACTGAGGAAGGCATCTCTGTGGGAATGTCTTTGAAGGTTCTCCATGCTTTAGCTGGTTCTCCATGCTTCTGTCTTAGGACACAAGGATTGAATCAAAACCACAGGGCTGTTCTTTGGCTGTGATGTAACAATTATTAAGATAGAAAATCCTGCACCAGCATCTCTCCCCAAGCATGCAGATGTTCCTTGCTAAGCTGGCCTTACTGTGGCATAGAGGATCAGCAAGGGCTGAACAAAACTGCACATGAGCTACACAGAGAGGATACCAGTCAGGCTACAGAGGGCACCCAACTTGGTGTACATGAGCCCATAGATTGGAACAGAGATACAAAACTGCTCGCCTATAGCCCTTCCTTCTTTTAAGGAGCTCAGGGCAGCATGCATGGCTTTCACCTCTTTTTATCATCACAACAACCCTGTGGGGTAGTCTAAGCTGGGGGCAGCATGACGGACCTAAGATCATCCAGTGGCCCTTGTGGCTGAATGCAGATTGCAACCCAGCTTCCCCCACTCATTTTTTTATTTATTTATCTGCTTGTCACCTGCTTTTCTTCCCGAAACACACTCAGAGCGGCGTACAGAACCACAAAACCACATTTAAAACTATAATTTACAATATAAATGTTAAAACTTCCTTAAACTATCACAATAAAACCCAAAGGCAGCAGCCGTCACTTCTTAATAAGAAAGGACATAGCTAATAAAATGTAACCAGCATGGAAATAGTTGCATAAAAACCACAGATGTCCATTATCAAAACCCATGAACTTGGAAGGCTCATCTGAAAAGTACTGTCTTCAGGCCCTGCTGGAAAACTCCTTAGATGGAGCAGTTTGTAAACTGAGGGAGTTCCATAAGGTTGGTGCCACTACTGAAAAGACCCTGTTTCTTGCAGCAGCCCCTCCCACCTCCACAGACAATGATACCTGTAAGAAAAGCCCCTTCTATGATGACTGGAAGGACAAGTTGGAATATATAGAAGAAGGTGGTCTTTCACATCCCCTGGCCCCAAGCCACATAGAGCTTTAAAGATCAAAAGCAGCACCTTGAATTGGTCCCAGAAACAAATCTAATTGCTAAACCAGATTGGCTCTTGTCATGGGGCGTTCTTGAGCAAACATTCCTCGGAGCGAGCCATTAAGCAGATTGCGTCTTGCCATTTGTAGCAACATTCCTGTAAGTAGGTAGGCTGCTCGGATCCTCTTTGGGTCAGTTAGTCACGCAGCATAACTGCACGTGGACTGGCAGCAGCCTAAGAGATCAACGTTTTGGTAAATTCTGTTGCTCCTACAGAGAAAGGGAAGAGATGGTGTATTGCTTTAATGCTGAAAAGGCAGCTTTTTGAACAGAATCAAATGTGGCCTGCAGTTCCTGTGTTCTGATCCTTGAAGTCTACGGCCAGGATTCAATGAACCATGAAACAAGTTCCATGAGCCCAAAGAAGTGTCATATTTATTATACTTTAACACCAACCAACCCCCAATCTCTTCCACCACCATGCTGCATTGCATAGGACCCAGTCCTAACAGGCATTCTGGTGCTGGGACAGCACCCTTTCCAGCATCACAAAATATGATAATGCACTCTCATGTGCAACTGGGCGCCTGCTGGAAAGCAGCAGTGGCCACATGATGGTGGCCTTTGAAGATGCCCCAGCGCTGGCAACTTGGCACATGGAGAGGTGGAACAGGGCAGGTAAGGAGAAGGATGGGGCAGGAACAAGGGTGGAGAGGAGTGTGTCAAAGGCAGGAAGGGAATGTTAGCAGCCTTCCTGGCCTTGATCCATGTCCCCAGTTCCACTCAAAGTTGTGCAAGCCAAATAGCTGGTATAGACCAAATTGACCTATCAGGGAATAGAAGTGGAGGCTTGTCTCAAGGTAAGGAAATAAATGTTTCCTTATGAAGAGACCTCTGGGATCTCCTCCATCCTCAGGATACAACATGGACTCCACTGGATCACCAGCAGGGAGGGTTTTTTGGATTGGGCTGTGAAAGTACTTTTGATATTTGATGATGTTTCACAACCACTTGATAACATGGCATGTAATATGGCATCTGGTTTATGCAAAAGCAAAAAATGCCACTGGGTTAATGCAGACTTCCTAAGAAGTAAGCCTAACCTGTTGGTTCGGAAACCTGCAACTCAGATACTGGACTGTCAGCTGGTTCTGGATGGGATTGTACCACCCCCACCCAAAAGAGCAGGTTCACAATTTGGGTGTCCTCCTAGAGCCTGCATTGCTTCTGGATTATCAGGTGGTAGCAGTGACTGAGGGTGGGGGGGCTTTTACTCACCTTAACAGATGCACCAACTAAAGGTGCACCCTTCTGTATAGTCACATCCCTGTCCCATTGTAGCCCAGGGGCCATGTCTGCAGGCTGCTGCCCCCCCCCCAATACTGATCCATTTGAACCTTGCAGAGCCTCGTGCAACACTCCATTGCTGTCCGAAAGCATTCCAATGCCTTTGGATGGCTTTTCAACTATACTTCCAGCTTTCTGGAGGGTGGTGTGGCGGCAGCACCATCCTTATTGGCTCCGCAGGCGTGCCACCTGGGGCATTTGCTTCTGGATTCGTCCAGCAGTAGGACTGCCACTGCTTCTGTGAGTCAGACAGGTCTGCCCGCAGTGATCCAGACATTGGTGACATCCAGATTGGACTACTGGAATGTGCTCTGTCCCACATGAAATGAGCCATACCTTGAGAATAGCTGGGAAGGGGGCTGTTGAAAATGCTGCTGCCGTTTGAAGTTTGGATGGTACAGCCGCATGACAAAGACCCTTCCCCATGGTTGGCACCGCTGTTGTAAAACCCAATTTTCTCTTGAGCTGAAATTGATTCCACTGCTTCTGGCTTTGGGGCAGCTTCTTAAAGCTTTTTTGTCTTGTCTGGTCTTACCTGATGTTGTTATAAATTGATTTGATGCAACTGTTGGTGGGAGATTTCTGGGTTTTGCCAGTGGATGTTTTTATATTGTATTTTATTGCTGATATTGCAGCTGTCTGGGAGGGAGGGGTTTTATTTACAGGCAAAAAACTAGGTGAAATCTGTTTTAAACAGCCCAAGCCTAACTAACTTTCCAGCTCCAATGCAGCCATACCAACAAGGCATGTGCTGCATCCTGCAGTAGGTGGGGACAGTCATGGAGTCCCCATGGAGTAAGGGAATATTTGTTTCCTTACTTCGGAGCTGCATTGCAGCTGCACCTGGGCTGGACAGTTGGATAGGATTGGACATAAAGTGAATAAGCCGCTTATTTGCACCCCAGCTTGTGGTCATTTCCTCCTGTGCCTGATTCCAAGTGAGGAAACTGTGCTGCTTACTGAGTTCAACTTCTCATCATTCTTCTTCTCTGGTGCAGATATCCAAGCAAAAGTGAGGACAGGCATGAAGTCTGCAAGATCTCAAGAAATGAACACAAAGCTGATTTCATCCACCAAAGCCCACCGCACTCTCAACCAAACCAGAATTCTTTGATGTGCCATTGTGACCTCGCCTTTGCCATGTTCCCCTCATTCTGCCCTTTGTTTCATCCTGTTCCTCCATGTAATTCTCTAGTGCTCTTGTTTGGAAATTTTGAAAAGTAACCCCCAACGGTGCTTGGCCCTTCTGTGCACATATTTAACGGATCTGCAGATCATGTTCTCATGCCACCAGCAACTCCGCCCTCTCTGCCCCCCCCCCCCGTTTTCCAAACACCTCAAAATCGTCAATAATAACAGGGTTTCTACTTCTGACCTGCCACTGTGCGTCTCTCGTTCTTTGTTTGATATTTCATGCAGTTGTGGGACAGATTCGGTTTTAACAGAGTCAAGTGCTACATCGTAAAATGAAATAATGTACTGACACACAAGGTTAAAACCATCATCAGCTCACCATTTCTGTAACGGAACATAATTTATGGAGAGAGCACATATCAGTACATATTTTGCCTGCATAAAGGTTCTCAGACAGCAGCACTGGAAAAACACTTTTCTTAGGCACTAGAGAGCCATTACCAATCGGAGCAGACAATGCTAGATAGCTTGCTTATTTTATCATTCATTGCAAGGCAACTTCATACAGTGCCATTCACAGAGGGAGCATTTCCTCTGCTTTACTCTCGGTGCTGCGAATGGCTCTGAAGTCAGGGGGAGGGGCCACATCACACAGTGCTTCAGGTGCCTGAAAAGCATAATGCTTTGCCCCCCTCTGTGAATGCCACTGACTTCATAGGTTCCTTCAACACAACCTATGAATTGGCCACTGCTGATAGAACAATCCGTGAACCTGCAATGGAAAAATGGAATTTGGCTAACCTTCTAATTAGCATTGTTTCCCCTCCTGTTCACTGGGGAATTATTGTGTCTTCTTTCTTATTCAGGGCAAATGCCTTGCATGAAAGCTGTCTGCTATTCCATGCTGAACTGGAGACCCAGTGCCTACACTAAGGGTTCATCAGAGGTTGCTTGCCTTCTAGATGAACCACCAGCAGGAGGTGGTTCCTCACATGCTAACGATCGGTGCCATCACTTAGGCTGCAGTCCTATACCCACCTATATGGGTGTAAGTCCTGTTGAACTCAGTGAGGCTTACTTCTGAGTAGACATGCCTAGGCTTCCACCGTTAGAGATCTGTAAAGGCGTCTTTTATGTGTTGATGGCACTTAAAATAGGCCTGATTTTCAACGTTCTGTGGCTGTCCTTCCCCCAGAAGAATGTTAATGGCATTCTAAGCCAGAGGCAGCTTGTGGCTTGCATGCAGCCCATCAGCAATCTATGTGTGGCCTGTGAAGCATTTTGTTCATGCTGCCCAATGCCAGAGCTGTCATATGCCTCCATGGTATTCATGGGGTCATGCTTAGTGCACATGCCCAATTTCAATATTGTAGCTGTTGCGATTAAAAAAAAGCACCACTCATATGGTCCATTCTCTCGCTTAGATTGCCCCTCACTACCCTAAGGTAGCCAATTTCAGCTTTTTACACATACTGAAGATTAACACACTTAGCAAAGTCTATGTGTTTGATAGCTCATCCATTATTTTGCAATGTGATTTTATTGTTAATTATTTTTTGAGTGTATTCACCTTTTTATTTTGTTTGACATAATTCTGTGTCTGATAACTTAATTAAGCATAATATCAATTATTGTGTTTACTGTTCTTTCTATAATGCGTCTCAATATAGCTCATAGTCAGCTGTTTCTGATTTATCTACTTGGGTTGTCAGGTACAGCATATTACAGGAAGAGAAAATGTTTAACTTAATTATCATAGCCCGTAGACCTTGTTTGTTTTGGTGTCTTGTGTTCATTTTTGTTTGTGAGCGAAACAGCTCAGTACAGAAGGATGCAACATTTATTTGAATGTTGCAAAAGGTGTTGCAAAAGGTGTTGCAAAAATCAGATTTATTATCTGATTTTATAACTTTTATAAGCAATCATATTATTTCTTACATTGGGGTTACCCTGACCCCAGGCATCTCTTAGATCTGCAGCTCTATGTCACTTTCCACCCACTTTTCAGAGGAGAATTTGTCTCAAATGCAGACCTTTAGTTTTACCATAAACCCCAAAAAAGGATAGCAGTGGTTCTCAAACTTTTAAGCACCAGGACCCAGTTTTTAGAATGACAATCTGTGATTCTAACACATTAATCTGTGTTAATGAAGTGATGTCATTAACCTGGAAGTAATGTCATGGCTAGATAACATCATCAAGCAGGAAAATTTTTCACATCCCCGATACAATAATATTAAATTTAAGTAAATTAAAAGTTTACATTGTCTAAGTTTAAAAATTTATTTAAAATAAAGAACTCAGCCTTCTTCCACAGCAGATTTTCTACCATATGATCTTCCATAGCAGAATGAATCAGAAAGGAAAAAAGCCTATTTACAACGTTGACGCAAGCAAAATTACCACACAACTGTTCCCCTTTTCCAGTGACCCATCTTCCCATATTTTCAAAGATGGCTGTGCAAGTGCTAGATGACCCACCTGAAATAGGCTTAACCCATGTGGTGGGTCCTGACCCACAGTTTGAGAAACACTGATATACAACATAGCCTGTTTACTTTTAACTTTTAACAAGATCTGTCACATTTCCCCAAATGCAGTCACATACCATGGTAATATCAAGTCTAATATATTGAAAATAAAGTACACACCTGAAATTGGCTAGTGATCCACCTAGTGGGTCCCAACTCATAGTTTGAGAAATACTGTCCTAGAGTGTGTCACACCTTGCCATTTTCCAATGAAACTCCAGACTGGGTAGCAAATACTTCTCCGCATCAGTGAATCCGGGCAACATAGTTTGCTATTGTCTCCAAGGTTAGCTTGAGCCTTCCCAACTTCTTCTAATGGCCTATTGTGCATGCAACTTCCTGCAAGGCCTCACTCCCACTTTCAAATCTCTCCTCATTTTATACTCCCTGAGTGAGTTTCTCCTGCAATTGTGTCAATATAAGTGATATGAGTTGTGTTGGTGATCGTACAACCGTTCATGATGTGATAATGGGGAGACCGTGACCTATGCTGTGTATCAACTTTCCGTGTATTCTGGGGTTTGTCAAGGACAAGACCAAGGCATTCCACAGCAACCAGTCCAGATGGTCATTTCTACATACTGTCTGTCTGGGCCCCTGATGGGAGGGTTTGTTTCAGTGCCACCAAAAATGGGCTTCCTCTCATGTCTGGCCCCCGGTCTGTGGGGAACCTGTTAACCGAGGCATCCCTGTTCTGCCAAATTCTCCCTGCTGGGCCTCCCCGAGGGCCCTGATGCCCACACTAGGCTAACTAGTCGTCGTCGTCCCCCAGCAGCCTCAGAGATAGGCAAGAGGGAGGGGGTTCCTTCACCCACTGGTTCTCCTCTCTTCCAGCAGTCTTGCTTGAATTCACTGGCTGGCCAGCCTCCTCCAGACTGCCCTCATCACTGTCTTAGCTCAAGATACCCTAACTTGGCACCACAAAACCCCACCAAAACTCCTGCCAAACAATAGGCCTACCTAAGCCACATCTGCCTTCTCCACTCAGTAGCTCCAGGGGTGTGGCAGCCATACAACAACTTCCCACAGCCTTTTTACCTTCTTTTATCCAATCCTTTAACACTCCATCCATTGGCCAGTCCCAATCCATCCATCCAGCACTTACCCGGTGCTGCACCTAACTGGTGCTCTCCTCCAGCACCTACCCAGATTCCTTACTGCAGCTCCTGCCTCCCACTTTATACTGAGGCAGGCCAATTGGTGTCTGTTGCTGGGCAGGCTCTAGCTCATCTGCACCTGTGCTAATCCCTTCCTAGCCAGGGCCCTCATCAGCCTGTAGCTGTGTTCCTGCTGCAGGCAAAGACCTTGGGGTTAACCCTATAATCCCTGGCCTATTTGGACAAGGGGCCACTGCTGATACCATTCCTTATCTCCTCGAGGTATCTCCTGTCTTTTCCAATACATTCCCTCAACACTGAGACCTGTGGCTAGAGGAGAGTACAGGGTATCAGCTAACCCAATGGCCAAACAGCTAACACACACACACACACACACACACACACACACACACACACAGAGAGAGAGAGAGAGAGAGAGAGAGAGAGAGAGA
>JAJKFI010000076.1:5648376-5681677 GCA_029204185.1 Lerista edwardsae
AGACAGACAGACAGACAGACAGACAGACAGACAGACAGACAGACAGACTCCAAGTCCAGGTGGTGTTTGGGCAAAATGGTTCATTGGAGAGCGAGGAGGCAAAACATTCTTGGGCTGCAATCGTATACATACCTGGGAGGAAATCCCATTGAAAACTGGGCTTTCTTCTGAGCAGACGGCCATACAATTGTTTTATTAGTTCATGTTTTTTACGTGCAGGATGCTTTTAAAATACAGAAAAATTGGAAAGAACAAAAAGAACAACACAAAAAATAGGGAAAATAGAGCAGTGCTCAGAGGTGACATAAAATAAAGCAAACCCAGGTTCTTATTGCACTATTCACTATTCCCTGCTCTAAAATACCATTAGGCAGACAGATGATGCAGTTTTTCTACAGGCTCATGCCTTATTTCTTCAAGTGAAGAGACGTTCCAGGGGCACAGTGGTACCCAGGTTTAGGCTTCAATGACCTCTAAAGGAGGCTTATGGGGTCTTATTTGCCTTATTTACAAATACAGTATTTTCTTGGTATTGGCTGGGGTTTGGTTCTGAGACTCCCCACTAATATAGAAAACCATGTTAAATAAAAGAAGTTAAAAAAAAAAAACACAAGTCAGGGCACAATCCTAACCAACTTTCCAGCACTGACATAGCTGTGCCAATGGGACATGTGGAGCAATAGTCATGGAGGCCTCCTCAAGGTGAGGGAATGTTTGTTCTCTTCAGAGGCGGATCTACAGGGAGGGCAAAGCTCTAAGTGTTGCAAGAAGCCTTACCCTGTCATGTAAATCCCTCCTCTCCCTTGCTGCTGTAGCCAGTAAGCAACACCAAGATGTTGCTTTTCCCTGTGAGGACTGGATAAAACGGTGCAGGAGAGGAGTGATTTCCACTGCAAGGTGAGGCTTCTTGCAAAACTTAGAGCTTTGCCCTCCCTTAGATCTGCCTCTGGTTCTCTTACCCCAAAGCTGTATTGCCCTTACCCTGGTGCTGGAATTGTGCCCTCACGTCAATTAGAACTGCTATTTTCAGCTTGCTCTGAAAAAGTGACCTGACCCCTTCCCTTCTTCCTCTCTCACTGAAGAATGGAATGTGAAAGTGATTAATCACTGTTGCATTCTATTCTTCAGTGAGTGAGGGTCCCAGAGCAAGCTGAAAATAGCAATTCTGACTCCCTAGAACAGTGGTTTTAGAATGGAGATGTATTTTCCCCTTCTCAAAAAGGGATCCTTATCAGCAGAATCTGCAGTGGTCATCAGTGTTAAGTCAAATCAGCATATAAAAAGGTTGGACCTGTAGAGGGTTGATTTTAAAAATGCTGTGCTAAAAAGTCTAAGGCCCAAATCCTAACCAACTTTCCAGCACTAATGGGGCACATGCTGCATCCTCTAGTTGGGGGCAGTCATGGAGGTCTTCTCAAGGTAAGGTACTGGAATCTACCACCAGGCTCTCCTCGGAGGAAGGGAGCAGACCACAGCCCGGCAGCAAGTACTGAGGCCGTGTGCTAACTAGTGCTGGCCCATCACAGGCAGCACTTGCTCGCTTGGTTGTTGTAAACGTGCTTTCCATCACGTTTGCAACATTTTTGGTGTTTAGTATGCACGTACCACAAGCATTAAGGGCTTCAGGATTGGGCCCTTACCCCAATCCAGGGAACTGTGTGTTGGAGTAGCAAGACTGTGTATACACAACACTGTGCTCGTGAGGAAATGGGACATAGGGTGGCTTCTAGAACCAACTGAATAATGTGAATTTTGATGCCCTTTGCTTACTGGGTTTGTATATCTTTAGGTATTGATGTGTGAGTTGACAGTCATGAGTTTGGGGGGGGGGGATGGATGGATAATAAACTGAGGCCTCAATTTTTAGAGGCCTCAGTTCTGCAGTATCCAAATATACCATGAAGGGGAAATTTTTTTCACAGATCCCATAGCTTGGTAGCTTGTTCCTGCTTACTACTCAGTTCTTGCTATGGATCTGTTTCATTGTGGTTCTAAGAGAACACAGTGGACAAGAGCAGGCAGGGTAAGTGCATGTATACTAGTTAGTCCAAAACGGCCGTCGTCATAGCGCCTCTTCTGCCAGAAAGCAGTCAGCGCCAGTCGTAAAAGGTGCTTCCACATTGTGCCAGCATATCATTTATTTGGAGTATCAAGGAGCTCTTCTGGCTGCTGCTGTGATAATGATGAACAATGACGGCGCAGTAAATGAGACTATGGCCACCCTCTCCCTGGTACCATAGCAATCTCTCCATGCGGCAGTTCATGGATATAGATCTTGCTTGTCAATTACAGGGGGTGTAGATGATGAGGGCAGCTCAACATTGGAGGCAGAAAGTCAAACACTGATTATGAGAGCCAACTGACTACCCCTGCCCAAGAACCATTTGGTAGTGCCTCGCAGCACTCCTTAGTGGGAAACCAACATGCTTAAGAACTGGGACAACGACCAGTGAAGAGGCTGCTACTTCATGTCTCAATTCACCTTCAAAGGAAACATGGAGGAGGTAAGGCTGAAGTTTTCTCAGAAGTTGACCCTGGAGCCAAACACCCCTAGAAGCAAGTCACCATAATCAGTTCCAGGTTGTCAGATTCCAACTGCAGGACATCATCAGTGCTGTAATCAGCAAATCAGCTGTCTTGTGCAGATGCTTGTAAGGTGATCCCAGAAACCATGATGGGGTGTCACCAGAAACCATAAGGCTTGGTGACACTTAATTTGCCATCAACAGGTTCTGCATGAAAGGCTTTGCAAATTGCACTGGGACTCTGGAGGAATAACCTGATTCTAAGACATCTGTTGTGGCGGTTCAAGCAGCAGGTGTTCTGAATCACACACAGCTGGGTACGATGTGTCTGATACTGAAGCACCTGGCTGCAAGCAGGAAGACTTACTCAGGTCAATAGGAACTAGGCTGAAGACCACTCCTTCCTCGTGGTCTGCTTCTTCCTACACACCGCTTAGTGCAGTAGTGCACCTGCCCTACTGCATCTCCCTTGTGCTACTCATGTGGGATACCATCATCCCACAGAGGAACTGATCGAGGATGTCAAAGAAAGGCGTGCTTGTCTGGGAGTGCCCAGAATGGCTATTGCCCTCCTTCACCATCTTGTTGTTCCTTGGTTTTCTCCTGCATGCGTCAAAGTCACTCAGGTAACCCATATCCTTGAGCTTCTCAAAATTGCAGTGGAACTGCCCTGCCTTTTGGTAATTTTTGGAGAGAGCTCTCTGGACTGCCTCTTCCTGCCAAATGTCTGTGAAGGTTCCCAACCCTCCCTCCCTTGACTGGGGATTCCTCAGACGATGAGGAGGCCTCTTGCTTCTGAGAGGAGTAGCTGGAACAGTTGGAAATCTTGTTTCCTCCATCATGAGCTGATAAAAAAGATTCAGCCATCGTTCAAGATGTTGCGCCTTTCTTGCCTACCCACTGCTAGCAAGGAGAAAGAGATGGCTGCCCTTTAAAAACAAGGAGAGGAAAGGAAGGGTCCCCAGCGAGACAGACTAGAGTGCCATGCCACCTCCTCCAAACTCAAATATTGGACAACAGCATGAACGTTCAAAATCCACATGGAAGATACCAAACTCATAGATTAAGGGACCAATCATATCCAACTTTCCAATGCTGATTCAGCCATGCCAATGGGGTGTGCACGGAGTCCTCCTCAAGGTAAGGGAATGTTTGCTCCCTTATCTTGGGGCCGCATTGGCACTTAAAAGTTACACAGAATTGGGTCCTAAGAATAAAAAAAAAGGTAGTTGGCTAATTCTGTGATAAAACACTACTGGATCACTCATATATATGGACACCCATGCAGGTTTTTGCATCCAAATGTGCTACATCCGTCGGAAATGTGGATTTTCACATTTCTGCTTGTTTGTTTGGGTCTGCTTGTTTATTTGACTTTGTCTCTTCTGGAATTTACAACCAGGGTTGCCAGAAATGTCGTGGGATCTTCCAGAATCAGCATCAATCTCCAGGTGACTAATTAAAGCAACTTGGAGATTTCAACAGGCCTCCAGGGCTGCCCAACATTACATCAAGTTGGGAAATAATTTTCCAGGAACAGCTTCAGTCAGAGTAGGCAAGCCTATCTGCAGAAATCTTTTTCTTTCTCACTGACCTCACAAAGGGACAGGTGAATCCCCTGGCACAGTCACACCTTCAACCCTTCCTTCCAGGTAGCTGAAGAGGATTTTGAAGGCCCCCACTTTGGACCATCATGGAGTTCTTTAAGAACCATTAACTTGCCTTTTGGCTTTTTGCTGGGCCTGAATTCCAGCCTGCTGGATTCTTTATCAATAAGAGCTGGCCTGCTAGAATTCCATCACCTAAGAGCAGTGATCTAATACTGAAATGGTAACTCCCAAAACTCATGTCCTAATCCCATAACATTATTTATGCTGGACCTAAAACTGAACCTGAGAGGGAAATAAATGAAATGATCAAGTGAGAACAAGTAAAAGTACTCGAGAGTTTCAATCAGGGCCAGCCTTAAGCCAACGTGGCCTATGTTGCCACACTGGGCCCTGTGCTTTTGGGGGCCCCTGTGCTGGCACGACGAGTGGATCACTTGCTGCTGCAGCCAGGATTCAGCCAGGGCAGAAGATTTAGCCGAGAGGGTTAATGCCTCCGTTTGCCCGAAGATACAGCTGAAGATCTCAAGGTCGTGAGCTCGGGACTGCCGGAAGTCTCTGTGAGTGGCAGACCTTGCAACTGCGGCTGATTAGAAGCTGAGCTCCAGCTGCCTCGTGGGAGGAGGAGTGTGCTGAGAGTCAGCTGCGTCTCTGGTGAGATCAGGGAAGCATCAGCCAGCAGAAGACAGACGGGTGGCTAAAGAAAGAAGGCTAAATCCAGAAAGGAAGATCTGAATGTGTGTAGTTCTTGAAAGATAGAACATTCTGTAAATTGTAAAAACCTTCGGGTTTATGAATAAAGTCTGCCCATGTAAACCGCCTTGTGTTACAGTCACTAGAGAAATCTAGTGATCTTAAGAAAGGCGGTATATAAATACATGCATTATTATTATTTATCTCCATGGGCTGTAAGCCGGTGGGGTGAGTGGAGCAGCTGCTCATTGGGCCGTCTCACCTGGCACTGCCTCCTAATGGCCCAAAATGGGCCTCTCAGAAGCAGATGGCCGCGGCATTTCCAGCCATTTCCAGGTGCCACACTTCATGCATGGCACCACAAGTGCTCTTCATGCCATGGCCGTACGGTGAGTGGAGGGTCCCATGCGAATGCTACGCACTGCGCCTTGCTGATCTTGGGGCTAGCACTACTTTCAATGAAAATAATTCTCCTGTACTGGATCAGAATGTTCTTGCGCTTGTGTATTGGAAACAGTCTTCCTAGAAAACTCTGCATTTGTTTACAGGTATCCTGCTGCAACACAAGAGCTGTTAACTTCAGAAAAAAATAATAATGCTAGTTTGGATAAGCATCAAGGGTAATTTAACAGGAAAGATGCCCTCAGGCTCTGCCTATCTGAGGTCTCCATTATTTGAAAAGGTACATTACATCTTAAAATCTGAGAGACCTCCCTGGGAGTCAAAAGAATTTTTGTAGCATTTATGCAAAACTTCATTTAAAAACAAACTTCAGAGACTGCTGACATCTTTTCCCTGGATGGTGTTGTCTGAAGGGAGACTGCCATCGTGTGAGTCATGTGTTGTACTGCAGATATGTGATCACCAGAGCCTGAATTACTCTAACAAGTTAAACAGAATCCAGACTTGGGGTCCTGCTGCAGTACAATAAACAAACAACTTCTGAGTGTAGATACAGTTCATCATCTATATATATAAAAGAGAACGTGTGTACGTACGTGTGTACATACATTCTGCTTAGGCTCCGCAAAGCCTGGAGCGATCGACACGAAACTCGGCACGCAGATGCCTTGCGGCCTGGCTACAAACACTGCGGGGGGCAGACCCCCTAGCACCCCAGGGGGTGGGAGTACATGGGGGGCCCCGCGTGAAAACGGTCGAAAATGGCCAAAATCGGCATCAAATTTGTAGTTTCCGGGGTCGCCGGGATAAGTGGCGACACTCCCGATGCCGCTGGAGTCCGGGTGTGGCCCCCACTCGGCATGGAGTGAGAGAAGGGGTGCAAAGAAAACATCTGCCATGCCCTGCTAGAAAGCCTGGAGCGACGTGCACCAAACTCAGCACGCACATGCCTTGCAGCCTGGCGACAAACGCTGTGGGGGTCAGGCCCCCCTAGTGCCCCCGGGGGTGGGGTACACGGGGAGGCCCACATAAAAATGATCAAAAGTGGCCGAAATCAGCGTCAAATCCGTAGTTTCCGGGGTCGCCGGGACGAGTGGTGATGCTCCCGACGCCGTTTGAGTCCCAGTTCAACCCCCCTTGGCGTGGGGGGAGCCAGAAGGGGTGCGAAACAAAACGTCCACACCAGAGACGGATCTAAGGGGGGGGGGGACAAATCTGTAAGTTTTGCAAGAAGCCTTACCTTGCAATGGAAAACACTCCTCTCCTGCACTGTTCTAGCCAATCCTCACAGGGAACAGCAACATCTTGGCGTTGCTTACTGGCTACAGCAGCAAGGAAGAGGAGGGATTTACATGACAGGGTAAGGCTTCTTGCAAAACTTACAGATTTCCCCCCCCCTTAGATCCGCCTCTGGTCCACACTGACCTGCTGGAACACCTGGAGCGATTGCCACCAAACTCACAACACGTATGCGTTATGGCCTGGCAACAAACACTGCAGGGGCACTGTCGACCCCAGGGGTGGGGGTACGCAGGGAGCCCCACGTGAAAATGGTCAAAATCCACACTTTTGGGGATCACTAAGCTGACTGGTGACAGTCCTGATGACATTTCTTACCCGGGCAATGCCAGGTACCAAAAAGCTAGTACTATATAAATTAGACTCTCTCTCTCTCTCTCTCTCTCACACACACACACACACACACACATTTTGAGAGAAAAGGTAGTAGTCTGGTAGTAGCAAACATTTCTATATGGACACAGACAATGTTTATCATGCTGTTGAAACAGAGAATTTGTATATTTCCCCAGTACCCAAAATACTGGAATCTCATTTTATACACCAGGAGGAGCCTTATCCATCTTCCTAGCTATGGGACAAATATACTGTGCATTCTGTGTAACCAGAAACAGAACAGAAGCTTGCCTTAGAAAATCTACACATACTGTAGAAAAAATGGCCACAAACCTCCTCTCATTAACTCAGTAGGAGTCCAGATTTGGCAGGCATTGGACTGGGCTGTACATGTTTCTCCCCAAAGAGGGAGAAAGTTGGAGCCTTCACTTTTTGCAGATGTAAGATATTTGCATTTTAACTATATGTAAGGCATATGCCCCACCAAGCCCATACCTAGAGGGGGGCCAGGATGGACAACTGAGTCAGCAGTTTGCCCACCCTCACATGTTTGAAAAATCAGAATATATACCTGACATACTGGTTACCAGTGTATATACCCGACATAATTGCCAACCCTGAAAAAATAGCTGCCTACCTACCTCTAGAATCCTGATTATGGGCCTGTACCCCCCAAGAGCATAGGCCATAGCTGGAAAACATTCCCTTCAGTTGCCCTGGAACTTAGTTCTAATGCTAGAACATACCTACTGGCCCAAACATACGGTTTGCAGGAAATTGGTTGCTTTACTTGGAAATTTTATCTCAAACCCAAGCTAGTGTTATTCAGAATTAAGGCTGCTTCACATATGCAACATTAAGCATGGTGGAAAGGCATAGCCAGCTTCAACTCCCTGGAACCTAGTTCAAGCCTCCGCGACCTGCAGCAGCCCGTAAATATGCATGTTTTCCTTAACTGAAATAATGCATTTGCAGCCTACTAGCCTCCACCCCAAGCCTATCACCTCTGCTCCCACTACCAGGCATGCGTTTATCACAGGGCCACTTTCCCATCATAAGTTAACTGATTACATTTATATCAGGCCTTTCTTCCAAAGATCACAAAGCAATGTTTGTGTTTGTGCATGTGGGGAAGAGTTCCCAATAATCTCCCATCCAGGAATTGAATAAACCCAGATCTCCTTCATTTCAGGGGAGGACCAACGCCCTCAGGGGCCTTCAGACAACACCTAACCCTAGGCAGCAGCTTTTAGTATCCTGAACTGTGAGCAAATTGCTAATTGTTTGGAGGAAGAGTGTTTTCACCAATGGAGGGCATCCTTTGGATTTTAACATAAGAACCACCGCACTGGATCAGGAGTATGGCCCATCTGGTCCAGCCTCCTGTATCTCAGTGGCCCACCAGATGCCTCAGGGGGCACACAAGACAACAAGATGCCTGCATGCTGCTGCAACTCCCTTGCACTTGGCATTCTGAGGTAGCCTACTTCTAATGTAAGGAGGTTGCACAACCCATCATGGCCTGTAGCTTGCGATGGACTTTTCCTCCAGAAATCTGTCCTATTTCCTTTTAAAGTCAGCTAGGCCAGACCCTATCGCCACCTCATGGCAAAGAGTTCCACAATTATTTACACACTGAGTTTTAAAAAAGTATTTTTTATCTGTTCTAACTCTGCTAACACAAAAATCTTTTGGGCTTTGTCCGGACTCCTGGGAGGCGGATGCCACCCCAGCAGAACTCAGAAGTCAGGCAGGTCCGGTGGCTAGTAAGGCAAGGCCCTGACCCACACTGTGCAGGGCTTCAGTTGATCAGTGGCAGAGGGCAGGGGGTTGCCTCACCCTGGCTCCTGCTCCTCTCATGAGGTTTGCCAGAAGTCTGCCAGCATCTGGCTTAGCCAGCAGCCTAAACCCCACTGACCCTCATCGCAGGCAACTGGCTTCACCTCTCAGCTGGAGCCACTGGGGCAGGTGTGGCTTTTTCCCACACTCCAGGCTTGCCTGCCTCATGGGTAGTCCCCCTCCCGGCAGGGGCTGCTTCACAAGCAGTCTCTCTCCCGGCTGGGGCTGCTGCCTTGCGGCTTGGGGTGGACTGCAGGAACTTGCCCTGCCCGTTGAGTGGGCCTTGCTGGGTGCAGCTTTGCATGCAGCCACAGGTGGACATGTGCCCAATGCCAGCACCGAGGGCAGGGACCTCCCAGCATGCAGAGTGAGAACCGCTCCTCCGAGACTGTGCCTGGTCACAAGGCCTTGGCACAGGGTGCAGCTGGGGACTCCCTGGCCACCTGGCACGCCTGCCAGCAGGCTGTGGGACTCCTGGTCCCCCTGGAGGGGCTCAGGCAAGGCAGGGTCCTGGAGGAGACCCCAACAGGCTTTAAAATGGACCACCCCTGCCTATCATGTGCCTTCAGTCCCTTCTTTATAGAGATGAGAAATGGTACACACAACATTTACTTAAATAGATCTGCAAATATATATACTAACACACACACACACACTGCAAGATATATACTTTTAGGCGCACCCACAAAATGTTTTGAAATCTGATCCCTCCCCCCTCCCCAAACACAAGGGAGAAGCAACCCTAAACATACAGGAAGTGAGGGATGCGCGCGCGCAATCCAAACATTGTATTTTACGGGGCAAGATTTGCACCCTGGCCAAAGTGTAGTCTGAAGTGAACATTCCAAACGCTCCCGAGGTGGTGGCTGGGCTCGCTCTTCTGTGCACTCCCAAAGAGTTGGCTTGTTGTTCCCCATTGTACGACTGGCATAAGCGAGAACACGCCGCGGCTTAAAAGCTCTCTCTCTCTCCAAACCAGGATTCATTTGGTCCAAGGACTCCCTCCGTAAACCTCAGCCCTGCTTTGTCTTCTCATCGTCAGGGCACAAACCCTGGGACGCGACAACAGCGCCCCTGAGCAGGTGCAGAGTGCATTCTCCATGGACTGGCGGCCGGGCGGCTTCTCGTCCTCTCCATTCTCCCACAAGAAGCCCCCTCCCATCCCCGCCCCGCTCTGCGGTCCCCTTCCCCCCTCGCTTCCCCAGCCAGCAGCGGCGTCCTCCGCCCGCCCAGTCCGCCGGTCTTCCCCCCGGCCTGCTGCTTCCCCTTCGCGCGCGAATCCCCTGAAGCCGGGGCTGCTGCAGTGCCCCCTCCGGGGCTGGGGGCGGCGCTGGGCCCGGCCGTCTCGGGGCCGGATGGAGCCTCTTGGCCGGGGCCGGAGCAGCACCTCCTCGGCGCGGCCGAGCTGGCTGGCTGGCTGCCTGCTTGCCTGGCGGGCCGGGGGGAGCCGGAGCCCTTTGTGTGCGCGCGAGAGCGGGGATGGTGCCCGCAGCCGCCCGGGTAAGGGGCCGCTCTCCCCCCCCTCCTCCTCCGCCGCAGCCGCCTCCCCCGAGGACGCAGCGCCCTCCCCGTCCGCGAAGGACCGAGGCTGCAGCCCTCGCCGCCACCGTGCCGCCCTCGTAATGCCTCCCGACCGACCGCTGCCCCTTCAGCCCCTGCCTTCACTCCCACCTCCCCATACCAGTCTCTTCCCCTCCATGCCACCACCCGCCCCTGTAGGGGACTCCGTGGAACTCCACAGTCCCACTCCAGAGGCTCCCCCAAATTCTCCTTTTGTGCCCACGTCTGCAGCCTGAACAGAAGTGAGCCCCTGTTCGCCACCCCTTCTCTAGCTGCCGCCGCCACCTCCTTTCTGCAGGAGTTGCTTCTTTCTTCGCACTGTCCACCAATCTCACCTTATCTCCCAATCTCCCTTCCCCACACCCCCGCCTGCTCTTTTGGGCTCCCTACTATTTTCTTTAAAGCAAAACTTTTCATGCCAGTCTTCTCTCAGGCGTGTAACTCCCCCTTTATCCCCTCTCACCCCACAGCTCAAATAAAACACTCCCCCAGCAATATTCTTTCCCAATTCATATCCCATTTTAGCATTCTTCCATGTCATATCAATAAAAAAAAATGTTCTAAACCATGTTCATCATGCCTTAGAGAATTGTGTTCCCCATTATTTAACCAGGGTCTTGTTTATGCATGCTCTTCTGTGACTCCTCCCAATATAAAAAGGAATGTATTTTTTTAATTCACTTCTTCTGATTGTGAAGGAACCCCTATCAATTTAAGTTCTTGCATTTAGAAACAGTAGCAGGCAATCTCTTCGTAGTGTGTAGCGTTTTGGTGTCTTTCCATTATACAGTGATGGCAGACTTTGATTACTTCATAAAGTTCTTTCTTTGGATGGGCATCAGGGTGCCAGAATTGTTATATTTGTGGCAAGACAATATCCTTGCCTGTTGCCTTGTACTTAGGCGAGTACACAAGAGAATTATAATGTGAACCCTGTACTTCACATATTTAATTTATTCTCAGTTATTTGGATTAAAAGTTAAAACCTATCCACCTTTTCATAAACACAAATGCAACAGGTTGTGTTTGAAAAACTTTACAACCGTCATATTTGGGGCTGCTACCGATTTAGCGTTTGCATTTTCTTAATGTGCAGTTTTATATTTTTAGTTCTTCTGTTCAATGAGGTCAAGAACACTTTCTTCCTTGACCAAAAATATGCATCTGAAAAAGGGAGCTTTTCCAGATAGTAGGGTAAATAGTTGGAAGGAAAAAAAACAAACATATACTAGCCACAAGGAACCTAGAGCAGTGCAAATTGGCTAATCTAGTTTTGTCATTCATGGGAATTACCTCTGGTTTCAATGTACCCGGGTAGCAGATTGCAGAACTATGATTAGGTAAAGAAGTAGCGTGCAAAATATGCTTTTCCTGACAACCCTTCCTTGTTGACCCCCCCCCCCCGGCCCATTTTCCTTATTAGCAGAAAGAGCATATCCTCCGAAGTAGTCAGGTATCAAGAACTCGGGATACAGAGCAAATACTGCTCTGAGCTCTAGACAGCAGCCAGCTCTTCATAGCTGAGGGAAATCCCTTTAGGAACTCTTCTGGGCTGTGTTGTGCTGTGATTTCTTACATAAATATGAAACAGTCTATATGCAGCAGTTGGCTACAAGGAAGTCTAGATTGTGCTCAAAACGAATAAGAATTCATGCGTACTTTCTGTTTTTTTTCTGTGTAGTGTCCTTTGCCCAGTGAGATTCGAAGGCTGGCAGCCTCCACTCTTCTGCCGCTGAAGAACGTGCAAGTGTAAAACAAGCAACCAGGAGAAGGAACAGGAGAAGCAGCTGCCAAGATGGGCATGAGGATCAAGCTGCACAGCACTGACCATCCCAACAATCTGATGAAGGAGCTTAACAAATGCAGGTTGTCGGAGACTATGTGTGATGTGACCATTGTGGTGGGTAGTCGGTCCTTCCCCGCACACAAAGCGGTGCTGGCATGTGCAGCAGGCTACTTCCAGAACCTTTTTCTCAACACAGGACTGGATGCTGCCCGTACCTATGTGGTGGATTTCATCACTCCGGCCAACTTTGAAAAGATCCTGAGCTTTGTCTACACTTCGGAGCTCTTCACAGACCTGATCAATGTGGGCGTCATTTATGAAGTTGCTGAAAAACTGGGCATGGATGATTTACTGAAAGCTTGCCATTCCACCTTCCCAGACTTGGAAAACTTGGCTGTCACGAAACAGGCCTCGGTCTTGGGTGAACACCGGCCCAGTGGTGCTTTGCCTGAACCAAAGCATTCTCTGGGTGAAATCCAAAACAGCGGGGAGCCCTTGGGACCAGAGCGGAATTGCAGTGTGCAGGGGGACGCAGCAGTTGGCTACAAGGAAGATGCTGCAAATGAAGGTAGCCATAACTTAATGCATCCTCAGACTCCCAAAACCGAAGAGCAGGAGTCACCGGCACAGTTCACTAGTGCCATGAGCATCATGGCACAGGCTGGCCTTGGCAATATCAGCATGGCTGTTCAAACCACTGTGAACCCTTACCAGCCTTATAAGGTCCAGAGCAATGGGGATTACGGCAAAGGGCATTTTTTTGCCTCTGATGCTTCCCTGGACATTTCCACAGGCAGCAACTCTTGCCCTAGCAACAGTGACCATTCCAAAGACCAGGGCTTTGGGCAGATGGATGACCTGCAGCTGGAAGACCTGGGGGAAGAGGCGCTGCATTTTGAGGATCCCAATGAAGAGTTAGTTGCTGCAGAAGAAGTCATTGAGCTCAGTGATGACAGTGAAGAGGAGCTATCCTTCGAAAACGATACCCGGGATAACAAGGCCATGCCCTGTCAAGTGTGCAAGAAGGTCTTGGAGCCCAACATACAGCTGATCCGCCAGCATGCCCGGGACCACGTCGATCTCCTGACTGGCAACTGCAAGGTCTGTGAGACCCATTTCCAGGATAGGAACTCTAGAGTCACCCACGTCCTCTCGCACATTGGGATATTCCTCTTCTCCTGTGACATGTGCGAGACAAAGTTTTTCACCCAGTGGCAGCTCAACCTTCACCGCCGAGAAGGGGTGTTTGAGAACAATATCATCGTCCACCCCAGTGACCCGTTGATAGGGAAGATGAACCCGTTTGGTGGGGAGCTGGCCTGTGCCGCCTGCGGGAAACCACTGGCCAAAGATTTTCACATGGTCCGTGGCCACATACTGGACCATGTGAACGCGAAAGGCCAAGTATGTGGAGTGTGTGACCAGCGGCACCTCAACCTCTGCAGCCTGATGTGGCATACGCTTTCCCACCTAGGCATCTCGGTTTTCTCCTGCTCTATTTGCGCCAACAGTTTTGTGGACAGGCACCTCCTGGAGAAGCACATGGCAGTCCACCAAAGCATGGAAGAAGCCCATTTGAGGTGTCACTACTGTGGCCAGGCTTTCAAGCTCGAGGCTGCTTACCGCTACCACGTGAGCCAGCACAAATGCAGCTCCGGCTTGGACCTGGTCAGGCCCAGCTTTGGGGACAGACTCCACCAGCAAGCTTTACAGAAGAGAAAGTTGACTGAGGAGTTCCTAAGTGAGGATGCGGCTTTGCAGAACCAGCCTGGGAACAGTAAGTACAGCTGCAAGGTGTGCGGAAAACGGTTTGCCCACACAAGTGAATTCAACTACCACCGGCGGATCCACACAGGGGAGAAGCCTTATCAATGCAAAGTGTGCCACAAGTTCTTCCGTGGGCGTTCCACCATCAAGTGCCACCTGAAGACGCACTCTGGGGCCCTCATGTATCGGTGCACGGTTTGTGGCCACTACAGCTCCACCCTAAACCTTATGAGCAAGCATATAGGTGTGCACAAAGGCAGCCTCCCGCCTGACTTCACCATTGAGCAAACTTTCATGTACATCATCCATTCCAAAGATACGGAGAAAACCACAGAAAGCTGATGTGGCTGAATTGGGGAAGCAAGCAGTACTTGCAGGAGTGGCAGAGCTCATGTCAGTTTTAAAAGTAACAACATTACTTTTAATTATCAGGCACCATCAGCATTGTACTTTGTTGCCCTTTGCCTTGTTAGGGGATATCTTACCTTGGGTTCCTTATCTTACCTTGCTGTCCTGTGAAAACAACAGCACGCTAGATGTGTTATTGTTCTCAAGAAATCTGTTGTGTTTACCTCCTGCGGAGTGCAATGCTCGTCATTTCAAATCTAGAAACTGGAACTGTATCTCCCCCACCCCCCTACCCCGTACAGGTTCCCCTCGCCCCCTGCCTGTTCCCAATCTCTAGTCTGAGATCATGAAAAGATTTTGCTGCTAAGAAATATTGACGCTTCACATCAATAGACAGGGAAGGCAATGGTGGGGAAGAAAGTGGGAGAAAGAAAGGGAACTGCTTCTGTGTTGCTGTTGGGAGAATGTAAAAATGACAAAAGTCTACTGTGCAATTCTAACATGTATACACAGAAGTAAGTTGCTCTTTGTTGAATGGAACTTACTCCGTGCTTAGTAAGTGTGCTTAGGAGTCTTACAGCACAAGCCTATGCATGTCTACTTAGGAGTAAATCCCATTGTGTTCAGTGGGGCTTGCTTCCAGGAAAGTGTGTCTAAGATTGCAGCTTTAGCCTTAGATTTTTGTCAGATAAATTTATATTCCCCTCTCACTGGGATTACCTAGATTTTTCCTAGATCCTGCCACTGGGATTTTTTCACTGGGATTTTTCCTAGATCCTGCCTCCTTTTAATAGCAATGAGGTCTACAGACATTTGCAGGTGATTTTATATCCATGCTAAGAAAAGCTTCATCTGTTGATTTCTGTAGATAAAGCTGCCGCTAAAAGGCACAAAAACAGGGCAGCTTGGACTTTTTCATCAGTTGGCAACCCTGTGTCACACCCAGCCTCAGTTTGCCTTTTCTCCTTTCCTATGTAATAATGAGCCGATTTTATAGATTCCCACTTTAGAGAAAGAATAACAAAGTATAAATGGGAAAGTCAGATGTGGGGCAAGGTGAGTGGCAGGATAGAGAAGACCTTTGCAAAAGGGAAACATTTTGGATTGATTTTTTTTTTTTTTTGAGGACGTTCTTTCATGTTCCCTGAAAGAGGCCATAACTTTGATGCAGGACACAAACGTATTGCTGTTTTTATAGCGTTTAATGGCTACATCCTCTTTCCAAAAATAATTTTTTTAGGACTTCAATGAACAGCTCTTGGGTTCCTTATCTCCTGCAATAATATTGTACTGCTGGTGTAGGGTTCTGCCACTCATGGCATCTGTCTTGAACAATAGCAAGTGTCCAAAAGCTCGTGATATTGAGAGTGTCTGTCATAGCTATGTGGCCAGGAATCCTCCTTAAAGTGTGAAAAAATTCTCCTTGTGTGTGAAAAAAATATTGTTGCCTTAAGGAAATGTCTCTAAGGGCACAATCCTAACCAACTTTCCAGCACCAGGGCAAGGGCAGTGCAGCTTCAAGGTAAGGGAACAAACATTTTCCTTACTCTGAGGAGGCTTCCCTGACCTCTACTCCACTGCAGAATGCAGAACATACCCCATGGACACACCTATGTCAGTGCTAGAAAGTTGGTTAGGATTGGGCCCAAGGCTACAATTCTATGCACATCTTCTTGGGAATAGGCCCCATTTAACACAATGGGTAGACTTACTTCTGAGTAGACCTGCGTAGGATTGGGCTGTAGAAGGAGGAATGAGAGGTTTAGGGCCTTTCTAGATTGTGGGCTTTTTGCTTCTCTTTTTTGTTTTATTTTATGGGGGGGGGGGTTCTGGGCAATAAAGACACAGTTCGTACTCATTTTGTGTGTGTGGAGGATTCAAAAGTCAAATGCAGCACTTTTGTTCTTGTAAGGATATCACATTTTCCAGTACGCACACCACAGTATATTGCTGCTGGGAAAATACGACTGTTCCCTTCCCTTCAGTTAACATATCCACTGTGACTGTGTTACATGGAATGTGGTTGTATATGTGTGTGTGTCAGAGGTGGCTACGGGGGTGAAGTCAGACATCACTTGTGCGGAGCAGTTTGGATGTGGCCTCTCCGTGTTCAATACAAATGTATTGTTTTCAGGTTTGAGCTCTGAGGAAGAAGATAAATAGAGCAGTTCTGCAATGTTGTCGCCAAAGCCAAGTGTTAATTGAGTCATCACCAAGATGCATAAATATGAAATATTGTGTCTGTTTTCACCCTTGGGTAATGCCTATGATACCACAACTGGGGAGCCAAATAGTTCTCCCCCCCCCAACCCTGTGCCAGAGCAGTTTTGTAAAACTTTTATTATACTGTATTGTTGTTCATTTCTAGAGAATCTTCATTAGAGATTGAGTGTTCCCCCGTTGACATGCAGATCTAGGTCCTTAACAAAAAGAAATGCAGAACGCCAGCAGAACTATTGCTTCTCCCTCTCCTTAGCAATGATGCCCTTCCATTTCATGGGCTGCTTTTTTATTCCTTTCCAGACTGTGCACTTTCTCCCTCCAGCTTGAAGTACCATTACTCCCCACCACCAAGGTTCCCGCCCCCTGCCCTTTTGTTGCATGAGGGCAGAAGCCTGTCACTGGTGTTGGATTTGTACTAGCACAACTGAGTGTGGTCCAAACGCGCTTTAAGGTGTCCCTTGTGCCGGCCAAATATTGCTAGCCTAACTATGCTGGCCTAACTCCAGGTTAGGATTGCGCCGTAGTGTCCTCTACAGGAGGACAAGAGCATTTGCCCCCTACTGTAATGAAACGTTGGTAACAGTCCAGAGCCCTGTGCATGCTCAGGGTAAGGTTGGAGCCTCCCTATATGCTTTTTGGTGCAAAACTGTAGGTTTTAACAGGTTCTTGATGGAGGGATGCAACTGAGGGTGCAGTCCTAACGCATTTGGATCCCTCTTGGAGTCAGGGAGAATGGTGGATGTCTATATGCTGGCGTCTCTGGCTCCAAGAGTGGTCCAAACTTCCTTTATGGTGTCCCTTGTGCCGGCCAAACTTGGCTGGCCTAACTGTGCCGGCCTAACTCCAGGTTAGGATTGCCCTCTGAATCAAAGAGGATTATAGGGCACAAACCTTGACTAGGCTTGGAGTATGCTTGTGGCTTGGTTCTGCGGACTGACTGTGCTTTGTGCTGCAGACAAGGTTCTCTTCAAGTGCAGTTCTGTATGAAAATCCAGACAGGGGGATCGATGAGAGAGGTGAATGTTGATGTATGTAGCAACTGGCTTGAGATCTGCCTGTAGGCATTTTGCAAACTACCTCACAAAGAAGGAGCACTGGAGTCTGACTAGTCACTGTTGTGTACAAATAGACTCTTAGGCTTCCATAAAATATATGTATGGAACAGTGAAAAATATATACTGTAAATCACGGTTATTAAAGGAAGACCGAAATCCACATAGCCGCTTTAGCCCTGGCCCATGAAAGGGGAGAATTTTTTTTCTCAGCTTCTGATCACTGCTCTGATACCCATTGCAGTAGGGCAGCCTTGGGCAGGTTTCTTTGCCTCTTTGCTGACAGTACCTACCTCTAATAGTGTTGTGAAGATTAACTGTTTTGATGTGTGTCAAGGAGAAAAAGCACTTACGTACCTCTTCTTTGTTTCCATATCCAAGAGTACTCAGAAAATTGCCACCTTGCATAGCTCTAGGGCAGGGGTTCCCCACATCCTACCTGGGGCCAGAGGTGCTGGCAGGGGCAGGGACTGAGGCTGGGGAGGGTGCCTGACAGTGCCACAGCAATTGTGGCGCTGCGGGCACTCTGGGGGTTCTTACCTCACTGGGGGAGGGGTTCGAGCAAAGCACGTCCTCTTTTTGCATACAAGTAGGAAGTACTTTGTGCACCCAAAATGGGGCTTTTTACCTCATCGGGGAGGCTTGCAGAGGGGGCTGCAGGCCTCCCAGAACTTGCTAGAGGCCAGCTCAACCACCCCCACCCCCGATAGGGTAAGAACTCTCAGGTGCCCACAGCACTGCAATCAGGCACCCATTCCTGGGCCACTCCCCTTAAGGAGGAATATCCCAGGAATATTTCCCAATTGGGGTTGTGACCCCCAGGTTGGGAATCACTGCTCTAGTGGGTAGCAAAAATTCAGGCGTATCTCTTTGTTCCCTTCCCGTTTGTAACCTCAGCGTGGTAAACACCAAATGAGATACAATAAGTTACATTTGACTCGGCTTCCAGACCGACAGGACTATTACAGACATTGCTAATCCCAAGAACTGCCTTGTGGCTAAACTGCTGTGACTGTTAATGTTATAAGTAGAGCTGGCCAGAGGTGACTTGCCCAAATCTAGACTGGGTGGGAAGGTGGAACCTACTTGCAAGAAGAAGGCACTGTTGTGGCTCAAAGGCAGAAGACCATGCTTCTAGTTTTCCTGCTAGTTTTAACTACCTGCAGCCCACAAGAGTATGCCAAGTGAGGTTCTAGCTTCAGACGCTTCAGTCCTAGCTCAAGTCCCATATAGGCAACTATATTTTTGACTCTCCAGCTGCCCGGTCAATAGTCAAGATGAGGCCTTCATGGAGAATGGTGATGAAAACAACATTGGACCTGTTTCCTCATCCTAAAGTCACAGCAGAATCCTAGAGCTGCGGGTTGGTTTTTTTTTGGGGGGGGGGGGGGGGGGGGGGGGGGTGTTCTCCAGTGCCAAACCTGTCTTGTTGATATCCAAGGCAAACACGGACAGCTCTTGACCTTTCTTTGGTTTCTGTTTTTAAAGCATTCTGCAACAACAAGGCTGTGAAGCATCGGATCTGGTAGTTAGGGTGTTCAGAACCAGAAAATTCGGAGCCCCATTTCTGTTTCTGCCACCAAGTGTAGCCTTGGCCAAATCTGGCTGTCTCAAATGCACCCACCTACTCACCCCAATTGTGTAAGAAAGAATGGGTGTGTGTGTGTGTGTGTGGAGAAACGTTTAAAAATACCTACCTCACAGGGGAAAGTTGTGAGGTGTAGTAAATGTCTGTAAAGTGCTTTGGAACCCTTAGGGTTGTAGAAAGACAAAGTATTGTTATTAAATAGCTTTGCTCTGTTTGACATGCTACCATTTGTGAAGAATCTCTCCCTTCCATTACCACCACAGCAGGGGATGGTTCAGGCATGGAACAGGTATTCCAGTCGAATGCAGAACATTTTCAAAAACAAAAACAAGCCCCAATGTTTGGAGTCTAATGCTTTATTATTATATTTTTGTTTGTAAACTCAACCCCCCCCTTGCCCTCACCCTCCTTTTTCCTCCAGATATCTTGAAATAAAACAGAAACACAAAACAGAGCGTTGTGATTGCTGTCTAACCTTTTGATTAAGTTAATTGTAGGTACTGACTTTTTGGTTATTTAAACGTTTACTATCTATTTGCTGTAAAGTTTGTATATTTTGTAAAACTTTCCTCCTTCCTCAAAGAAAAAAAGTAGATGTCTGAAATCGTTGTACATCGGATTCTTTTATACTCCATTGTTTGGCACAGAAGTGTGGTTTTTATTTAGAATAATAAAATGAAAAACTTCAGTGTTTGGAGAGTATTTTTCTTTGTAATTCAGAGTGAATTATATAAACTTCACGCCAAGTAAACCAAGGTGCATGGATTTTTCTTTTTGATAAAACTGGCATATGTGGTGAAGGAAATAACTTTGGGAAGAAGACAAATATTGCAAGGACCCCATGCCATGCCTTTCCTTCTCCAAAGGCTGGGGTGAAGTACTAGAAAAGATTCCTCAGCCATCTTGTTCATAAATAAAATACTTTTATCTATGAAAATAATGCACAAGTTAATTCTGAGTTGCACAAACATCCTGCTTTCTTTATGTGAAGCTTCCTTCCTTGGGGAGATCCAGTTCAGATTTATTTATAAGTGTCCTCAGGACCTAGATAAATGTGCTATTTTTATTTTTTAGTGATTTATTAATTCTGAAGTAGTTCTAGTAACTGTCTTCTTTAACCTCTCATCCATATTCTGAGACAAAACTCTGCGCTATCAGAATTCTTATTGTCCCCGGCGCACAAAATGACCCTTTGTAGGAAGTGTTGAGAACATTTTGCTCAGCACTTTTTTCTCCCATACTACTTTGACCTCTAGGACCATGCCCCTTACTGCAACAGGACCGGCAGAGGTGCATGCAGGGTAGTGGCACATGATGCGCCATTGCACAAAATGATAGGCAATGTGCATGTGTGCAGCAGCCAGTTGGGGCACCTTCTGTCACCATCCCTCAAAGTGTTGTCTGGCAGTAGTAGCTCTAGCTATTGGAGGGCTTGTGGGGGTGAGGAGCCCCTGTGAGGGTCCTCCACCTGCATGGCACATGCTTTGGAACATGCACGCAAACTTCAGGTACCCTCTCCCATAGTGCCCGGAAACCCAGACAGCAGATGAATACAAGTCCTTCCATAAGCTGCCATCTGCAGCGACAGCAATGGTAGTGAAGGAGGACTCTCAGCGGTCCCTTGCCCAGTTCTTGGTTACTGTGGACACCAGTTCACTGCTGTCATGATAGATGGGCCCTGGTTTGTCCAGCAATGCTGGGAAGCAACTGCATAAGCAGAGGATAGGTGTCCCTGTGGGCCCTAGCTTACTGGCGTGTGGTGAGAAAGAGAGGCAGCAGCAGATCCTTGCCTCTCAGCACTTGAGGAGGCACATGTGGGCCCTCGCATAGGCATGGGCTTCCAGCAAGCACCCCACTTGTGGAGACACCCTAGTTTCAAATAAAAACACTGTGTTGGTGTGTGCACAGTCTCAGAACTGAATTGTTGGTGCCCTGCTTCTCCAGCCAGAAAAAGAAGCTAGTCAAAAGGTCCCCTGGGCCTTGCCCATTTCAAGGTGCAATCCTAAACTGAGTTAGGCCGGCATAAGAAGCCAGCAAAGTTTGGCCAGCACAAAGGACACTATAAAGTATGTTGGGACCACTCTTGGAGTCAGAGAGGCCGGCACACAGACGTGAACCATCCTCCTTGACTCCGAGAGTAGTCCAAACACGCTTTACAGTGTCCCTTGTGCTGGCCAAACTTCGCTGGTTTAGTTTATGCCGGCCTAACTCCAGTTTAGGATTGGGCTCTCACTCTCATAGACTGTTTCAGACCAAGGAAACCATATGTTGTTCTGACAAATAACACAGACCAAAATGGAGGATCAGAAAAAAAAATTTTCCTTCAAAATTAATAGTGGTTTTATATGAGTTTGGCATGCTTATTCCAAAAATGGCATCAGTTTTGTCTTATGTCACATTTCAGAGATGAGGATTACTGAACGGTTCAAGCAGTGTTCTCTGTGAGGAAGGCGTGACATAGGCTTCCTTGCAAGGAAACTACTCGAACCATTCACAAATATCGTATCTTCAAAACTAGACACAAGAGGGCAAAACTGATGCCATTTTTAGAATCGGCACCCCAAATATATCCAGGTATAGGTCTAACATTTAAGACAGCAAAATGTGTGTGGGCCTGTGTAACGCATGGACCATCCTGTTAAATGAGTGGAATAGCTTTCATGATTTCAGAAGCCCATTTTCATTCAACATTCTGATCCAATAAGAAGGAATTCACAGAAATGTATCTCCTGAACAATCATTGTAAAATTCCAAGGCAGCAAAAGACTCCAGACAATTTATTACCATGGATTTGGGGAGGGAGCAATGAAAAGGTTGGATGGGAAAATTTGCCTCCACATGTTCAGCTACGTACATTTGATACAGCAGCATATAATGAACTCAATATTTTTTACCCTGTATGGCCCTGCTCTCCCTAGACCTCAGGAAGCATTAACAAATGAGGACAGTTAGAACAAGAGCATCGTATGAAGCCTGCCTCATTGGTGAGAGAAAATTTCCGAATACAAAGGACCGATGTTCCAAAACAACAACAAAGTTGAACAGAGCAACAGAAGAGTTCCTTAATTGGGTGAGACATTGTCTTTTGTAATAACAATAGAGTGCTGGGTGCTAGAAGACCCACCGCCATCCTTCCCTTCTATTTGGTCCTTGGGGATGTACTTGACCACTGCCGAGATGAGCTTCCCTCGAAAGTTCTTGCTCAGAAAGTTGTATAGGATGGGGTTGACGATGCAATGGACAAGGGTGAAGCAGTCTATGATGTCGTAGAAAAAGTAGAGGAAACTGACCAGGTAGCAGTGGAGGAAGATGCTGACACCATCCAGCATAATCAAAATCAAAACCAGGTGGTATGGCAGCCAGCTGACCAGGAAGACAATAATGTAGGCATAGATGAGGATGCAGTGCTTTCTCCCTTCTGGCTTGTTGCAGCGCTTGATGTGCCTGGCTGTTAGTATGTTGAAGACAGCGATGATGGAGAAGGGGATGATGAACCCAAGAATGGTGGTGAGAAGGGTGACAGCCAAGGCCCACTTGTCATAGGTTTCAAAGGGGGCCATGAAGGTACATATGGGATCTTCGCTGTCGATCAACTCCACATGGGCCACTTCTGGCAAAGGGACTATGGCGGCAAAAGCCCATATGCAGCAGCAGGCGATAAGCCGCACGGTGCGCTGATATCGGTGCCAGAAGGGAGAAGATGTCGTCAAAGACACGTAGCGGTCCACACTGAGGCAGGTGAGAAAGAAGATGCTGCTGTACATGTTGGCAAAATAAAAGTAGTGGGTGAAGCGACAGAGGAAGCCTCCCCAGAGCCAAGTGTAGTTAAGCATGACTTCCAGCATCCAGACAGGTAAAGAGAGAATCACTCCTAAATCGGCAATGGCCATATTGAGGATGTAGAGGTTGACCAGGTCCCTGCGGCTTCGAGTCTGCCAGTTGACCCAGACGACCAAGAGATTCTCCACCAGCCCGACCACAAAGATGATGAGGTAGAGGACAAAAAGGACCACCCGCATTACATTTTCATCCAGCCCCAGATCGCAGTACCTGAAGGTATAGTTGAGCAGGTGGACAAGCTCTGTTAAGTTCTGATACTCCGTATACTCACTGAAAGGTGAGTGGGCCTCTGGCTCTTCCATTTTGGGTGGGAGGGTTAACTGTAAGAATAAGGAAACCAGAAGTAAATGCCACGCAATCTGTGCTGAGTTTTTTTTCTGAAGTAGGCACAGATTCCCTTAATACTGCATTTCCATACTGGGGTCTGCTGAAGATCTCCCTGTAAGAAATTATTGAACTCTCAGAAGAACCACTGTCCTGTTAAGTCTGTCCTGGCAAAAAACAAAACAAGGAGTCCTTGTTTGAACTCTTACAGACACACTCGCCAGGAAAAAAGAGCCAGGATGGTGTACTGCAGTGGTTTTCAAAGGTTTTGCACCAGGACCCACTTTTTAGAATGTCAGGACCCACTGGAAGCGATGTCATGGCCAGAAGTGACATCACTGAGCAGAAAGTGTCATAATTGTAATGTAATCAAATCACACTCCTGGAACATAAATTGGCATCTTTGGACTGCAGCAATTGTACAACTGCGAAACATCCCTGACAGAAAGCAAGGTTAGCACAAAGTATGTAAAAGCCCTGAACGAAAAACAAAATTTTAAAAACCCTCACTTGAAAATTCAAACTGTTAACATTCATAAAAGGAATACAGCAAGAGTAAGGTCTGCAGCTTCCAACCACCTGACATCAGGTAGCGATCCACCAAGTGGGTCCCAACCCAGTTTGAGAAACAGTGGTCTAGTGAGTAGTTTGGGAGTTATAAAAGGGCCCTGCTGGATCAGGCCCATCTAGTCCAGCTTCCTGTATCTCACAGTGGCCCACCAGGTGCCTCAGGGAGCCCAGTAGACAACAAGATGCTTGTATCCTGTTGCCACTCCCTTGCACCTGGCAATCTGAAGTAGCCTACTATTAATGTAAGGAGATTACACAACCCATCATGACCTGTAGCTCATGATGGACTTTTCCTCCAGAAATCTGTCCAATGAGATGTGGTGACCAGAACTGTACAGTACGCAAATACTCTAGATGTGGCATTACCATCCATTTGTACAATGGCATAACAATATTGGCTGTTTTATTCCCAACCCCTTGTTTTAATTACCCCATGCATACTGGGTCAAATCATTGAGTTTCCCACCTTCATTGAGTTGCCCACCAGCACCCCAAAATCTTTTTCCTGAGCTGTCACAGACAGCCCAGAACCCTATATGTGAAGTTTTGATTTTTTGCCCCAATGTGTATCACTTTACACTTGTCTACGTGTATCTGCCATTTTGCCGACCATTCCCCCAACTTGGAGAGGTCCTTCTGGAGCTCTTCACAATACCTTCTGGTTTTCACCATCCAGAAAAGTTTTGTGTCATCCGCAAACTTGGCCGCAAACCTTGCTGCTTATCCCTGTCTCCAGGTCATTTATGAAGAAGTTGAAAAGCACCGGCCCCAAGACAGATCTTTGGGGCACTCCGCTTTTCACCAATCTCCATTGTGAAAATTGCCCATTGACTTCCACTCCTGTTTCCTGGCCCTCAACCAATTCTGAATCTAATTCTGTGCTGCCACCAGGAGAGGTGAGGGGGATGGCGGCCAGGAATATGGCCTTCTCGGTGGTGGCCCCCCCCGACTTTGGAATACCCTCCCCTTAGAATTAAGAACTGCTCCCTCTTTGGCAATATTTTGGCAGGGGTTGAAGACTTTTATTTCAACAAGCCTTTAATTGTTGACAGGCTGGCTGGCATTTTATACATTTTATACATTCGATCCACAGGGCTTGTTGTTTTAAATTTTAACTGTTTTAAATATTGTTTTAACACTGCTTTTAATTGTTAAATTGTACATACTGTGATTCATTGTATTTTAATGTTGTAAGCCGCCTTGGGTGCTCTTGGGGCAGAAAGGTGGGATAGAAATAAAATAAAATAAAATAAATAAGAGGACCTGCCCTCTTATTCCCTGACTGTGAAATTTCCTCAGCAGCCTTTGGTTGGCCTTATGCCTAGAAGATCCAGGTTCAAACCCCACAAAGCTTCTTGGGTGACTGTGGGCCAGTTGCTATCTCGCAGGCTTGCCTCACAGGGCTGTTGTGAAGAGAAAAGGAGGGAAAGAACCATGTATGCCACCCTGAGCTGCTTGGGAGGAGGGTGGCATGAAAATAAATAAAAAGTGACAGCTCTAGTTTGCCAAAAATAAAAAAAAGAATGCACATTTCTCAACAGTTCTCCACTTCATAGAGCTTACAGCTTGACAACTTACGTGTGTGAAGCTTAGTGAGGACGTGGGAGAGCCATTGGCCACGTAAAAATGGCACTGTCTGAAGAGGAGAGAGTGGGCTCATTGTATGAGTGAATGAATGTCCACTGAATTTCCCCTGCTATGTACTCCTTAGGGCACAATCCTAACCTGCTCTGGGACAGGCAGCCCAGCTGACCCGCACTGTATCCAACGCAGGTTGGAAGCAGGCTAGCGTGTCCACAGGGCAAGGGTACATTCGGCCCCCTACCCTGGGCTAGGCACAAGTCTGAGCATGCCATGGCGGCTTGAATCTGGGCTGTGGGTTTGGATGCTGCCTAAGAGTTGCATCCGGGCCACCCTGCCCGTCAGATCACCCTCCCTCACCCCCCCATTCCAGCCTTCCCCTCCGCCCAGAAAAGCTCGGCCAGCACAGGCTCTTACCGTCCACCTGCTCCTGTGCTTCTGTATCAATGCAGCGGTGTGCAGCATCGGCACAGTGATTCTTGCGCTGATGCACACGTGCTTTATGGCCACTTGCGTTGGCCAAGGGGATAGTGCCTTGCATTTCCCGTGAGTTACCTTAGCCCATGTTTTGGTTGCTGCTACTTATCTGCATGCTGCCCCCCCCCCCGCCCCAACGTGGCCTTCAATGGAAAAGAAAACCAACAACTGAATATTCTTCTGTTGCAGCACATAGATAAAAGTGCATAGTTGTCCCATATTTCTATTTATCTTTAGATACCATTATACCCTTCTCCCTCTGCCAAGTGTCCAGAATGGTTACAATAGCAAAATGAACTGTAAAGGGGAAAAAATGTAGCAATATATGCAAGGTTAAAAATCAGAATAACAACTAGGACATCAAATTCTTTCACCCAAGTATCTATCCACACGTACAATATTTTTGTACTGAAGCTACAAATCTAAACCCGAACAAGGTTCAGCCTTGATTAAGTGCCATAGCTCCCAGCTAAGGAGTCCTGAGAAATACCTTTTTGTGCAAGGGCTGGGAGAAGGGGGTCTCAAGCAAGCATTCTCAGCACATTCAGAAATCTGGAATCCCCCTCCCACCATTCACTAGGAGAAGCCATGACAGCTTAACCAGAGGCGGAACAGCCTACATTTATGGTGTAGATGCAACCTCAATGTATCTTGGTTTTTTTGTTTTTCTGCTCTTTCAATGCACAGAACCCTGATACTAAAACATAATTAGGAACAAATGGTGAATAATATCCTGTGTTGTTCCCTACCCCCTCTAGAGAGATTCAGAAGGACCTTTACTTATTGTTTGTGCTGGCTAGAGATGGCTTGCTTTGAAGACATGTGCTTGTGTTTACATATGAGCTGGAGGGAGCAGACAATCTGCATTTGAAACTTGCCTGGTTTCGAGGGAGGAGGGCTGCTAGAACAAGTATGATGCATATGCTGTATGCAGTATTTTTTTTATTTACTAGCTAGATTGGTATCTCACATGTCTATTTCTGCCAGTGCACTCAAGGTAGCTTACAAGATAAAGGGTACAAACACATACCTGGGAGTAAGCCCCACTGACTATAACGGGACATACTTCTGAGCAGACATGCATAGGCTGGGGCTCAAAATAAGATAAAATAACGGCTTGCACAAATAGACATGATTAAAAAGAGACAAATGGAACAGGAGGGGGAATAAGAAAATAAGTAAAAGTGGGCACATCAACTCTGATACAAGCCACTGATATACTGAGGTTGTGAATGAGTTGAAACAAACAGGGAGCAGTGGATGTCTAAAGCAATGGAGTGTTTCATGTGTTGCATGTGTTAGTTTGATGTTGTTGAACACTGTGAGCATCCTAGGGGTTTTTGAAGCTGATTGGGTGGGGCATTATGTGAATAATGCCTTATAGTTTTTTTTTTTTTTTTAATGAAACACCCATTGGCCAGTGGACTCATTGTCCACACACGTGGTCCTGAGAGGGCCAGGGCTGGCTGATGCCACCTGTGGAGTGTGCATTCGGGGGCAAGCACTGTCACAAGCTGCCACATAATATGTGCAATGGCCTGCCGACACAGTCTGGGGCCCTAAAAGCAAGCTGCTCAGAGCACAAGATGACCTGGCTTATGGGTCCCAAATAAGGAAAGTACTGGGTAGACTTGTGGGGAGGAAGCATGAGGTTTATGGCATGTGGGGCAGGTGGGTAACAATATTCAAAGTAGTCCAGATCATATTAGGCCACATAGGATCTGGACTACTTTGAATATTGTATTCAATATTCAAAGTGAATATTCAGCAATAATTGAAAATTTGCCACTTTGCCACATGGGGGTGAAGGTGGGCAGCAGGCTTTTGAGCTCTACAGAACGCTTCCTTCAAGCAGGAGCCAGAAACCTGGAATAGGATTTTGGCAGAGGTGAACTGGAGCCTCCTGGCACTTGGGGCAAGGTGATGCAGTGATGTGGAAACGTCACCCCCTGAATTGCCATGTTGCCCCTGAGCCTGCACTGGACATGCCCCCCCCCCGCTTTCGGAATGGGTTCATTTTGGAGTATACCCAGGGCAGGCTGCTGACCCCAACTCATGGTACCTGCTGCTTCCAGTGATGAGCGCTGTGCCCCCCTGGCAAATCTGGGGAACACCCACAGCACCATGGAGGGGACGTGGGCCACCCTAGTCACCCCTGCAAACCACCAGCCCCTCCAACATCCCCCTGTGGCCTGGCACCTTGGGCCATCCCCATCCCTTTGAGCCAACAGCTTTGTCCAGTACTGGATTCTGGTTTCCCAAAGGGAGAATTCAATACAAGCATGACCAGGTATCTGCTGGGGTTCTGTTCTGGACACCCCTGTGGATACCTGCAACTGTGGATACTGGGATAAAAAGGGTCCCCTGTCTTTTTAATAGGCGTCCCCGTATCCATGGATAACTGAAACTGTGGATACCGAATCAGTGGGTAGCAGGGCACACCTGTACATTTCTGAGCTTTTTTAACCTATACCAGTGGTTCCTAAACTTTTTCAACTGGTGGCTGTCTTGACTTGCTGGGCCATTGGCAGCAGCTCTCCATTAGGGCTACAATCCTATACATTGTATAGGCAGCAGGGTTTTTTTGTGAGGATTCTGCATCTCCCCAGGGAGTCATGGCCCACAGTTTAGGAACCACTGACCTATACAATGAAAAGTTCAAAGGTATCAATACAGGAGAGAGAGAGTGTGTTGTTGAATGCTGTTCGAAAGTCAATCTATTTTGTTCTATTTTGTAAGTCGTGTCCGACTCTTCGCATGGATCACAGCATGCCAGGTCTCCCTGTCCTCCACTAGCTTCCAGAGTTCGCCCAATTTCATGTTTATTGCATCAGTGACACTCTCTAACCATCTCATCCTCTGCCGCCCCCTTCTCCTTTTGCCTTCAATCTTTCCCAGCATGAGGGTCTTTTCTAATAAGGGACTTTAAACATGCGATTTGGCCCTGTGTGATTTAAAAAGCTCTTTAGTAAACAGCTGCTGCAAGACCTTCCTGATCTGAATCAGGGCTGGAGCTTTAGGTGAGATTTCATCTTTTGCCCCTGCTTAGATCTTGGTTTGAACTGGAACTCTCTGCAGCTGCTATTTAATTAAAAAAAATACACACCGAGCCAAATGATGTTTAAAGTCACATGTGGTTTAAACTTGAGAAAAGGTTTGCTTCCTATGAGTACACACACACACACACACACACACACACACAAACACACACACACACACACACACATTTTTTTCTCTTGTTGCACTTTAAAAACAAAACCTCAAAGAAGAATTCAGAATTTGAAAACAATACAAAAACCTGATCAACTTGTTTACCAGAGTAAAAAATGTACACATAGTATAAGCAGCATTTTTTCTTTCAAGACAGCTTCCACTTTGGAGAAGAAAAAGAAAGCTCTTGGTATGTCTCTAGCCTGAGAGTGACAGAGTAACCTTAATGCAGCAGCCTGTTGTGCCAAAAACAAAGCTAGTCATGTCTGGTCGTGAGCTATGGAGAAAAGTGACACTTTCTCCAGGGCATTTGAAGGAAGGAAGAGAAAGTGCTGCTTCTGACGGCAGAAGGAAATCTGGCCTCCTCAACAAAAGCATCTCTGTCAGTGGCTCAAACTAAGGCTCATGCTGGTGCAAATTTCTGCTCTTGGAGGAGAAATGGAAAGTGCAAAGTCTACGCTTACCTTGTAGGAACCCCGAAATGATCTTGATGTGCTGTGGTGAAGCACGTCTTCCCTCCTGTCCCTCTGGAGAGGGTCTGGTACTGTCTTTCCAGGAATGTACCCTGGCTGCTGAGTGACTTGCTGCTGGTGCCTTTTCCCACCTCCCCCCTTCATCCACACAGGAAATGAGCATCACAGCCTGTTGCCCCCTGACAAGACAAAGCCTTGGCATAACAAGAGCTGTTTAACATGGGGCTGCCCCAGGAAATTTCCTTTGCAGGTCTGTCTCAGTTGGTTGTGAGCCAGGATAGACATCAGCGCAATCAGAGAGGCTGAATGAAAACTTTCGAAGAACAAGGGAGGGCAGGTTTCCTGAGGTTAATTTCCTTTCTGTGCTCTGCTGCTCTTTAGTAACTCGCCTCTTGAGCCCACAGTGCAGTTCAGAGTGTGCTGGCAAAGTAACAGAAGAGTAGGAGGCTCCCTGGGCATCATTGATGATGTTACTTGAGTGTACATTAGGCATCTAAGTCACCGGTCTGTGTGCATCCCTATCTATCTGCAGATGCCTCCACAATAGCAGTGCAATCCTGTGCAGGTCTACGTAGAAGTAAGTCCTAGTGGGTTCAATGTACCTTGCTCCCAGAAAAGTGTACATAGAAATAAAGCTTAGGAATGCCAGAGTGGTGACTGCCCCTGGCTCCATGCCATGCCACTTGGGTAAGGCCAGTATGCAGGGACCACATGGGAAAAGCAGAATTGTGTGGGATGTACAGCATGAGTGGAAGAGGACAGATAAGAGTGGGTACTTGTGTGTGTGTTTTTCCATGCATGCTGGCCCTTCCCACACAATTTCTATAGCCCAGCTTTGCTTTTGTGCAACGGAATTCTCATTAGCCAGCAACTATTTTGCTCTTGCAGTAAAAAAAAAAATTGATCCCAGTTCATCTCATTTGAGGCTCAGGATGTCGTTAAGGACTGTTCATAGATGGCTGAGTGTCACATGTAAACTCTTGGGATATTTGGGTGGGGGGCATGATCAAGGTTTTCATCGCAGTCAAGGTCACCTGCTGACGTACAATATACTCATACTTTCAGCTGTGGAATGTAAATCAACTTCCAGTGTGTTAGAAGGGCGATTGGTAAGCTCTTTCCCTCTCTCTCTCTTTTAATGACTCTGCCAGGAAAAGTGGCATGCCAAGAACAAAAAGACAATTGTCCCCAAAGACTGAGAAGTGTCCTGCTGAATTCCAGTGAGGCAATATCTGTTGCAGCAGGTGGAATCGAATAAATATATTGTTCATGGGTCAGAGCTCAATTGGGCAGATGGATGAAATGGTCACCTGTGTGGATAGGCATACGTCCCCTGAGGAAAAAACAACAACCCACTTTTTATTTACAAATGAAGCCTGAATGAAACTTTTCTGACAGAAAGCAAGATTAGGTCAAAATATTATGTAAAAGGACTGAACAAAAAACATTTTTTTTAAACCTTCACTTGAAAAATCAAACTATTAACATTCACCACAGGCATATAGCAAGAGTAAGGTCTGCAGTTCTCAAGATGGCTGCTCCTAGCTTTCCATGACCCACCCGACATCAGATCGCGACTCACCAAGTGGGTCCCAACCCACAATTTGAATAACACTGCTTTAGGAAATGTGGCTGATTCACAACTCAATCCTATGGACTGCGCAGCGTTGGCGTAAAAGGGTTGTGCTGATGCTGCGCGCTTAGCGCTGACACGGGGGCACCAATCAGCATCTCCACGTCAGCGCTAAGGCAACAGGACCCACGCTGCAGGCAGCACCGGTCCTGGTGCGCCTGTCTAGCACCTCCCTTGCGTCGGCCGAAGCCGGCCGGTGCGAGGGAGGCGCCATGACGGGACGGCTCAGGGATTGGCAGGAGGAGTGCGGGAGGTGGGCGGGACATGGGTGGGTCCAAGACTTGGCCATACAGCCGAATCCTAGACTTGTTTGTGGGGCCGCGCGACCACTGCACTAGCTGTTTTATCATGGAGTGCACAGTTTGGTGACAATCTGTCCGGGACCCACCAGAAGTTATGTCATGGCTGGAAGTACCGTCATTGTGATGCCAGAGCCTGCTGCTTTCCTGAGAATTCAGCAATAAGTTGGGTTATTTCTCAGCCATTTTCCAATAGCAAAGTGAAACAGAACGGGAAAAGGTCTATTTACAACCCTGTCCTAAGCAAAACAACCACACAGCCCTCCTCCTTTTCAGTGTCCCATCTTCCCATATTTTCTGTGATGGCTGCCCCAGGTGCTGCATGACCTGAAACTGGCTTGCGACCAACCTAGTGGGTCCTGACCCACAGTTAGAGAAACACTGTAATAGTCCGTTGGAGATTGCTGGGGAAGAGTCAGCAATTGGGGTATGTGGAGGATCCATAACAGTGGAAAATGAGCGAGTGAGAGAGAGAGAGAGAGAGCGAGAGAGAAGTCCTGGAACAGAAATGTATGAATTTGTTTCAGTCATTTGTACTCCATCCTTCTGCCAGCAAGGCTTCCAGGGCAGCTTACCTAAAATCAAACAATAGAAAATCATTACCACAAATGTCAGTTATCAGGTGTGTGCGTGAGTGTGTGTGTTTTTTTTTTTAAGTCTCCAGGATTTTGTGACGCCACTGATCAGTCAAAAATGATGGCTCTGCAGTTTTTGGAGGGGAAGGGGGTGGTGAGGAGATTTTGGCTTGGCTCCAATAAAGGGGCAAGAGACCTTTATGCTTAAAACAATTGCTGGAAATCTCCATTTCAGGCGCGGTCAACAATCAGATCGGAAGGAAGCTAGAACAGGGAAATGCAACAGAACAGATAAGTCAGGCCTTTTAAACAACAACAAACCAGTTCTGGAAAGTAAGTATCCTTGGCTTGTGACAGAACAATTGTCCCGTGATATGGTGCTAACACCCCTCTGGGCTTTAACTTGCTTATGTTCAACTTGCTTATGGGTCCCCCTCAGGGGGAGAAAGGCAGGATAGAAATACAGTAAATAAATAAATTGTGTTTTCCATCCCAAACTGTAATGGTCCTGATAGGAGTTCAGAGAGTATGTTTTAAATGTTGGGTTTAGTGTAGAAAGTGAGGGCTTGTTCATATATGCAAGGGGCATATAATTTCCCATTACTTGCTTATTGGCAGAGGAGGATAAATCTGAGCATGCAGTGGACTGAGGTGGTAGAGTTCTGAGGTAGCATAATTAATTGCATCATTTCAGACTGCTGCCGGGAGATGCCCATTTTGGAATCCCACTTTTCAGTTTTTATATGTATCTTTTATACCATTGCAACCTACTCCAGGATCTTGGGATGAAACTACCTACATCGTTGTTTCAATGAAGTATAAGTTGCAAAGTACACAAAAGGACAGGAGAAGAAAACACTTCAATTTCAAAATTTAAAGTTAGGGAGGTTTTTTGGTTATATTTTTAGTGGCATGTGTCTTTGGGGATATCATAAACCTTATGCACCTCAAAATTTTTCATTACCACACTATCCATGATGAATAGCATGATAAATAGGAGTGGGGTTTTTTTTTTTTGTTAAAAACTAATAAAAATACAAAACACAGTCTTTTTTGTGTGAATAAAAACACAAAACACTGCATTTTGGTGTTTAAGATATTTTCCAGAAATTGAAATAGATTACTTTTCCAATCCATATATATAAAAGAGAACGTGTGTGTGTGTGTGTGTGTGTGTGTGTGTGTGTGTGTGTGTTCTGCATAGGCTCTGGAACGCCTGGAGCGATTGACACCAAACTTGGTACGCGTATGCCTTGTGGTCTGGCGACAAATACTGTGGGGGTCAGACCCCCCT
>JAJKFI010000076.1:5681687-5696406 GCA_029204185.1 Lerista edwardsae
CAGCAGGTCATGGTGATGTGCAGCAAACTTGGTGCGCATATGCCTTGCGGTCTGGCGACAAATACTGTGGGGGTCAGACCCCCCTAGTGCCCCCAGGGGTGGGGGTGCGAAGGGGGTGCCATGTAAAAATACTCGAAAACGGCCAATATTGGTGTTGAATCCATAGTTTCTGGAGTTGCCAAGACAAATGGTGATGCTCCCGATGCCGTTTAAGTCCGAGATTGGCCCCCATCGGCATGGGGGGGGGTGAGAAGGGGTGCAAAATGGATGTATGTGTGTATGTTCCAGCATACCTCTGAAACGCCTGGAGCAATTTACACCAAACTTGGTACGGATATGCCTTATGATCTGGAAAGAAATACTGTGGGGGGTACGACACCCCTAGCACCCCTAGGGGTGGGGATGGGAAGGGGGCGTCATGTGAAAATAATTGAAAACGGCCAATATTAGTGTCGAATCCATACTTTTTGGGGTTGCTGAGATGAATGGTGACACTCCCAATGCCGTATAAGGCCAAGTTCAGCCCCCATTGGCATGGGGGGTGAGAAGGGGTGAAAAATAAAATGTCCAAAATGACCAACATTAGTGTCAAATCCATAGTTTTCAGGGTCACTAAGCTGATGGGTGACAGTCCCGATGACATTGAAGCCCAAGTTTAGTCAACTAGGACAAACAGAACTCTGTAGAACCTTCTGGAAATCAGTATGCCTCGGTCTTGGACTTCAATCAAATACCTGCCATGTGACCAAGCGTAGTCACTGAATACAAGTCTATCGATACCATAGTAGATGCCTATGAGGTCGTCAATTTCCCATCAGACTTCCTAAACACACTTGGTCCGGCTGGATTACCACCACAATGTCTTTTACTTACAGTGGGATTTCCAATTATTTTACTATGGAACCTCAACCCGCCAAAACTTTGCAACGGCACAAGGCTGTGTGTCAAGAAGATGCTGGGTACTGTAATTGAAGCGACTATCTTAACAGGAAAGGGAGAGGGTGAGACAGTTTTTATCCCACGGATACTACTCATTCCAACGGATCTCCCTTTTAACTTTAAGAGATTGCAATTTCCAGTGAGACTTGCATTCTCGATCACAATCAACAAGTCACAGGGGCAGTCTATTAAGTACTGCGGAGTGGATTTGAGATCGCCATGTTTCTCCCATGGACAACGTTATGTGGCTTTCTCAAGGGTGGGTTCGCCCAAGACTTTATTTATTCTTCCTCCTGGAGGTGAAACTAAAAATGTTGTTTATAATCAAGTTCTGAGTTAATATTATAGTGAATTTGTAAAAGATTTTACTTTATAATGTTTATACTGTACTTATACTTTTAATTACCTGTACATAAAATGACTTCAGTTTTACACTATAGATAGAATTCATTCCTTTTCCTGTCTAATAGAAGCTGGGGATAAATAAATACCCAGGCAATGCCAGGTAAGGACCAGCTAGTTAGAAATAAAACTATGGCTGCATCTACTGACACTATATCACCTATATCACTTACCCAGTACACTTTTAAAGCATTTAATAAAAATGAGAACTTGGAATGAGATTATAGAATAAAAACACATAACACCGCCTATTCAGCATTAAAATAGCTGAATAAAAACACAACACCTCAATTTGCTATTTTAATAAATTTTGGAAAAGGTATCACCAAAGCACGCATGCACACGCACACGCAAACACAATCATGGAGACACAATGAAAGGAAAATCTCCAAAATGTGGCTCCAATCCAAATCCATCTCAACCCATTTTTTGTTTTGTTGAGAAAGAAGAAAAAAAAGATATCGGAAACTCCACATGCAAAATTTCTACATCATGTCTAGTTTAGCTTTAAGAGGTGACATTGGTGGTGTTGGCTGTAGATGGCTTGTGATGGATCAAATCCACACGTGCAAGCTGTACTCAATCCTTAATTACTCGATTGTGGATCAATTGTGGATCAATTACTCGATTGTGGATCAATCCTTAATTACTCGACACCTGATAACTCAAAACTGAATATGTAAAATTCACATCTGATGTACATATAACAAGAAAATATCTGTGGGTGTTTTTTTTTAAAAACTAGACCTAGGCGACAAGGTCCCGTGGCAACGAGCTTTGGGAACCATTTCACACTGTACAAAGCAGTTTAGGTCAGTGATGATGAAACTTTTTGAGCCTGAGTGCCCAAACTACAACACAAAACCAACTTTTTTTTGTTGAAGTGTCAATTAAACCTGAATACTGAAGTTTTAGTTTAGAAAAAACTAAGGAAGAGAGATGTGAGGTTGTTTTGCTTCTGTTAATAAGGTTATAAATAGGCTTTTTTTTCTTTCAGATTCACCTTTATATTGGAAAATGACTGAGAAATACCTCATCTTACTACTGCATTCTCAGGAAATTCTCATTATAGTAACTGCTACAGGATAAGAGAAAGACAAAACATGCCATAAACAAGGGGTTCAGCTTTATAACCAGTAATGGCATCTAAATGATTTAGCAACAGGTACTCACTTTTGATTGGCACTTGTGTCGGGGCCCGCCCACCAGAAGTGAGGTCATAGCCGGAACCCAGGAACCGCCACGCCTCCTCGGTAGGCTGCACGGTGGCCCAGGAGAAGGCCTGGGAGTCCCAGGCCTTCCTTGGGGCCGCCGCGCAGGCTACCGATTCCCCCCCCCCAGGAACCGCCACGCCTCCTCGGGAGGGAGCCCCAGGCAACCTACCTGCTCACACTGCTGCTGCCGTCGGTCTCCCTCGCTCCGCTGCCTGCCTGCCTGCCTGGCTCTGAGAACGTGCAGGCAACTCAAACGTGCAGGCAATTCAAACGTTGCAGGGGGCGGAGCGGAGCACCGACGGAATTGACGAGTGGGCGGGCAAATGGGCGGGGCCAGCCCTAATCCTAGGAAAGGGGACTTGCGTACCCCCGCATACCCGCTACATGACATGTCTGTTTATAACACTCTCTTCCCCAAGAGTTAGAAAGGCGCATCCTATAAGTGATGGGGGTGGGGGAGGGGGACTCAGCAGGATCTACTTGTAACCATTCTCCTTTATTGGCACAAAACATGTTCTTTAGAGACTGACAGGCCAAGGCTATGCTGGTCAACTCAGAAGTACTGTATGTCCCACTGATTTGCAGAAGCTGGGACAGCAGGAGTGGGAGTGTTAGCCAATCATCGCTCCTGATGTCCTGGCTTCCGCCAATTAGATGCTGCTTCCCAATGCGGGGAAGATGGTGATGTTCTAAATGGGCTAGCAGGCGGCGGAAGGCAGCAGGAGCAGCAGTAAAGATAGCCGGAGCGGAAAAGCCTTGTCTCAGGAGCCTGGCAAGGCGGAGCAGCAGGAAAGTTGCAAAGGGCGCCTGAGATGCTTCAGTGGCTCCAGCAATCCAGCAATGGCTGAGGTGCCCACAGTGAGGGCTCAGCGTGCCACCTTTGGCACGCGTGCCATAGGTTCGCCATCACTGGTTTAGGTGAACTCGCCAAGGCAGCTATTTTCCACTGCAAATGGTCCACAGGTGTGCCTTGGGAATTTGGGGGATGGTCATTTGTTAGTAGGGCCATTAGGGGATGTGAGCCCCCTCACAAGCAGCCTGATGTGCCTTGACTTGAATGTAGTCCTGGAGATTTTCACAGAGCCTCCTTAGCGATGGCATGTCCAGTTAGAGGGGGAAAACGTGCCCAGGAATAGCTTTGCTTGGTGATCTTTGCTGCACTGGTTCTGCACAGACACTTTTAGCCAATTCTGGCAAGTTCATGCCCGCTCTGCAATGTGTCCTTATTCTGAGCTTTCTCAATCCTGATCCAAGGGATGGAGATCATTTTTTTTTCCTGTTCATTTGGAATAGCAGATAAATAAAATGCCTTTTCCGGTCGGGGAAAGCAACTTGAGAACAGTCTTTTCTGAGACCCTGAGAACAGGTTATATAAACGGCCTTCAGGAAAAGAGATAGGAAAGGCTGATAAGAGAGGCTAATGAAGGTGACTTTGTTTCCTCATTTTCTCTCCCCCCCCACACAATGGGGATGTAACGTGTCAGCACTTTAGTACCATGTACATTTCTGCAAAAGGGTCAGTTTCCTGCCATCCTCTTCAAACAGCATTTTAACACATCACATCAAAAGTGGATTTTTCTGCATTGAAACACAAACAGCCATAATTCAGGTAAAGGTAAAGGTTTCCCCAAGACTGAATGGTCTAGTCATGACCGACTGTAGAGGGCGGTGCTCATCTCTGTTTCTAAGCCTGTAGAGCCGGCGTTTTGTCCAAGGACAAGCTTCCGTGGTCATGTGGTCCACTCTATGCTGTGAGTCATGTGGTCATGACTCTACGCTGTAGCGCACGGAACGCCATTCCCTTCCCACTGAAGTGGTCCCTATTTAGCTACTTGCATTTAGGTGCTTTTGAACTGCTAGGTTGGCAGGAGCTGGGACAAGCAACAGGAGCTCACTCCATTGTGCAGTCTTGAACTCCCAACCTTCCGGTTGGAAAGCCCAGCAACAGCAAATTAACCTGCTGCACCACCACGTCCCACTTAATTCAGGTAGGATTGTCCAAAGACCATTATTTTACCAGTCCAACTAGCAGAAACATGTTTTTTGTGTGGGTGGGTGGGTGGGGGGCTGATAAACCAATAACACCAAAGTCTGCCATGACCTTCCCATTACAGTTGCCTCTTCAGTAAAGTCCTCTTAGTCAATGAACCATATATGTTTGAGTTAATTAATGGAGCAAATCTACATACATTTGCATTTGAGGAAAAGCAAGTATTCTGAAGCAGAAGAGCATATATTCTTTGTTTATAATGCTAGCTAACTAACTAACTAACTAACTAACTAACTAACTAACTAATTTAGGCTCAAATGACCAGGGGACACCAATGATGGCATGCCTTTGGCCAGGACACAGTTGTCCAAAACACAATGGACCTGCCACTTGTGAAAATAAAGCCATTTTGCATTATGCTTCTCAGTTTCATCCCTGTTTCTCTTTCTTGCACTGAAATGCTCCAAACCAGCAAAGAGGCAAGAGCGTTGTGGTTGTTGTGTTTCCCTTCTTTGTTCACTTTGTTGACCAGGATCCTCTTCTGGAAGAGAAAAGGCTATGATTGCTCATGTTTCACGCCTCCTGCCAACGGACTCTGCTGGTGCCACTAAACTGCCTGCATCTCCTCCGCATGGCCTTGGGCTTCCTGCCCTTTAGACCAGCCCAGGCAGCCCCTGAGGATCTTCCTCCAATTGTCTTCACAGCATGCCAAGGCCCCTGCCTGTCAACGGGGTTCCTGGAAACCAGCCAGAATGATGAACTTCCTCGTGATGGCAGGATGTGGCATTCCCAAGTGGTCATGCTCTCTTTGCTGTGCGATTCGCAGAGGGCACAACTGATTACAGCTATTTTGTGTTACAACAAATGGCACCAATCATAACATCTGCTGCATCAGCATCCTGAGGTGTAAATGGGGTTACTCCTAATTCCTACACCACTGCAGCAGGGAAAGACACAGTATTCAAAATAGATACCCTACTAAAAGTTATTAGTATTACAAGATGTGTTTTTAGTTATACAAGATGTGTGTGCCTTATTGTAGACTATTCTGTCTCTAGTTTCATATTTATTTCTTTATTTTTTGTTGGTCACCCGTTAAAGACATCTTACAGTGTAATCCTAAGCATGTCTACTTAGAATTAAATTCCATTTAATCCAATTGGAATTCCTGCCATGCAACTGTATATATGGGGTGTCTATATTGGATGTATAGCCATCTCTCTAGCCCCGTGTTATTCAAATTGTGGGTTCCAGTAATGGCATCTAAATGATTTAGCAACAGGTACCCACTTTGATTGGCACATGTGTTGGGGCCTGCCCATCGGAAGTGAGGTCATAGCCGGAATCCAGGAATCGGGAGGGAGCCCCAGGCAGTCTACCTGCTCATGCTGCCGCCGCCGTCTATCTCTCTCACTCCAACCCCTGCCTGCCTGCCTGCCTGCCTGCCTGCCTGGCTCTGAGAACGTGCAGGCAACTCAAACATGCAGGCAATTCAAACGTTGCAAGGGGCGGAGCAGAGCGCCGACGGAGTCGACGAGTGGGCGGGCAAATGGGCGGGGCCAGCCCTAATCCTAGGAACGGGTACTTGCGTACCCCCACGTACCCGCTACATGACATGTCTGGTTGGGACCAACCTGGAGGGGCATGACCTGACATCAGGTGGGTCATGGAAAGCTGGGAGCATCCATCTTGGAAACTGCAGACCTTACTCTTGCTATATTCCCCTTATGAGTGTAAACAGTTTGAAGTTTCAAGTGAGGTTTTTTTTTTTTTTTTGGTTGTTGTTCAATGCTTTTACATAATATCTTGCTTTCTGTCAGGGATGTTTCATGGTTGTGCAATTGCTGCAGTCCAAGAATGCCAGTTTGCATTCCAGGAATGTTATTGATTGTGTCACACTGACGGCATTTCCTGCTTCATGATATTACTTCCAGCTATGACATCACATCTAGGTTAATGACATCACTTCCAGTGGGTCCCCACATGAGTACCATTCTAAAAAGTGTGTCCCAGTCTAAAACGTTTGAGAACCACTGCTCAAGCCCATAGACTCAATGCTGCTTTCAGCCATTTTCCCAGACACTTATATTTCTGTCCCCAAGGGACACCTCAAGCAATTGACATTATTCTGTCAAAGTCAAGTACACTGAGTCCAGAAGTGATGTGTATACATTGAAATAAGAGTGAGTTTCACGTGCTGAACTTTGGCCTTACTTCTGCCTAAGTAATTAAATGCTTGGTGGATAAAAGAGCCCAAATGAATTTAAAATGAGTCTTTAATATAGACTTAAAATTAGATGTGTTATCCAGCCTGCAAGCAGTTCTACAGGTCAGCAGCTTCAGCTGGCAACTTCCCCTAGCCCCCACCTTCCACCTGTCGAAATGCATGCCTGACCCCTGGCAGCAAGGATCTGATGCTGCCACCTGGTAACTCTGGTCCCAGTGGGGATGCTGACTGTGCAATGTTGGTGGAGGAACAGCAGCATTAATGGCTCATCCACTTCTTCCATTTACAATTCCCAGATGTCTCCTTCACAATGCATCACAGAAAAAAGTGGCACCGGGGGTCCCCATCTCCACCTGGAGAGCTGCCCAGACCCAATAAGGAAAATTCCAGAGAGGAGGTGGGGAGCAGGTGGTGGCAACAGAAGCGAGCTCTCCTTTGCATTCCAGCTACCATAGCATTAATGGAAGAGGACTCTCACCCATCTGCTGTCTGGTTAGCTTTCCTGGCTAGGTACTAGCGGTTCCCAGCCAGGAAAGCTAACTGGGAACCTAGAGTGGATGAGTGAGAGTCCTCTTTCATTGCTGCTGCCATATCAGCAATGTGATGGAGGACTCACACCTGCTGCTACCTGCTTCCTATCCTGAGCACAGTGAGTAAAGATAGGAGTAAAGGAGTGGAGGCACTTTTCTTCCAGGGCTTTCCCCCAGGGTCTCCTAAACACTGGGCCCCATGCACAGAGCCCTGGCTGCTCTGTGCAGGCTGAGATAGATCAGGGCTGTTGTCTTTTAAAAAATTTGTTGCTGTGTATGGAGAGAGAGAGAGAGAGAGAGAGAGAGAGAGAGACTATAAAATATCAAACAGGAGCTATTGACTCAATTACAATTAGCATTTTAATGCTATAACATCCCCAAAGAAAGCTTAAAACATATGAAGTCTTGTAAGAAGAATAAGATGTTCTATAGCTCCCTTGGATAAAATTTCTCCGTTATCACTGGTCTCAGAAATACATCCTGGAGATTATATTCCCTGAACAGCCACTAGATGTCGCAAGTGTTCCACAGAGTTCTCTTTCAAGTAGAAGGGAAATATCAGTTTTCTCTTTACAAACATAAGAACATAAGAAGAGCCCCACTTCTTCCAAAATGCCAAAGGCACATCTAGTCCAGTTTCCTGTATCTCACAGTGGCCCACCAGGTGCCTAAGGGAGTTCAGTAGACAACAAGATGCTTGCATCCTTTTGCCACTCCCTTGCACCTGGCATTCTGAAGTAGCCTACTATTAATGTAAGGAGGTTGCCCAACCCATCATGGCCTATAGCCCACGATGGACTTTTCCTCCAGAAATCTGTCCAGTCCCCTTTTAAAGGCATCTAGGCCAGATACCATCACCACCTACTGTGGCAAGGAGTTCCATAGCTTAATTACCCGCTGGGTAAAAACGTATTTCCTTTTATCTGTTTTAACTGTCCCAACACTCAACTTTAGTGGATGACCCCTGGTTCTGGTATTGTGAGAGAGGGAAAAGAACATCCCTCTATTGACTCTATCCCTCCTGTTCATAATTTTATATGTCTCAATCATGTCCCCCCTCAGGCACCTTTTTTCCAGACTGAAGAGCCCCAAACGCTGCAGTCTTTCTTCATAAGGGAGGTGCCCCAGCCCCGTAACCATTTTTGTCACTCTCTTCTGCACCTTTTCCAGCTCCACTATGTCCTTTTTGAGGTGCGGCGACCAGAACTGTACGCAATACTCTAGATGTGGCCTTACCATTGATTTGTTCAGTGGTATAATAATTTTGGCTGTTTTATTCTCAACCCCCTTTTTAATTACCCCAAGAATGGAATTGGCCTTCTTAATTTCTGCCATACACTGGGTCAACACCTTCATCGAGTTGTCCACCAGCACCGCAAGATCTCTCTCCTGAGCTGTCACAGACAGCTCAGAATCCATTAGCCTATAGGTGAAGTTTTGGTTTTTTGCCCCAATGTGCATCACTTTACACTTGTCAATGTTGAATCGCATCTGCCATTTGGCTGCCCATTCCCCCAACTTGGAGAGACCCTTCTGTTTTTCACCACCCGGAAAAGTTTTGTGTCATCTGCAAACTTGGCCACCTCGCTACTTATGCCAGTCTTCAGGTGGTCCCGCTTTTCACCTCTCTCCATTGTGAAAATTTCCCATTGACCCCCACTCTCTGTTTCCTGGCCCTCAACCAATTCTGACTCCATAAGAGGACCGGCCCTCTTATTCTGTAGGAAGCTCTGTTGCTTTTATTAGAGCAACCCCAGTCTTAATTTTTTTTTGATAGCACCTCAAGTGAAACCAACACAGTACTTCTCCAGAACATGGGAATAGTCTTCAAATCTGGTCCAATTCCTTATCTTCTGCTACTGTTGGGTATTGGAGTACGGCGAGAGCATAAGAGGGTGGAACTGCAGTGTATGCTTGGTGGATAGCAAGGGTTTTATACTTTTGCCCGTTTAGATTGTGTCCCCGTTTCCCTCCCTGTGCTATTTTAATTGTGGGGGGAGTGCCCATGGATGGAAGAATTATAATAAAGACATTAAGGGTGAATGCTTGCAAGTCCCACATTGGGCATTGGAGGGCAGCAGAGGAACAGAAATTCACTGTTAAGGTGGAACTTTTTCAATTAGCAGGTTTCTTGGGGAAACAATTAGGACTATGTCCTTGTGTAGAGGAGGAGCATCTCCCACTGCCAGTAACTATCACTAATCAGGACATTTGTTCCACTCCAAAGTATTATCTCCAAAGGGGATAGCACATGGAGGGAAAGGGGGACTGTAGAAGGAAGGCAAGAACCCGCAGCAGGGTAAGCTTGAATCTGGAAAGGTGCTTGAATCCTTAAAGAGCCCAGGCCTAGGGACCAGCTGGTCTATGGTCTGCTACTGCCATCTAGAGGTTACATGATGAAATAGCGTCACCAGTGTGCTGTAAGTTGGTTGTCTTAGTGCCTGCTTTTAGTGCACAGAGGCAGCTAAAGACAACCGGAATCCACACAACTGACTCAGGATTTCTTGTCTTTATGGAGGTTTATGAGACGTTTGCCATCTCAGGAAAGGCAGTCTGCACATGAAGACAGGAATTCTTGGTGCTACACTCTGCACAGCTCTCTGGCCCTCCAATGTTCTAAGCTTTCCTACTGCACCCACTTATGGTATTGGCCAGGATCCTATCCATAAGACTGTCTAGTGATCTGAGAATACAGTATCTCAGCCATGTAAGACACAATGGATTTCATGTAAAAAAAATAGTGCCCCCAAACTCCAGATGCCATGTATCTCATTTTAAAAACTGGAATGCCCACCCCCAACTAAGCACACTTTTGCTCCAGAACTGTAGAGGGTCAGTGTGGTTCACTGGGTCAGACTGAGATGTGAGAGACCCCTTTTCTTTGGGCCAGTCACCATCTCCCAGTCTCAGTTTTCTGCCTGTCCAAGGAATAACTGACTTTTCTCCCAGGTTGTGAAGGTGACTATAGGAAGCCTGTACAAAGTTGTGACTCCCTAAACCCAGTTACAGTCTGTCAAACAGGAGCTGAAACTTGCTTAGTTTTTGCAGTTCCAGGCAGGCAAGAAAACAAAAAAATAAAGCAGTTTATCCAGTTTCTGGTGGGTTGTGTAGGGTTTGCTGGCCAGAGATTGTGCATGATAAAACAGAATCCTACCTTTCTAGCCTTGTTCTTAAATTAAGAACATGCTGCATTCTTTCCTTAATTTATCTGTCCTTTGCTGGCTAGACTTTGACATTGACTTAGGAAAAGCCAGGACTTGGTATAGAGATAGAGAAGAAAGCTGAAGAGACATGGCCCAGCACTTCCGGCTACCAGGTGGTAGCAGCACGGAGAGGGTAGCAGCACATTGTGGACATAAAGAGGTGGAGATGGAAACTGCCCTAACCTTCTTTCCTAGCATTGGTTCTCCCACTCAGAGTTGCACTCCACTGCTGGTCAGTCTACTAGATTGACATCCCATTGATACAACTTTGGCATCTCCCTCTTTTATTGTTGTGGAGTCCAGAGTTCCTTATTAGCAGCTGTAAGGGAAACAAGCCCATGGCGAATGCTTGCCACTTCCTTCCCAAGGCACATTTGCTACATTTGCCCAGCCTTGTAGTGCCACTGCTGTGTCCACCTCAGGCTCTGACATCTGGGGAGGGGAGAGCGGACAAAGTGTGATGGCGCTTAGTGTGGTAAAGGAAAATGGAAAAGTGTTGTACAAATGCAGGAATCTCCTTGGATAGTTCTCCACACTGCAAGGTGTTTTGGAGTTATGGGGAGTTATTTTTAATAAAATCCATTGGGTCCTACAGGGCTGAGATATTCTCAAATCACTTTCCCTTTCATAGGAAAGGTGGCCAATCTGGATTTTGAAAAAAAAGTACATACCCCTTTCATCTCACTACATGCAGTGATGATTGCTGCTTTTCTGTTATCGACCCTTTGACTCCCGTGTATGTTCTTCTCCAAAAGGTGCCTACTTGTATCAAACGGAGTGGAAAACAGGCAGCTTTCCCTCCATGATCTACCAGTTTTGCTAGTAACGCCCTCTGAGTTCTGAAAGCCTGAAAACGACAGCTCTTGGAAGCCAGATCAGTGTGGCATACTAACACATGGACAGCTTGCCATCAGACAAAACAAGCACTTCCATTATGCTTACGAGATCTTAACAAAGTCTACTCCCTTTTCCAGAGATGGCCGCTGGTTCCCCCTTTGCCATTGCATCTAGTTCAGTCCCTGCTCATCATGGCTTGGTTGACTGCCAGCAGCAGGACAGCTGAGTGCCTTTTTGAGATGCCAAGAATGTTGCAAGGCACACCTGTGCTTCTCCCAATCTGAAAGACTCTGCAAGCAGGAAACCTCCAGAAGAAGCAAGGCTTGAAAGTGTCGGGTAACAAGAAAGCAACCCGTATTGTGCCATTCTTCACTAGATGAATTGGCTGCCAGTTCATTCCTGGCCTCAATTCAGGGTGCTGTAAAAGCTAGGATTGAAAGTGCAAAGGGCCAGCAAAATTCCAGAAGCCAGAGGGGTGGCTGAATTTCATGAGCTGGGAGGGAGATTGGGCATCCATGTCCCACTTCTCCTTTACTTGCTCTCCAAGCACATGCAGCCGGTCCAAGGTTTAACTTTTGTGCTCTAAATGGCCTGGAACCATTTCAAATCTTGGCTTGAATGGGCAACTCCTGAGAAGCTAAAGTCTGAAACCCTGAAGACCCACTGCCTTTTAGTGTACACCAGACAACACTGAGCTAGATGGAAAAATTCTCACTCCTCAGAAGCTGGCGTCATATGTTCTGTAAACAAGGTGCCATAATTGAAATTCTGCTAAATGTGTGTATTGGCCAGTTCATTCTCTTTGCTTTGTCTTGTCTATACCACTCACTAAGAAGTTGCACTCTAAGATTTTGCAGATAGGCAAACCAAGGTAGCATTCATACATATACGTTGTGGGGGCACCCAGAAACATTCACAGATTTTCTGACTGCTGGTGTACTGCCGCAGTTGAGAGTGCAAGTGCGGAATGATCTGGTTCAGATTGCACCTCACTCACTCACTCACTCACTCACTCACTCATGACCCAAACCTATCCAACTTTCCAAGCCTGATGCAGCTGCAATGCAGGCCTAAGGTAAAGGAACCAACATTCCCTTACCTTGAGGAGGCTTCTGTGACTTCTCCCCACTCAGAGAATGTAGTACATCACCATTGGCACGGCTACATCAGTGCTGGAAGGTTGGATAGGATTAGGCCCTTATTGGCTTTAGACAAGCCACTAGTCTTTGAGGTTAATTCCTCCTTGCCCCAATTTGCAGTAAGAGACTAAGGGTGCAATCCTAACCTGGAGTTAGGCCAGCAGAGTTAGGCCAGCAAAGTCTGGCTGGCACAAGGGACACCATAAAGTATGTTTGGATCATGGTCGGAGTCAGAGAGGCCAGTGGCCCAAACACACTTTACAGTGTCCCTTGTGCCAGCCTAAGTCCAGGTTAAAATTGTGCTCTAAGAGTAACACAAAAGGGCTATTGTAAGGAATACTAATATATGGAGAACACTTGAAATGTGCAATTGAAATGCTTAATAGTTGTGGTGTTCTACAGAACAGGGTGCCCAACTTTTCTTTTTAATAACATCTGTGTGTAGCTACCTCCATGTTTATCTTTCCGACTCTGATCCGACTGAGGATCCGACTGAGGATCCGACTGAGGCAAGGTGTGTTGTTGTTTCAGTGTCAAACGACCGTGGGGGATCCTTGGGAACGACTCGCGCTGTTTCTTGCCTTTTCTGCTTCCTATGAGGAAACGAGGCAGCTGCTTTCCTGTTTGCACAGGCAGGCAACGTTTCTCTCCCCCACTCCTTGTCCCGCTCTGGCAAAGGAGAGCTGAATGTTCTGTACCTGCCTGTAGGAGCTCAAAGGCACCCTGCTTTGCCAAAGCTTGTAATTTCATTTAATTAAAGGAGTGATCAAGTAATTCCAGCAGGCTCCTATTAAATGGTATGGTAGGGCGGAGGCAGGGCTTAAGGTATGTGCATGAGTGTGTATGTGTGTGTGTGCGAGTGTGTGTCTGCAGAAGTGTGTGGTTGTCACTGAGGTCAGGCTGACATTCCCATAAGCTTGCCCAAAATGTGCCCTGCCCATATTCCGAGCCTGACATCACAGCTGACCCACCCATGGGGCACAAATGGGACATTTATCCTGGTGCCAGCCCAGTCTCTGTTTGTGGGAGGGTGCCAGGCAGGTGAGTACCCACCATTGCCTCATAGATGCCTTGACTAGCCATTTTGCCAGCTGGGAGAGAAAGGAGCCCAACCACTAAAACGAAACTGAATGGATTAATGATTGAGTGTTGATCGACTGATGTTGATTAAATCTGCATACATTCCCATAAGCATTCCCTCCCATGTGCAAAAGAAGAACACCTTTTCTACGAGAATGCCTGCTTACCTGCCACCCATTATTTCCACAAGTACTTTTTTTTTTTAAAACTTGGCCTGGTTCTTTTGGGGCCAATCAATGTTTGAACAGATCAATTGACTGGATATGGTAGCTCACAGAGAAAGTGAGAAAACACTTTGGTTTCCATTCAATTTTAATCATAAGACCTAATCTCTGGCCCCTCAGGATTTATTGTCCTGTCATTTCTTTCTGTCCTCTTCCACCCAGCGGACAAAATGGATAACTGAGGAATTGTATGGCGGCAGAGCTTCAAGGGTTTTGAGGAATTTATGTATGGCAGGGTGGAGAGCTGGAAGGCATGCTAAGTAAGGGATCCTTGTGCCAGGCCAAGAAAGCTGGGGAAGGAGGGGCTCTGAGGAAGATGGAGGCTGAGGTAGATGCTAATGCAGAATACCAGTGCATGGAGTGAGAAAAGGGGTTGCATAGTCCTCGACTCAAATATTCACTGGGGTGAAGAGGCGTTCCTGAAGACTATCCTCCATCTGCTGTATGGCATTGCCTATGGTATGTCCAACTCTGCAAGGGCCTGTCCTACGCTAGCATCTGAAGCCTGATGTTGGTAATGACCATTTTCTTTCTCCAAAAAAAATGAGGCACATGCAATAGAATGTCTCATTTCACAATGCTTGGCCACGTTCCAGAATAGCCACAACTTAAGCACATTCAGCAATAGTAACTATTCGGATTGGTGATTTTGCAACCTGTGCAACCTAACCCTAACCATATGCATTCAGGAGCGAGCCGCATGGAATCAATTGTGCTTAGGAGTGTAGCCTTACATTATTTCCCAGGATTATCTTCTTTCTCTTATGACATTGTTTGCAAATCTTGAGTGAATAGATCCTGGTTTGTACTGGCTTTTAAAAAAAATTCTGGTGTAAACAGGGTTGAATCTCTATAAGAGGAAAATTGGGGTAGAATTGTTAATAACTACTACTACTACTACTACTACTACTACTACTACTACTACTACTACTAC
>JAJKFI010000076.1:5696416-5728426 GCA_029204185.1 Lerista edwardsae
ACTACTACTACTACTACTACTACTACTACTACTACTACTACTACTACAGTAGTAGTAGTAGTAGTAGTAGTACCCTTCCCTCTCGCTTTCATTTTGTTTTGTGGGGAGGTCATGTGGTTTGAGTTCACTTCATCATCAGGAAGCAATAAAATGAAGCAGAGGAGAGGGTATCTTTCTTTCTGCCAGGAATTCAAAGGGCATATCTACACAAGTTTTTAATTTTTTGTACACCAATTTTATTGTCATGGTTTCCTCCAGAGAATTGTGGGAATTGTAGTTTGCTGTTGTGTAGAGACTTTCCCTAAGAGATCTCTCCTCCTTTCACACAACTGTTCCTAGGGTTCCGTGGAGAGAGAGAGAGAGAGATAATTATTAAAGCAGTACATTACTATGCCCCAAAGCAGCATGGGAAATGAAAATGAGCCTCCTGTTCTTCTCCTGCTCTGGCTTTCTGCAACATCAGTACATTTCTTTCTTCCTTGAACTATTATTAATGGCAGCCATGCAAGAGTCAAAAAACAACAGGCAGAAATCAGTATTAGTAAGGTTGATTTGGCTCTTGAGCATGAGGTTTCCTCTCTCTGAAATACTTTTGGTAGAACTCAGGAAGACGCTAATAATAAGGAACACAAAGTATATCGGGGTTACATTGTCGATCGTCAATCTGACAATGTAGGGAGACAGAATGCTGGAATAGAAGTAGCCTTCTGTTTTCCCCAGAGGTATCTGTAGGCATGTTCTAAATGGAAAGGTGGCCTTTGGACTCCCTGTCGTTCACCCAGTTGAGCTGAGGAAAGCCTTGGGAGTCAGTCGGGCCTTTCCTGCTGAGCTCTCTAAAAACATGCTGCCTTCACAATTCAGTTCAGCATTTCTGGCTGGCTTCCAGGCATCTGAGCCATGGGGCGAGGCAGCTCTGCGTGAGCAGGCTTGAACAGAGAGAGAGAGAGAGAGAGAGAGAGAGAGAGAGAGAGAGAGACTCAAGAGGAGAAGAGGGAATTCAACTGAGCGATTATGAGTTCTTAAAATAAGAATAGGGCTTTGTTGTCACAACTGGGTGGTGGCTGTTTGAGAAGCAGCAGCAACAGAGTGGGGAGGGGGAGTCACCAGCATTTGAATGCTCTTGACTAGGCCTGGGTCCAAGCAGCATTGGGAGGGGCCTTAAGAGGAAGGGGCTCAGACCAGGCTGAGCGGCCATCTTAACAATAAAGAGCAGTAGAAACAAAGTGCACCCATGCTCTCAAGTTACTCTTGGTATACTGGGTGTGAAAATAAAGCTAGTTTAGGTTCCCCCCCCCCATTTCTTAGGTATCTGAAAATAGTTGAATAGGTAAGCACTTTAGGCCAATTTCACTTACAGATATGCTACAGCCCTCACATGCAAGTCTTTTGGTTCTGTGGTATTCAGGCCAGGCCACAAAAGCTACCACCCTCCTTTCCCAACGTTCACATCTCCCAACTGTCTCTATGTCCTGATGATCTACCACCTTGGTGGTAGAGTTCCCCCAGCAACAGTGCCTTCTGGAAGCAAGGGCCTCATCAGAATGCTTTTGCTGCAGATGGAAGGGTGGACCCACAACACAACATCACCTGAAGTTCACATACTGCATCTTTCGTCTAATATGTACATTTGTCAAGTATGGGGCACAGTCAAACAAGCAACTCAGAATGTGGAGTCTGACATGGTACAGCCATATGTGAGAGGACTGAACTGCATCAGCAATTTGCCTGAAATGGTTTTCAGACCAGGGACATCTAATGATTTTCAAACAGTACTTGGTCTTCAGTATTAAGTCTCACGTATGTAGAATTCCAGACTGGTGAGAGAGGGGTGGTGTGTTCAGTAGGTTTCTGCGAGGGTATATAGGCTACCTCAGAATGCTGGATGCAGGGAAGCGGCAATGAGATTCAAGTATCTTGTTGCCTTATGTGCTCCCTGAGGCATCTGGGGGCCACTGTGAGATACAGGAAGCTGGAATAGTTGGGCCTTTGGCCTGATTCAGTGGGGCTCTTCTTATGTTCTAACCAAGCATCCAAAGGCCTGGTTTTGTTTGAATTTGGGACCTGAAACTGCATGATGCTCAATTTTGTGGGAGACTTCATTTTTGAATCTCACAATGTATGAACTGAAAGAGAGATTCTGCAAAAATAACTTTGATTTCCCACCTTGCGTTCCAGACTTAAAAACCCGTTCCCTCCCATCGGCGCATTTGACCGCCAATTTATGATTTAGAGATTTTCAAAAAGTGGCTCCACCAAATGACCTGAAACTTGCACTGTAAACAGTGTAAGGATAGGCCTTTTTAGAGGTGCAGTTGTTTTGACTGTCCACCCATGTCATCATTTAAGAAACCAATCCTTCCCTGCAATTCATTTGCAGCAGGGCAATATGGGATGCCCATGCTGAATTTGAACGGGGCGACTGACAAGGGCCAAAGGGGTAGGGTTGGTGTTGTGCACAAAATGAGAAGAGTGCTGCACAAAAATGAGAAGAGTGCTGGACAATGAACAGGGGATCATAGCAGCCACACAGGGAATGCTCAGCAGACAAATCAGTGTGGAAAGAGCTGAACTACACCAAAGCATGACCAGCAGTTGGGAGAGAAGTCAGATTAGTTTTTGAGATGCAAGTTGGGCAAGTTTTCTAATGTACTAATTTCTAACCAGCAATGCTAAAAACCTGGTTTTGGAGATTTGAGATAATCTAGTCCCAATACTATGAAGCAAAATGACTGGATTGAGCTGGTATTGTGGCCATCTTTGCGGGTTTTTTTTTTTGGGGGGGGGAGTGTTTTCTGCTTCAGCAGGCCTACAGCAGGATTTTCTGGCCGATCTTTTCCTATCTTGCTGACAATGGGCAATGGAGCTGGTTTGTTCTGGCTGTATGAGGAGGGCGCGGGCCCCTGAGTCACCACAAAGCTCCTGACTCAGCTTGCCCTTGTTGAGGGGAGCTTGGGTGGGCAGGGAAAGGGGAGGGTGATGGCTGGCTGCCAGGTCCTCTGAGTCACAGTGAGATTCCACACAATGCCCTCCAGGGCAGGGCGGACGGTTGCTTTAGAGCCCCATAAACGACAGAACAAGGCTATGTACTAATCCCAGAGGGAGTGGCCCAGGGCCCTCATTGGCCAGGCTGGCACTTGGTTGACCAATCAGCTGGTGCCAGGTTGCCCTTGGTTTGGAGAAGTTTCTCAGGCTTGTTTCGTGCCACATACTGTCAGCCATGTTTGCACTGGTGTTTACTGTACTAATTGCACTGTCCCACCACCAAGGCTTCCCCTGTCATTTAAAGCCCATTCATGAATCACCACCTGCAATGTTCTGCTGGCTGAATCCAGGAAGTGCAGTCTGCATTTCTCCCATATTGGAGAGATTTCCTGTAAGTCGCAGAGCGTAATTCCACATATTGGACAATCAAAGCAGCCTCAAACCAGGAAGCACAGCAGGAATAACTTGTCAAAAGAGGTACTGCCTCTTATCCTGGGAGAGATGGAGGCACAGTGGGTTTTGAGCAACGGTTTCTGTTCTGCCAAGCCAATCTTTGTATTTCAGAACCATTTTTGTTCATTTTGAGGATAGGTATAGCTTGCAACTGTCAAACGATCTGAACCAGCCCACATGTGCTCTGTTCCCTGCATAAGCCTGAGAAGAGCTCACAGATGCATAGGGCTAAATCAGCTCAGAGGGCAATCAAAGTCATTGTCCCTGCTGCAGGGCAACCCTGTGCAGAGGTCAGCCCATATGCATACCTGACCCGCAGCAGGCCATGAGCAGAGCCCAGAGAAAGTGTAGTGTAATGGGTCCAGTGTCAGACTAGAACAATGAACAATGAACAATGAACAATGAACAATGAACAACTAGCCCCAAGTTCAAATCCTCGCTGGGCAATGATATTGGACCAGCCATTCTCCTGCAGCCTCGCCCACTTCACAAGGTTGTTGTGAGGATGGAATGAAGAGTGAGATTGAGATGGAATCTCTAAGAACCTTTTTGTACTGGCTCTGATCCAGCACCAGAGGTATTATGTCCCTGATTCTGTGTGAAGGAGAAGTAGGCAGTAGCTTGGTAGATGTGGGACATCTGGTTGAGATCCACCCTCCGTTTTGACCGAGGTATGTGCTCTGGCACTGGAAAGCCAGAGAACACTGCCTACAGGACGAGGAAAGAAGAGTGGCGCCATCTGCCATACCAGGTGTGATGACAAACCCACACTCAGTCATTCCAGTAGGAGTTGGCAGGTGCCAGGGGTGGGTCACTGCACTTCCCAGTTGTTCAGTGCTGCCCCTTGAATGCTAAGGAAATGCCAAACATGGATGGGGGATGGAGGAGCCTCCTCAGCATGCTGGCAACAGCTGTGCAATCAGTGTGCAAAATCAGCGCCACCTGCAAAGACCCTTCACCTCAGGCATACTTCTCAATGTTTCCCCGGTGAGGTGGGGTCAGTGATGTCATTCAGGGGGAACGGACCAGAACGGGCGTTCCGGATCCTAACAGGCTCCGTGGCTAGTTCTGGGTTCCCGACAAGTGCCAATCAAAAGTGAGTTCCTGTTCCTAAATCATTTGAATGACACCACTGGGTGGGGTCCACAAATACCCAGCTGTCAGAAAGTTTGCTTTATTTTTTCCCTAAGAGAGTTTTTTCACGCCATACGTACTGCTTGTTCCTGGTTTTCTGTGTGTGGGGGAAATCACGCTTTGACAAGGCATTCTGCTTCTGCAGAGCCAACCTGCCGATACCCCCCCCCAAATGCGCTTCTCTTGGCCTCACACCCAAATAAGGAAGGAGGCATGGGAAGAACGCAGCGATTGGAGCGGACAGTGGCCAAGCTGCTGGGCCTGTTGCGAGAGCAGTGGCAGCGTCTGGGTGTGGTGTGAACCCAGCTCTCTGGTTCCCACTCACCTGATGTGAGGAGACGCTCACTTGGCAGCTGCCGGTCCCACGCCCAGTAGTAAATCTCTGCAAAAGAAAACACTCGAAAGGAATTCGTGTCCCCGCCCTTGGGTTGCCCTGCCTGCAGGAATGCTCCTTGCAATCAAAGCTGGGCCAGCCTGTGCCGCCGTAGCCCTGTGTCAATCCACACCATCCAGTGTCGGCTTGGGAGTGACAGAAACCTGAAGCTAGGCGGGATTCCCATTGATTTTTTTTTTTTAGCCCAATGCCCTACCCTGTGACAGGACAGAATCAAATACCTGTGAGGAGGCCGAGTGGGAAACGGGAAACCAGCCTATGGGCATGATTTTGTTTATTTGATTTTTAAACATTTCTACTTCACCTTCCACTTTTAGAGGCATTCACGGCCCCCATTTGAGGACAGCCCTTTCTGATGCCCTTGACTTCTTGTTGTAATGTGGTGGTCAGCAGCTAGACTGGCCAGAGGGCATCACATGGGGATAAAGGAAGGTCTGTCTCTGCCCCTGCAGTTGCACAATGAATACATTCATAGCTGGTTGATGCGCCAGACTAGTCCCCCAACTTTCTAGAAGGGCAGAAGACATGACGGAAACAGATGGATGGCTGCTCCTTCTGAATTCAGGAGCAGAATTCAGGTGTTGAATTGAACCTCCTGCTAAATTCAGATGTGGGGAGCCTGGCAAGAGTTCTATGTTTATGAACTCAAAAAATGTATAGCTCTGGCAGTTATCAATAGATAAGCGCATCAGTGTGCAGAAGATACCTAGGATGAATCTGGTTCATGATGGGCTACCAGAGGCCTCTCGCATCATGCCTGTATCACAGCCATTGTTTGCCCCATTGTTTCTCTCATGACAGCAACTGACTGGTATCTTTGTGGCCTGACCGGAAGCTTAAATCTTTTATGTTTTAAAATCCTTTGAGTACAGCCGAGGACAAAGCATTCTGGAAGTAATGGGGTTGATCAGACAAGTAAAGCGGCAGTCCCTCCTACCTACACTGCCTTTGGAGTAAGTCTCACTGACCACAAGTGGATTTTGCTCCAGTGTACATGTTACAAGGAGACCTATGGGTGGTAAGCAGTGATGTCATTCAGGGGGAACGGACCAGAACGGGCGTTCCGGATCCTAACGGGCTCCGTGGCTGGTTCCAGGTTCCCGACAAGTGCCAATCAAAAGTGAGTTCCTGTTCCTAAATCATTTGAATGACACCACTGGTGGTAAGGTAGTGGTGAAAAGAAATCCATGATGTGATGCCATCATGTTAGTGTTCCATCCCTTCAGTTCCTTTGCTAGCTGCTTGTGTGCACGTACTGTATGTGTGAAAGACATGCTAGCATATTTTTTCAACAGGTGGTGGCCCCCACATGTTTCCCTGACATGTGCAGGTTAGGCTTTGATTTTCATCTCAGGACAGATGCATATGATTGTGCTTCATGATGGCCCAACAGGAAGTAGGTCCCACTAACAGATGCTTACCTTTTAACTATTATGCACTTTCCCAAGACTCAGAAGAACTTAGGGCTTGCCAACCAACCTGTAACATTGACCAGCAAAACTATAGTGTATTAGGTAGCCAATAGTGTGTGTGTGAGGTACCTCTGGAAGAACTACAGGATCTTCCAGATCTCCCATCAGTCCAGAAAACCCAGCTAGTAGTTAGCTAGCAGTACTCATGAAGGGAATCTTTTGCCCTGAAAGAATGGGATCTTGAAATTTCAGCTAGAACCTTACCCCTAAAAACAGTATCTATGAGACAGGAACTATGGTACCTCTGCCTTGCCAATCAGGGTTGCCAACATTTTGACAGCCACTGTATCTGTGCATTGAATCGTGACTTTGTAGACTTTGGAGGCAGGCATAGTAGGCTTCACCTGCCAATTTCTGTGCATCAGACTTGTTTTAAGAGAGCAGGGCAGGCCCCATTGCTGGGAACCTTACCTGCCCTAGGCCTGATGCCTTTAGTCAGACAGCACTTGATGCCTTTGTTCAAACAAGACAGCGGCCATTTGCAACTTCCTTCACATTTCCCAAAGGCAGTTGTGTCACATCTCTTCAGTTTACAAGGGCACTTAACATGCCACAGGATCAGGCTGGGAGTTTTACCTGGGCCAATGTGAAATCAGGGTATCAAGACTTACAACCCCAATTCCAACTAGGTCTACTTACAGATAGATTCCACTGAGTTGCATAGTACTTGCCCTCATGTAAATCTGCATAGGATTGCAGCGTTACATGAACTGGATTTTTCACAGTTGCAAGAGAGAAACCTTATGGAGCAACACACTCAGCTGCTTGTTTGGCTTTTTCATTTAGATCCTGAACTGTTTGTATTGGAAGGAAGCTGCATCTGTTTAAGTAGAACCTGTTCCAGTGTATGTGATAAGATTGCAGCCAATGCTTTCTTAATATGAGAACGTGTTTTCCACTTTCTTTGTCTTACGTGCCCCTCTCCAGAAATCTTTCACTGGGTCCCTGTTGTTCCTTAGCTGGGCCCTTGTCTCTGCTCCAAGTTCTCCTGTCTCTTCATTTTGCAATGCTAGCAGTTCAATTTGGGTTGAGATTTTGGACCTCACCCTCCTTTCACTTAAGCCCATCCGTGCTTCTCACTCCTGTTCAGTTTGGCTGCTGTCAGGCACCCAAGGGGAGTGGCCGGGGCAGCCTTTCCAGAGCAAGAACTGGCTTGCCCTGGATTGTGATTAAACTCATTCCTGACACACCTCAAACTTGTCTCTTCATATTTTCACACACACACCCCTTGCTGCTTTCCTGCCTCCCTAAGTCCATTTGCTGGCAGTGTAACAAGCGCCCTTTTGTACTGTGATTTAGTTTATTTTTAAGTTTAAAAGACCCTGTCTGGGAATCTTATTACTAGCAATTTCATCTTTAAATCAAAGAGATGCTTTTTTTTCTGCTTCACATCTTTATCTTCCGTCTGGCGTGGAAACAACTGCACCAAGTGCTGCTAGGAAGCTTGAAAAAAACCTCACGGCTTTTCAAGAATCAATTGCCAATTGGCCTTCCAAAATGGCAGCTGACTGAACCCCTTGCAATTCTGCCTTGCCAACCAACCTACTCACACATGCTGGCATCTCACCTCATCGTCCGCCAGTGCTGGTTCTAAACAGGGCAGGCTGGGACCGGAACTGCTCTGCTTCCAGCATCCTCCCTGCTGATGCCTGGCCAGTTTAGCACCTGTTTAGGCGACTGTGCAGGAGGCCCTTTTCCCAAGCACCCTCTAGAAAAGGTTGTGACAGTGATCATCTTCTTCTCCAGCAGCTCTGCCAGTATCCTTGGGCAGTGACACCGCAGAAGGTGGTCAGCTCCCCCCACCCATCCTCTCCAATGAAAGGACATGAAAACAGATTGGGTCAATGGTCGAGCCGGTAGCAGGTCAGGGGAGATGCTGGGAGGCAGGTGCAGGGTGTCCAGCCTGCCACTTGAATTGGATATTTAAAGCAGCTTCATTGCCAGGACACCCCTGTCAAGACTTGTGATTACAGTTTAGCATATTGCTAATTTTTGAGTGGGTGTTATCTGCAGGGGAGCAGGGAATTGCAATTCCTAGCCCCTGCTCTTGGGCCTTTAGCTGCTAATTGATGTACAGATTAGCAGATGATGATGCTTCATTCCCCCCATGACCACTCCCATAGCGTGAATGCTCCACCAGCTGCAGATCAAGTTGCTATTAAAGGCAAAAGAGCGGGCAGGCCTGTTTTTTTCTGGTCAGTTGGCTGTTTTACCCATGTTCTGATCTGGCAAGGGGCAGCCCTTGGCAGTGATGTCATTCAGGGGGAACGGACCAGAACGGGCATTCCAGATCCTAATGGGCTCCGTGGCTGGTTCCGGGTTCCCGACAAGTGCCAATCAAAAGTGAGTTCCTGTTCCTAAATCATTTGAATGACACCACTGGCCCTTGGGTGTAATGTAGCAGAGAGGGCCTAGTTCTAATCCTAAACATAATGCAGAGTGCCTGATTAAAAAAAGTTATTAAAGGAATTCAATTTAAGTTGCATATAAATATCCTTAATAATGAATAACTAGGGCTGCCAATACTCCAGGATTGGCCAGGAATTTTCAAGGATCAGCATCAATCTCCAGATGCCTGCTGAAAGCAATCCTGGAGATTTGCACAAGTCTTCCCTGGTTAGATCACATTGGAAAAAAGAAAAACCAAGGAACAGTTTTGATCAGAGCTGGCACCCTTAACAACAACAACAAAGGCTTTAGTAATTGTGAACCTGATTGATACCAAGATGAGGGTTACTGAGAATGCTATGTAAGCCTATCAGAGCTTTTGAAGGGAAAACGGTATATGTTAAACCCAAATGAAAGCTGTAACCACTCAAGGACAGAATGGTATTCAGAAAAGAAAATGCAGGCATATGTCATTGCCTTAATGGCCTTTAGAGGGAGCTCTAACCCCTACAACGTTTCATGGAATCTCTCCTATTGCATGGGACATCAAAAGAAGGGAGTAGTGTTCCATCATTTAATGAGCTATAAAGTGTGGGAGGATCTGTTACGTTGACTCTGCTCCATAGTCATTTGACTGCCAGAGGGGTTTTGGGGTTTATTTTTCTAAAGCACAAGGCTACAGAGTTCATTCTTTCTTGCAATTGTTTCAGATCATAAGTGCTTTCTCTGTTAGCCTTAAACAATGTTTTTACGAGCTTCAGCAATTTTCTGCAAAGTATTCAGTTCAAACAAACACTTTTTAAATACACGGAGAGACAAGTGTCCATAGGTGGATAAAATACATCGCAAGGAAGTGTGTGTGCCTCATGTGCTTGTGTGTATGTATAGCGGTGCAGCACTTGGAACATGTTAACTCCTACAAATTTGACTGCCCTATATAATCGGGGCTGACCAATCTATGACACCAACTGAGGCAGTAGATTAATGGTGGTCGGGTGCCCATCTCTGCCCACTTTGCTTCCATTGCTCCGTCTTTTCCTTCCCTGGATTGGAAGAGGAAGAGGGTCCAGACTGGAAAAGGAAACATGGAGAAGAGGAGAGTGCTGAGCTAGAACCTTGGAAGGTATGGGGCAGGGCCGGCCTTAAGCCAATGTGACAATGTCATCACATTGGACCTTGCACATTTGGGGCCCCTGGACCAGCACAGCAAGCATATTGCCTGCATCTGCATCTGGGATCTCTATAGGCTGTGAGTCAGTGGGGTGAGCACAGCAGAGCAGAGCAGAGCTTTACCTTGGGCCCTCCCACCAGCCCCTGCCTCCAAAATGCCCTAAACGGGCCTCCTGGAAGTAGTTGGTGGTGATGTCATGCAATCATTGTTCACACACACACACACACACACACACACACACACACACAGCTCTGAGGCTGTTATTTGCTTTCAGACCAGTTATTTATAGGGGGTAATTTTCACAAGGCACAAGGGGAAATGGCACAAGGGGAAAACACATTCCTCCTTTCATGTAAGTGTCCTGGCCTAGGTTGGGATTCCTGCAATGGATATTTAGCCAGGAGGTCTGGTTGAGAGGGTTGAGTCGCCTTTATGCCTGAAGATAAGATCTGAAGGTCGCCAGTTTGGAACACCGGAAGCTTCCGTGAATGGCAGACCTTGAGAACACGACTGATAAGCTTTGAGCTGAGCTGTCTCCAGCTGCCTATGAGAGTGGAGTTGTGCTGGGCCAGCTGTTTCTTTGGTGAGAGCAAAGAAGCCGTTTATCAGCCAGCCTGAAGGCAATTGTGCAGCCAGAAAGAAAGACTGGACTATGAAAGTTTCATCTGAATGTAGCTGTGATTTGTAAAAACCCTTGGGGTTTAGAAAAAAGCCTGCCTATGTAAACTGCCTTAAATTAAAGTCAAAAGAGCAATCCAATGACCAAGAAGGGTGGTGTATAAATAAAATACCATTATTATTATTATTATTATTATCATCATCATCATCATCATCATCATCATCATCATCATCATCCTTTGCAGTTTATCTTGACAATATTGTTTGTGAAAAGACACTGTTCGTGTGGGCAATTTACTTGCGTGAAGAAAAGTGTAACCTTGCAGTCACAAAGTCATGGAAAGTCACAAAGTCACAAAGTTAGCCACGGTCTAACATCTGCTTGCTGCTCTGTCTCATAGCTTATGACGGTAGACTTTTCATGCCCATACATCCCATCCAGAAAATATATAGTTTCCAAGATGACTTAGCTTCCTCAAGGCCACCCAGAAAGTTTCAGGAATGAATACCAAGGCAAACTCAAGCCTCCTACATCTACACTAAACAAGTCTGCTTGTGCTACAATAGGCCCAAGTGCGGGAAGGTTATTAAAGGTTATACTGCCAGTGTCAAGTTGCTAGAGGCCCAGAGTTTACTGGCACTGTGTCTGTGGCAGCAGCTCCTCCCACTATCCCCATTGACAAAGGCCACAGCAGCTGACTGATACTGGAGGGTCCAGTTGGGCGGGCCTTTGGTAGGCATGGGCCCTTGGCCAGTGTCCAACCCAGCCGAATATTGATGCTGATAGATTAGTGTGTGCAGTGGCGAGCAGGAGGGGGTGTGATTCATAAACAATCTCCTCCAGCTATACCAAAGTTCTTATTATGCATCCTACCAGTTGTGGCTGTATCCTGAGTTTGTATCCTGTGTTTGGAGGGCAGAGCATGTCTTCCAAACAAATGGGTTTGGTTTTTTTTGTTTGTTTTTTTAAAAAATATCCTGACGTGGTTCTAAGTGACCTTTCTGTGCAGCCTGTGATCAAGAATGTGGGCTGGCACTTGTGTGTGACGAACGGCTTTTCCCAGAGTTATTTCATCTTCCAGCTTTGGCTCTACGTCTAGCTTCCTTCAGGCAAGCTGCTTTGTCCCCATTTCAACACTCATCATCATATTCACCTGTCCTGCAGGAAGGCTGCACAGATTAATTAAAGCACTCAACATTTCTCAGACAAAGGCAGCACAATATAATTATCTAAGTCTTTTGGAGAGAGAGAGAGAGATCGGGAGAGAGCGAGAGCACAAGTGAACAAAAGTAACCTGGGATGAGTAAGCTCTCTGTGTGCTACATGCTGACTCCAGCTCCAAACACTTAGGTCCTTTACTCAGTGGGCTGAAAATCTCTTACAGCACAATCCTAACCTGGGGTTAGGACCAGTGCTGTAGCAAACATGCCGTCAGGCACATCTGCGCTGCGGAGTCGGTCTCTCGTCCGGCGCAAGCAGTAGTGCTGATGCGCGGATGCCACTGTGCCTGTCAGCTGTGCCGGTTGAGAGCTGGCATCGCTCTGCCAGTGCAGGACTGTGCCAAGGGCGTGGCAGAGGTGTGGCAGAGGAGTAATGGGGTGGCGCTGTGGGCAGAGACGGGACATGGCCGTTGGACCATATCCTAACCCCTGTCCCTCGGCTGGACAGCCCTGATTCGGGCCAGTCCTGGCCACGTGGACCTGCGCCTGCTATTTTACAGGCACAGACATCCCCTTGCCTTTGCAACCCCATCCCCTTGCAACCCCGTGCTGAGTTGCTGCTGCCTCCTAACATGCTACTCCAGTGAAGTTTAGGATTGGGCTGCCAGTTGGTCCCAAGTGGCTTTGGGTGCAATCCTAACCAACTTTCCAGCATTTTCCATTCCCTTTCCTTGAGGAGGCCTCTGTGACTACTACTCCACTGCAAGATGCAGGCCATGCCCCATTGGCACAGCTATGTCAGTGCTGGAAAATTGGTTAGGATTGAGCCCTTAATCTTCTTCCATGTGGCATTTCTTATGGAACTGGCCAAGTTCCCCAGCCACCATGAAGAACCATTTAAAATGACATACCGCATGGCTGCTGCTGCTTTCGATACAATGGGTTATATCTTGCCAGCTTGGAGATGTGGACAGTTTCTCCCCATCAGGCTCTGTGTTCCAGACCCTTTCAAGCCTGTACTACGACAGGCTACAGGTGGTTGTGGGGAATCATGTCTTTTTGGAAATCTCCCCTATTAAAAAATGATCTTATCAGTGTATAGAAAACTAGCACCTAACAGAGCATCTCAGTCTAGCTCAAGCTTTTTTACAGGGCACATGGTAGAAACTGTAGTTTGCACTTCCAGTGCAAAGCTGGCATCAGGGGTTGTCTTCATTGGGTACCTGCTGAGGCAGGGCCTTCAGAAGGACCCACTATTGCTACCCCTGTGCTCATGGTAGAGGTAGGAGGAGCCACGGACAGCAGTGTTCCAAGGTGACCGTGAAAACTGGGGCTAGCCCCAGGTCTACGCCTTAATTCCACTTAACACACCAATCTGTATGTCGTTTTTTTTCTCATGGAATTGATCGAAAAGCAGCAAAACCTGTGTGTGGAAACACAGAATTTATGATACCCTGGGGCTGGTATGGGAAAAATGTACTGTGCTAGTGCTTTTTCACCCCATTGTGACATTTCAGTTTTGCTATTCTTAAGACAGCAAACCCAGAAAAATAATGGTAATATACTTTAATAACAGCCAGTAAGCTGAGCTAAGCACACACTTGGTACTTCATCTTTCTGAGGCAGGTGAGTCATTTACAGGCTCTGACTCCCTGCTTTCATTTTATCATCCCACCATAATCATCCCAAGCCAGGGGGAATGGTAAATCCTGAGTGAGCTCCTCTAGGAGTAATGCTAGAACACAAAGAAGCAAATGAATTTGCTCTTGGCATACACTGCAGCCATTTTGCTGGGACTGGGAAAACATGTCTGGTTGCCTAGCAACTGTCAGATGCTTTCTTGGACTAAAGACAAAATGGCACCATCAGAAAAGGCAGTAGGAGTTGCACAACTGGCTGACCTTTCCCAGTTGCATGAAGACATTTACTGAGATATAACAACTCGATTTGCTATGTTGGCAGCTTAATCTCCAAAATTGCCATATGTTGCATCCTCCTCTTTCATTTTTCCATGGCCATCATCTACTATTTCTCCCAGCTTCTGATGTCATTGATTCTCTTGTCTTATAATTGACTTTATGACTATAATGTGTTAAACTACTAGTAATCTTGTTTCCTCTTTCAAGGAGAAATTCTTCCTGATATTTAGGATTGTTGAGAGTGTAAGGAGAAACACTCCTGGTTTTTAAAATTCTAAAATGGTCTTGGCCATTAATGTATATAAATGAAGATGTATATAATATATATATTGAAGACACACCCAATGAGAATGTTCTTGAACATCAATTAACAAAAAAGACTGATAATTGCAACTCATCATTTTTGAAAATTAGAAAGTCTTCCCTCAGATCTGTACTCACTGAAATTGGAAGCCTCTGAAGGCTGGTGAACTGCAGTTTGGGGAAAATTAATTGAAGAACAACTGGATTTCAAAACTATGGTGCAAACAGTCTTGGTTCTCTTCAGAAATACTATGGACTTTGCGGATGTTTTTGTTCAGGCAATTTGGACAGTTCATCAGTGATCTCCCTCTTTACGCCTCTAGCATGGCCAAGAAATACAGTCTGGGCCACTGCTGAGAGAAAGCTATGCTTGCCTTTCACAGCAGTCACTAGGTTCATCAGAAGCAGGGAGAAGGTCCTTTCACCCATAAAAGTGAGTGGGTGCCATCTTGGATTGTCAGCATTTACATGTGAATGTGGCCAGTATTCACCCCATTTTGGACATTCACATGAATAGCTAGATTTTAAAATGGCCACAAGTTCAGAAACATTCATAGTTCAAGGAAATTCATATACAAGTCCTAGGTCAAGTCAGAATGGCAACTGAGGACACAGTTGAATTTTACCCCCTCCATCACCCTCCACCATCATGGCTGCCCCCAGTGAACTGGCCAGTAAAGTAAGTTGTTTTCCACCCCACCCACCCCCACCAGTGGGGCAGTGCTTCTCTCAGCTTCCATGTTGTTGGTCCAAACTGTCTGGCAGAACCAAGACAGAGGAGGTAAGAAGAGGTATATGAGAGCTAGGTAAGAGAAGGGCTGCTGAAGTGGATGATGGATGTAGGGTAACACCTATAAACACCTGCCATCAAAGGCAAACTCATGGCTGGGCCTGCCCTGTACAAATCACCTTTTCACAATGTGAGAACTTGTTTTAACATATGAATGCTCCAAATACCAAAGATGATAAACAGATATATAAACAATATATGAAAGGCTATAAATCACAACAGAATATCTTTCATCACCTCTTTAACTCCACAGCACCGTCTTGAAGCAAAGCATTCAGTTGCTTTGTCTTTTCACCTACACGACAAGTATACTAAGTGGAGAACATGGCATTTGCATGAACTTTAGGGTGCAATCCTAACCTGGCGTTAGGCTGGCATAGTTAGGCCAGCAACGTTTGGCTGGCACAATGGACACTGTAAAGTATGTTTGGACCACTCTTGGAGTTAGAGAGACTAGAAAACAGACATGCGCCACCCTCCATGACTTTAAGAGTGCCAACATTTTACGCACTTTACGGTGGCCCTTGTGCAGGCCAAATTTTGCTGGCTGAACTGTGCCGGCCTAACTCCGGATTAGGATTGCGCTCTTAATGAGAATTGAAAAAAGTCAGATCGGGTCTTACCCTTTGGTCATTTCAAAGCATAAATAGTGGTATTGGTAGTGGCCATGTCCTTGGTTGCTGATGTTGCAATGCCTTTACTGTGGCTAAAAAGTCGTATCACGTGGAAATGACAACCCACCAAAGAGCGGGCACAGATCCAAGGAGACAGTGCGGTCTGAATTGGGGCTGTGCGGCTTCGCAGATGGGCTTAGGATGTGGCTGTATGGCCACTTCCCAAGCTCACCCACATCCTGCCCAAGTCCTGTCCCCGCCTCCCTCCCTCCCTCCCTCCAATCCCCGTGCCGCCTAGGCACAGAGCCTCCCTCGCACCAACCAGCCTTCGGTCGGCGCAAGAGAGGCTCAGCGCGGGTGCAGCAGGTCCGGTGCTGCCTGTAGCGCCGGTCCTGTTGCTCGAGCATTGACGTGGGAGGGCTGCTCGGCGCTCACACACTGGCACTTCACCCATTGGGAAGGGGTAGGATTGCGCTGCCCATCATTAATCTTATGCATCCCCCCTATATGTCTGGTTGTTATCCAACTGTTTATGTCTTCATGTTTTAATTCAATTAAATGTTCTCACCTAGAAAACATCAACAGGGGTTTTTTAAGTGGGAGAAATGCTCTGGGGAAGAGAGTGGTGACTAGCCAATCAGTGCTGTGTTCGACCTGCTTCTCCTGCAAAATTGTAACACTCTTTTTTTTTCCAGAGCTCAACCTCAGAGAAGGAATTGTTTGTTTCACAGAAGAGGGTAAACACAGTTCCTTTCAGTGCAACAACTTGTAAAACCACAAACCATATCAGTGGATGGACCAATTCACATTTTCCACATTTGACGATGGTTTGGAAGCATTATGTACATAGCAGACACTGACTATGTGAGACATCCTTGAGTTTAAAGGCATTAAAAAGCTGCTTGTCCAATGATGCAAACAAAGATATTCTTTAGGGATTAATGTTGGCACGGATACGAACCAAGCAAACAAAACTGAATAGCCTCTTAAAACTCAGGGAGAAAGAATCACAAGATTGAACCCGAGGACTGACAACATACAACAAACTCAGGCAGAGCCCTTGGGAATTACACCCACTGTCTTATTTTAGGAAGGTGATTATGCCCAAAGTTGCTTTTGCAGCATTTTCTGCCTTGGACCTGACCCAAAAATGGGAAGGATGTGAGTGCTGTTGGTGCCATCACATGTGTGCTTCCCATGGCCACAAGAGAGGAGGCATGAAGAGTGCATGAAGACATTATTACAGGGGATCAGTGATACCTTCCAGGGATACACAAGACATCAGACAGGTTGGTTTGGTTCCTGGAGATGCCATGCCACAATTGACAGATGCAGGACCTCTTCCTGAGGTCAAACCACCCAAGCATACCTCCTGGGTCCTGTTTGCAAATGTACGGACTGGATTTTAATTTTGATATAGGTCAGTGCATAGTCCAAATTTCCAGCCCCTTATGTTGGGGTTGATGATTCTGTTGGGGTGATGATACGCAGTGTATTACAGAACAATTTGCTGACCTCGTTCTAGAAAACCTGTTTGAACAGTATAGCAGTGCCCAACCATTCCTAAAATTTATGGATTTATATCCACATTATCCCTGAACCTCTGCATGTGCTGTTTTGCTTGCCCACCACCACCTCAACAAAGTTGACTCAGGGAGGGCTATAGCTTCGGTGACAAATCACTTGCTTTGCACACAGAAAGTTCACTCACAGGCAGATCTTTAGGCAGAAGTTGGAGAGATAAAAACTTTGCCCAATTCCCTGCAGAACTACTGCCAGATATAGGCAAAACTGAGTTGTACCAAGGGTAGCCTAGTCACAGATAGTTCCAGTATCACCCTACAGTACAATCCTATGCATGTCTACTCAGAAGTAAGCTCTATTTTGTTCAATGGGATTCATTCCCAGGAAAGTGTATCTAGGATTGCAGCCCTAGTTCCTGATAATACACCACCTACTTCTTTATAGACATAATCCATAAAACGTTATTTCATGAGAACCTCACTAAGACTGCTATGGCCAGACTGAATCCAGTAAGTTGGTGGGGAGGGCATAACATATGTTAGCAGGGTGGGCAAGTGGTGGGTGTAACAAGGGAAGGGTTGGGACATGATCGAAGTGGGGGTGGCACCCAGCATTGGCAAATTGCGCCGGATGCTATCACTTCCAGCAGCAATCGCCACACCTCCTTAATCTTGGACCTATGCCAGCCAAAGAGCTGGCAAGTTGGCAACTTGAAGGTTTATGGAGGGATAAGGGAAAAGAATTGCTTTCTTCTCCCAAGCCTCCTGATCCATAGCATGCAGAGCAACCACTTTGGTGTGGCTGCTTATGTTGGGGGAAACCATAGCATTGGGCTGTTAGTGTGGTAATAGGATGAAACCTGTTCACATAATCTGATATACATTTATCTTATCTCTTCCCAGATGTCTATATAAAAAAAGCTTCTGTTTCAGCTTGATGGTTGCATTGAAGTTGTTCTATACCCCTTTACTTTTGCTGCATCTCTTTGTATCTTTCTTTTTTCTGGTGAGTCACCCTGAGTTTTGGAAAGCGATGAACATTATCTTTTTCCTGGGCATATTTGCTTGTCATTCTACAGTCCTCAGTTATGGATCACAGATGTTCCGATGATGTGAGGTCATCACCAGCATCCCCTCTAAGCTGTATTGTTGTGTAGTTGCCTCTCAGCTCTCTGGAGCTCAGCAATGATGATGGTGATGATGGTGATGATGATGATGATGATGATGCCATCGCCAAGTGCTCCAGAGCCACCCCTGCAGTCCCACAGTAGTGCTGGTGCATGCAGTCAGTGGGCGGGGGGGGGGGGGAGACTAGAAGTAACACTGGACCACTCTGTATTTTTGTGTGAGATAGCAATATAAGAAAATTGATATTAAAAAGATTGAATCTCTCTCACACATTACTTTGGAAACTTTGGCCATTTGCATCATCATCATCATCATCATCATCATCATCATCATCATCATCCAGATTGGTCCTCAATATCTGTGGAGAATCTGTTCTTGGACACCCACCCTGTGGATACCGAACCCACAGATGCTGAGATTTGCAGTAGGATCCTCAGAAGATCTCTGGATATAACTGGAAGTGCCATTTAGGGCCCAATCCTATCCAATTTTCTGGTGGTGATGCAGCTGCAATGCAGCCCCAAGATGAACGAACAAATGTTCCTTTACCTTGAGGAGGCCTCTATGACTTCCTCACCACCACAGAATGCAGTATACACCCCATTGGGCTGGAAAATTGGATAGGATTTGGCCCCCAGTCATGTTATGGCCCCTGTCATAACACCTCAGAGGTGTTCTGTGGTGATCTCAGGGGCCCTCCTGGATGTATCCAGAAGTTATGTCTGGGAGGTCTTCTGAAATGTAGGGAAGCCTCACATGGCCTCCGTACAGGAAGCATCCCGGAGGCTTCTGAAAGGTATTTCCAATGTTTCACAACAGGCAGTGCCTTTCAGAAGGCTGTGGTTGCATCTGGGCCCTGACGTCCTCCATTGCAGCCTTGCGATCTATGGTGAGTCAAATCTGTGGATGATGATGACTGGCAGCGCAATCCTATAACCTGCGCAGCGTCGACACAACCGGGTTGCGTCGACGCTGCGCACTTAGCGCCGACGTGGGAGTGCCCTTACCGTGGGGAGACTCCAGGCTTCCCGACGCAGCGTCAGATACGGCACTGGCCAGCCAACCTCGCCATTCCAGAACTGGGTTGGATTGTGCCCTGAATGTAAAACAAATGAATGCTACTTTTGAGTATTCCCATGTCTTAGTAATCCTGACAATGGCCTTGTAGGCTAATATATATCACAACTCTTGGGATAGGAATAATAGATAGAACAGTAGTTTGCTTAAAGCCACTATTTGTGGGTGAGGTAAAATTTGGATGAGATAAAATTGCTTCCTGGGCCAAATCTGGCTCTGGATCCAATTGCTTCCAACAATGTGATATAGAATGAGATAACCTGAAAAAGGTGCAAAGGAGTTCCTGAAAAGGAATGAGAAGCTTCTGCTTCATCCTTGATGTGTCCCCCCTCCCTCTGAGCATTATCTAGTCTGAGGAATGGATCAGCACCAGCTGCACCCCTTTGTTTGGCTTGTGCTGCAGAAAAACAGTCACCACCTGCAGGTGGCATTGCTGGAAAATGAAGAATTCTCTTCATGTTGCTGCTTGTCAGACATATCGCTCGGCTAATAATCCTGTTTCCTCCTCCTCTTTCTCTTGTAACCACATATCAATGGTCCTCAATTAGAGGCCTACTCCATTTGTTGTTACAGGTACCACAGCAAATCCATGGGAGCTCATGAATATGCGTTTATTTACTTCCTTAATTTCTACCTTGCCTTTTGATCCTAGAAGGAGCCCCAAGGTGGCTTGGGTCAAATAACAAACACAATTAAACTATCATTAAGAGCCCAAACCTAGCCAGGCTTTTGCTGCTGTGCTACAGCGGCATCAAAACAGCCACCGTTGTATCCTGCGGGGTAGCTGGTGGGATTCTTGGGGTAAGGGAACATCAGTTCCATGTTGGGCCCAGGTAGCCCCTATGGGTCTGCCTAGATCTGCACCATCCCCAAAGCATAGCACAGGGCCCTAAAACTGTTCAATTAAAATTAAATTAACTGTTCAATAAAAACTATGCAATTATTTTTTATTTATTGAAATACAATATATCCTTCCTGATTCTTCTAATGCAAGGCTTTCCAGGCAACTTATAAGTAGAGGTGTATGTTTTTGTTAATAACACAAAAACACAAAACACCACATTTTGGTGTTTAAGATATTTCCAGAAGTTAAAATTGAGTACTTTCCCACTTGGAAATAATACCGTAGCTGCATCTGCTTACACTATATCACCAACCTAGTACAATTTTAAAGCGTTTAACATTCATAACAATGAGAACTTGGAATGTGAATAAAAACACACCACCACTTTCTGCCTTTTTCGTTTTTTTGAAATTACAAAATCTGCAAATAATTTTTTTTCAAACACCTTTACTTATAAGCATTTAAAAATATTCTCATTTTCAAAAAATATTCTCCAGTTTCTTGCTGTTCCAATTCCCATCACTATTGGAATTCTTCTCTCCCCTCCCCACCTTCTTACATGTCATTTTAGAAACTTACTCCTCTGTGCACTAAGTGGTAAGCACCAATATGACATGGAGCACAATCCTAAACTGGAGTTAGGGCAGCAAAGAGTGGCCGGCACAAGGAACACCGTAAAGTATGTTTGCCCCACTCTTGGAGTCAGAGAGCCAGCACACAGATGTGAGCAATCCTCCCTGACTCTGAGAATGGTCCAAACACACTTTACAATGGCCCTTGTGCCAGCTAAACTTTGCTGGTCTAACTGTGCCTGCCTAACTCCAGGTTAGGATTGTGCCCATAGTGGTTAGATTGTTGGCCACAAACCCTCACTGGGTGACTTACAGTCCAATCCTATCAGTAGATTAATGTTCGGGGGACACTGTCGACATAAATTGGTTGTCGACAGTGCATGGAACAAAATGATGGAGGCATCAGAGACCTTCTGCTGTGGAGCATGTAAACTGGTGTGGAAGACAGTTCGTGGGCGTGGAAGTTGCATACGCCCAAGGAGACCCATAGGTGGCCTGTAGGATTAGGTTTTTTTCAATTTACCTCCAGGGTAGAAGTTTAATTAAAAAAAGATAAGCCCTGTCACTTTGGAGCAAGCACATGTTCAAGCACATACTCTCGAGAAACAGTCCCCTTCCCAGATACATGAAACAGATATTCTGCCATTCTACATTATTTACTCCCCTGTTGCATGACTCCCTTTATAACAGCCCCTTCCTGTATTTTACACACACATGGTTGGGTTTCTTTCCTCTCCCTGCCGTACATCACCCTGTCAGGGCTATGCCAGGGACAACTGTCAGGGTAGAGCCAGATTCTGGGTCCTCCCCAGCAGAAATTGCTGTACAGCTTCCTGTTGGGATGAGACTTTGCCTGGGCAACCATCTTCCTAAGTATGGCAAACTTTGGCTTTATTCCTCTGGCTTCAGGCCCTGCCAAGGAGGGCGCAATGGCCAACTGGGGTGGAGGGGGTCAGTCTAGAGCAGGAGAGCCCTTATTGCTCATGAAATGCTTGCGACTACAGTCTCACTTGCTCCCCACACAGGGCAGTTACACACAGAGCCAAGAGCTCCCAGTTCTGGCCTTGGGGTTCTGAAGACATCTTTGGTGCATTCCAGTCGAGGGGGACACTTCACTCAAAACTCAAAACACTTCACCCTTCACTCAAAACTCAAAGTTTACAGGCTGCTCCATAGCAATGCTGTGTATGAGCTGAAGAGATCCTATGTGTATTTTGAACAGATGCTATCATTGGTGTGATTAATAATGCATGGTGGGTGGGGCGGGCAGGCTGAGAGTGTTCCAGGGAGCCTCGCCTTGCACTGACACACTTCTGAAGCTCCGCCCCCTGTACACTTATCTGCAGACACCCAGTTTTCCCAATCATGGAGAGAGTCTCCCTCTGCCAGGGTGGCAAGAGAATTTGGCCAAGTCAGACACTGACTGAGAGCCCATGTCCACCGGAAGGCCTACCTGGCCTAGTGAACACATGATCCCTGAATACAAGTGGTGGCGGCAGCAACCAGTGCATCGTTAGAAGGGAGGTGGGCACAGGCACTGAATGCTATTAAATGCCATGGTGGTGGTGGGGAGCATTTCAGAGCATAGCATAAGAAGACAGCCAAATGCCTGTCTGGTCCACCAGATGCCTCAGGGAACACACAAATACAACAAATGCCTTGATAATAAATTATCATCTCTTGATCTGTCCCTGGAATCGCTGTCAGACACTGAACTTTCCAGAGCTCACACTTTAATTAAAACCAAACTTTTTCAATTAGAATTTGACCAACTTAGCTCCTCTCTTAATCCCACTTGCTCCCCAAAATTTTTTGGTCTGTCTCCCTCCTTGGGACGGCCTGCCAACTATTTCAACTCTTTAATTAACCCTTGCTTGAGAAGGGCGTTTATGTTGGCTCGTTTTAATATTTTTCCGTCGGCTATGCATTTTGGTCGCTTTTCCAAAACTCCATCTGACAAAAGACTATGTCTTTTTTGCCACCTCTCCCCAGATTCATTGGACCATATAATTCTCAGATGTCCAGTCCACCACCATCTTCGTTGGATATCTTCCTTCTCTAGTTCTTTCCCTGATCCCCTTCCTATCCTTCTTAGTGATCGTTGTCCCTTGATCACTAATTCTGTTGCTAGTTTTTTAGCTATGATTATGAAATTAACCCTTTCCCTATGACCCATTAGAACTTTACTTATCCTGTGTTATTAATTTGCTTTGCTATTTATTGTATGTGCCAATAAAGGTTATGGGAAATGGGAAATGGGAACAAGATACTTACATTGCCACTCCCTTGCATCTGGCATTCAGAGATAGGTGACCTCTAAATCCCAGAGGTTGCATGTAGCTGTCATGGCTTGTAACCTGTGATGGTTTTTCCTCCCTCAATCTATCCAATCCCCTTTTAAAGGCATCTAAGCCACACACCATCACCACATCCAAGGGCAAGGAGTTCCACAGATTAATCACATGCTGGTTAAAGAAATATTTCCTTCTTTCTGTTTTAACTCTCCTGACACCCAATTTTAATGGCTGTCCTCTGATTCTGGTGTGTGAGAGGGAAAATAACACCTCTTTACCCATCTCTTTGCTTTGCTTTCGCAGCTGCAAATGGCTCTACAGGCAAGGGGTCATTTTACACAGGCATTTGGGAGCCTGAAAAACTTAGCGTTTTGCTCCCTAGGAATGCCACTGGAATGCCACCTTCAGCACAATACCCTTGAGCATTGTTACAGCATCAATGAGCATCAATGTTGTCAAAACATGTTTTTGCTAGAGAAGCATTTGTAGCCTCTCTGAAGCAGCCATTCTCTCCAGAAGTAAAATCACAGCTTTAGGGGAGAAACCCTCTTCAACAAGGCAGTTGAGGGGCAGGGAAGCACAGGGGGAAAACCTGAACCTTTAACTCCCTGAATACCTCAAAAAAGGTACTTCTGGTTGAATATATGCTTTGACAAATATGATTTGTGTGCTCATGTAGCACTAGAAAAACTTCCTGCCTTAAAGTTCGCTTGTTCACTAAGAAAACCAGTTACTGTGTTTGACACTCTCAAAAAAGTGTATAAAGTACTTAAGGTAAAGGTAAAGGTTTCCCCACGACCTAATGGTCTAGTCGTGACCGACTGTAGGGGGCGGTGCTCATCTCCATTTCTAAGCCTGTAGAGCCGGTGTCTGTCCGAGGACAAGCTTCTGTGGTCATGTGGCCAGCATGGCTATACGCAGTGGTGTCATTCAGGGGGAACGGACCAGAACGGGCGTTCCGGATCCTAATGGGCTCCGTGGCTGGTTCCGGGTTCCTGACAAGTGCCAATCAAAAGTGAGTTCCTGTTCCTAAATCATTTGAATGACACCACTGGCTATACACCGTAGTGCACAGAACGCTGTTACCTTCCCACCGAAGTGGTACCTATTTATCTACTGGCATTTTAAAGTGCTTTTGAACTGTTAGATTGGCAGGAGCTGGGACAAGCAATGGGAGCTCACTCCATCACACGGTCTCGAACTGCCAACCTTCCGGTCAACAAGCTCAGCTCAGCAGTTTAACCCAGAGCGCCACCATGTCCCTTTCCATACAGTACTTGCTTTCCTCTAAAACAGCAGTTTTCAACCAGTGTGCTGCAGCACATTGGTGTGCTGTGAATGATCTGCAGGTGTACTATGGAAGTTTGGGGAAGGGTCATTTATTAGTAGAGCTATTGGGGAGTGCCCCATCAGCAGTGCAGTGTGCCTTGCCAATTGTCTAAAACAACCTGATGGTGTCTACCTTAATAATTTCAGCTACTTGTCAGTGTGCCATGAGATGAGAAAGTTTGAAAACTACTGCTTTAAAACGTGTTGGAGGTTGTCAGCCGGGCTTATGTATGTGTGACAGAGAGACTGTTCTTTGCGCATGTGCAATGGTTCTATGTGTGCTAAGCCAAAAGAGATTGATCTATATCATCAAAGGCAGGTTTCACCTTGCATTCGCACCCATTGGTTTGAGGTACACACCTCACCCGCCTTATCTGTTGATCTTTTTAGGCCTCAAAGTGCCAGGCTAGCATCTGTGCAATTTCTCTTTGCATTTCACGATACTGCATTGGCACAGTTCTGCCTAGCATGGAATCAGAGCAGGCAGAGGTGGGTGCAGACTTTAATGGAGAGAGGAAAGATTCTTTCCACAAACCCTTAGGAACTTAGAGGGTTTGAGATCTGCTGTTACGTTAGATCTGTTAATCACAAACAGTATTTGTAATAAGCCAAATTAGGCTGCATTCCAACCCAGACACCCAGTACAGGAGTAAGTTCCATTGAAGGATTGTGTTGTGCAAGAAAGACAACTGACTAGAACTGAAACCTCATATTGGACAGCATCATTTCAAAGATTCATGCTGATGAATTAAATCACCTGGAATATCCCTGGTTCATAGGAGAGGACAAGGAAGCCTCTGTGCATATGGAGCTCCCAAACATCATAAAAATAATGGACGGCTAAGGCCAGGATGTGGGATGTGATGGCGCTGTGGGTTAAACCACCGAGCTGTTGACCAGAAGGTTGGCAGTTTGAGACCATGCAATGGAGTGAGCTCCCATTGCTTGTTCCAGCTCCTGCCGACCTAGCAGTTTGAAAGCACCTAAAAATGCAAGTAGATAAATAGGGACCACTTCGGTGGGAAGGTAACGGTGTTCCGTGTCATGCCGGCCATGGAAGCTTGCCCTAGGACAAATACTGACTCTTTGGCTTAAAAACGGAGATGAGCACCGCCCCCTACAGTCGGTCACCACTAGACCATTCGGTCGTGGGGAAACCTTTACCTTTAAGACCAGGATAACTGCCATTCTACATACCCCTTAAATGTGTGCAAGCACTATTGGCTCATGAAAAAATGCTTTTTTCCCCTTACTTTTTCTTCCTAATTGGCCTTGTCACTAATTTCTCAAATATTTCAAGAGAATACAGATGGCTCATGTTTCATTTTGTCTTTGTGGCAAGAAAGATACAGATAGCAATAATGAGGCATTAGTCAAATGTCAATGATTGCTCTGATGATTATGACGAGTGGTATGTTAAATAGTCCTGCAGTTCCTGATTTCTGCAGGTAACATTCATTTGCAAGAGCAGCTGTTAACCATGAACAACATATTAATAAAGTAATTTTATTGCACTGAGAAAATCTACATTCCACGCCCAGGGCTTTCTTTGCTGCATGCGGCTATTAACATATGATCTATCTAGGTGTTGTCCCTGTTTTCTTTAGCCGGTTTCTTTGATCACCTCTTGACATCCACCTCTTCATGCTTCTTCATTTTGGCTCAACCCTACAATTTGCCAGCTTCGTAAATGGTAGCATCTAGTCGCTGCAGCTTTGATGGGATGCTCTCTCTGTGACAAGGATAATGGAATTTAATGGAATCCTGTGGCTTTGTATTGGCTTTAATGGAATCCTGTGGCTTCGTATTTCGTGTGAATAAATCTATGAACTGGTGTCCAAGTATGTCTCAATCATCTACAGCTACATTTGTTAATCCCCACATTCCAATGTTTATAGGTTCATTCGTATTGTCCAGTACTGTCCTCATGAGATGGAGGAGCAGAGAGGAGAGGCAACAGTTGCCAGGTTTGGATCCTGAAGGTCCTGTTAGAATCTGGATTTGCTAAGCTTCATGTAAATCAGTGTTTCCCAAACCTTTTTGACCATGACTGCTAAATACAGATGAAAATCTTGGGGGACTTCAAAATCTAGATAGATTAAAAAAAAATTGGAATACAACACACCAGATATAACTTTGTTTTGAGAAGAAGCAAGTGACACTTATTGATGTGGTCATTCCAGGACATAATTGAATCAAGGAGAAACAATGGGAAAAGATCAGAAAATACGAAGACCTGGAAATTGAAATACAGTTCTGTTCCAGACTCCCCGGTGGATGCCTGAAACCGTGGATACTGGCAACGCCTTTTTAAAGATAGGGGAACATTAGTGGTTTTGCTGAAACAAGATAAAAAAGAGATTTGTTTAATGTTCCCCAATCTTTTTAATAGGTGTCCCAGTATCCATAATATCCATGGATGACTGAAACAGTGGAGAACGAATCAGTGGATACTAGGGAACGCCTGTATAGTACCTTTGGGGAAAGAAAACAACCATCCCATTGTCATTGGTGCACTAGGCGCAATCCCCAAGGCCTTTAAGAAATACAGTAGGCCCTTGTTCCTGCGGTTCCTGGAATCCCCATGGATACCAAAATCTGCAGGTATTCAATCCCCTAGATTTGGGCCACGCTCACCCTCTGAACCTGATGGGGCCCCAGAATGCCTTATCATAAAAAGGTCACTTCTGGTTTTCTCCAAAAACTGGAAGCAGCTTTTTATGTGTGTGCATGAAACAGGTATTCTGAGGAAAACCCTTGGAAAACCCTTTGGAGGTGACCGGAGCACATCTCAGAGGGTCCAAGTGGGATTGTCCCCCATGGGTTCTGAACCCGCGGATTCTGATATCCGTGGATCCCGAATCCATGGATATTGTGGGTCCCTGTACCTGGCAATGAACTGAACAACTGCAACAAGTTGCACTACTAGGAACATGGAACCCAATACAAAAATATCTCACCAGTTGTTAAACTCTTGGGTAGAGTTTGAACTCAGACGCAGAGCACTCGCACATCCCAGTCCAAACATCTGGTGTGCTGTGACACCACTGATGAAGATGATGATGATGATGATGATGATACAGTAAATCTGCTGTGGAGAGCTTGATGATGGTATCATTGATTAGCTCCGGAGCACTGAAAGGGAGGCCATGTGGGGCTTCAATTCTGGCCATGGTGCTGCATATAGAGGGAATGCTTCTCTCACGACCTTTAGGACATATGACCCTCATTTAGGTTGTGACCTCTGTTTAGTTACTGACCATTGCAATTAAAGCATTTGCCCCATTTCTGCTCAGGGAGGAGCAATGTGTCTTGCCATCACTCCATGCCCAACTATTCATGGAACATAATTTGTAGTCAGTCCTCATGTAGATAGTCGTCAAGTGAATCAGGCTGGTTCTCCCACAGAAACCCCTCGCTTCGAAACATAATAGAGGGGATTTTGTGCCTGTTAGGGGACATATAATTTGGTCTGGCTATAAAAAAGGATAATTCTAAATAACAGTGACGACATGCTTTTGCCTTTAAAACTTGAAAATCTGTGCAAGCCCAAAAGCACTGGGTAGGCTAAAGACAGACTAAGGAAAGTGAGAGTTCTTCTCTTTGAAGCTCTACCTTGAAATGAGTCAAGGATGAATCAAAGAACTGCAGTAGCATCTGTGGTAGATTAAGTCTTCTTACAGGGGAGCCCAGCCCAACCAATGACCCCTCCTCCTTGAGACTGCAGGGGTGTGGTGGCATCTTCCAAACCCCACCCTGTCACAGCCCAAAAGATAAGATACCCCTCCCTGTACATGACCCCCATTCTTGTCTCTGATAAGAGTACTAATAGCACTCAGTTAATTAGCTCCTAATTAGCCTCTACCGCCCTCAAAATGGCTGTAAACATGTAGAAGAAGGACAATCTGACTCTGAAAGGCAGCAATAAGGTACAATTAAGAATGTGCTACATATTTTCCAGTTTGATTTTCAAATCTGGGCCTGGACACTGCCAAGGTGTGCCGAATGTCTCTGTTCTAAATGCTGCCTTGAATTTTACAGCAGACAGGCTGGGTATGAAGAAAGGTTGGGGCAAAAAACTACACTTGCTCTTCCTTGTTCTTTTCTGAAAACAGGAAGTGCAGGACTTCCTGTTTTTTTTTTTTAAAGGGACCACACAAGTGGGGAGAGAGAGAGAGAGAGTATGGAAATGCTCTGTCCTCACATGGCCCTTTTAACTAAGTTGAAAGTGAGTCACAGCAAGCATTCTTTTCTTGCATGGTCCCTTTAAACAATGCGAGGAAAGAACATTTCCCTTCTCCCTCACATGGTTCTTCATGTGGTCCCTTTAAATAAAACAGGAAGTCCTGCACTGCCTGTTTTCAGAAAAGAACTATATGAGGAAGAGCAAGATAATTGGCTTCTCTATTTCTTTTAGAAACCAGAAAGTGGATCAATCCTGCTCTGTATGCAACAGGCTGCAGGAAGGTGGTGGCAGCCTTGGGATGCAGGGCATTCCAAATCTGCCAAGCCTGCATCCTGTGTGAGCCACTTCATCTACTTCATGGATGAGCTGAGTGGGGGGGGGGGGTAGGGGGCCTTTAACACTTTACCCTGGTTCCAATCCCAATTGTCTCCCCCCACATGTGCTTTAAAAAAACATTGCTTTTAAACATCCATTGGCTTTCTAGAATTCTTACTGTAGCAAGGGCAACGTTCTAAAGCCCCATTGTGCCCTGCTGTGACTTTGCCACGATTTGTTACATCCTGGGCAGGCATATTATGGATTCCATGTAACACATAGTTTGGCACTTCTGATGGTAAACACCGGAGGCAGGGCCTTCTCTATGGCAATGCCATCACTTCGGAATGCCTCCCCCCCACTCCACAAATTGATTTGCCTGGCCTCCTCCTTGCTTTTCGACAGGCTGTAAAAACATATTTCATTCTGCCACCCACGTTTGAAAACCACGTTTAGTTTGGTCCTGAGTCTCGTTGCCTGATGGTGTTCAGTTTCACGCCCATCGCAGCAGGATGCTTCGGTATCTGTGACTGCTCCAGTTTGTGAGAAGCTCTGAATCCAAAAACGGCATGAGCACAAGCAACCTTCCACAAGCAGAAGCTGCGCATTTGCTCACAAAGGAGGCCAAATGCTCCAGCCGAAGGAGTTCCGAAGAGGTGGCGAAGATGAGGCTTCTTTTGGGATGGAGCAGCTGATTATGTCCTGCACATTTTGATACAATTAGGGAGATGTCAAAAGAGGCACGGCACACATCCTTTCCTCATAGGGAGTGTCACAGCCCCTAGTCAGGCAAGGCAGGCATTTCAATGATAATTGTGTGCTAATGAGGGCTCCTGAAACACTTCGGCTTTCTTGGACTGCACGACACTGGAAGCCTTGGTAGGAAGGCTTCCTTTTAACCAAAATTCCACCCCAAGTCTCCATGACCCCTGGCAGTGAGGCTGCTTCCCAACTGCCTTGTTGAAGAGGGTTTCTCCCCTAAGTGAAGAAGTCAAGCCTATTTCCCTGATTGATGAAGGGGCTTATGAGGACCAGAATTGATTATTGACCTAAGGTGGGCCTTTTGTCCAAGGACTAAAGCATGAATGTTGCCAGGCAGAGTTAGGGATCAGGTACATATATACAGTACCTTGACAGGGCTGTATTGAATTTTTGTGGGGTTTGTTTTTCTTAGAGACAGGGTGGGACACAAGATTTCTGAACTGAAGGACATTTTCTCTGAAAAAATGGTACACTGCTAGGAGGAAAAAAATGCCTTTCATTGCAACGTCACAACTCCCCCATTATCACTAACAACCACCAGGGCTAGACTTAAGCCAGTGGGATCAAGGTTGTGACAATGGGCACTTTACCCCCCACCCCGCCCCCGCACCAGCACAGTGAGCGTAATGCCTGCTGATGCAGCCGGGATCTCTATGAACTGTAAGTCAGTAGGGCGAGCAGAGTAGCTTTACCTTGGGCCCTCCTACCTGCCCCTGCCTCCAAACTGCCCAAAATGGGCCTCCTGGAAGTAGTTGACAATGAAGTAATCATGTCACCACCAACTACCGTATTTCCCCAAATATAAGGCGCACCAAAGTATAAGACGAACCTTAATTTTGGGGCCAGAAATTAGAAAAATTTCTGCCCGGCACACCCCTTGAATAAGACGCACCCAATTTTTAGCCCCCGTTTTTTTGGGAAAAAGGTGTGTCTTATACTTGGGGAAATACAGTATTTCCAGGTGTCATGTTCTGCACTACAGATGCTTTTCTTGGTGAGTGGAGGCCCCACAGGGAGGGCCCTACATTCTGTAGGAATGCCCCACATTGGGGCCCCCCACTCCTAGAGCCGGCCCTGACAGCAACAACATTTATGTACCACTTTTCAACAAAATGTCACAGAGCAACTCGCATAGGAACATGGAGATGGTTCAACCAAGTGAAAAAATTCAAAGAAGCTTAACAAGCAAGCAAATCAGCAAACAAAGAAACCAGCAAGCAGCCTCTGGAAAAAGAGACCCCGTCTTTCTAGGATTTGGCCAGACCCAACATCTTCGCCCTTCAACCACGTTGGCTCCTTGTCAAATGCCCTCTACTGCTAACAGAAGAGGCAGAAAAACAACAACTGCAGTAGCATGGGAACAAAAGAGTACACACAATAACCCTGCTGGATATTTTGGGGAAAGGCAATCTTCCCAACCCACAAGGCTGATGGAAGATCTCGGAAACCCTGGAAATGAGGTTAAGAAGATCTGTAGGAGTAAATATGCCAAACCCTGGGAATGGGAGTGCAAGCTCCTTGGGGCAGGGTTTTAGTCTTGGGGTTTCTTGGTGTTAGCAAAATAACCAAAACGTTTTGGGTGTAATATGAATGTTAGTAACTGGTGCTGTCCTCCCTACAGAGAGAAACGAAGAGGTAGGAGTCACTGTTCTGTTTGCTGTTGTTCAGTGAGCAAGACATAGAAATACATCAAGGGTCATCCATTAATATACTCGATACCAGTGGTGTCATCCTGGCGGAACAGCCCGGTACGCTGTTTCGCCAGTTCCTCGGATGGGCCCGGGCCGCACTGCCTCTCCTGAGGACGGGCGAGCTGCTCCTGGGCCAGCCCTCCCTCCCTCGCGTCCCGAATTGCTTTGAAATGGAGCGTTCGAGGTGCAGGGAGGCACAGGAAGGCGTGGCTGCCCTCTGCCATAGGGGCGGAGGGCTGTCAATCATCCGGGCGTTCCGGTTCCTGGCACGCCCGGATGACGTCTCTGCTCGATACCCTGGTAAAATGTCAATGGCATGACACATCTGGTGGAGTTTTTGCCAGAAAGATATCCTGCCATTGTAAGCAGCCTTTGTTACATGCCTTCGTTGAGATGCATCCATTTTCCTTGAGATATTAGATTAGATTTGTCCTCCAAGTTTATTGTCTTGGGTTGGGCTTCAGGTCTCTATCCAGATGCACAATTCCCGCCCTCCCCACCCTACAATCCTATTGAGATCTCAGCGACTGAGTCTCCTTGTGATATGAGAATGTTTACTGTAGTATGATGCCAGGTGGCTTTTTGTGAATACTGCCTGCCACCTGGAAAAGATCTAGACAGGGTTGGCAGCTCAACTGCACATGTCTAATGCAACAATGCTGGTCCAACAGTTCCACCACCACTGCATTGACAATGGGAACTGTCATTACCCCATTCAAGGATGGTGTTGAGGAAAAGAAACTGGTGATGAAGCATATGCAGTGGATTTTAAGGCACAGGAGTTCTGTCAGCCTCCATTGCCCTACTGCATCTTGGCTAGAAGGGAGTTTTTGTTGTTGCTTTGAGAGAGAGAGAGAGAGAGAGAGAGAGAGAGAGAGAGAGAGAGAGAG
>JAJKFI010000076.1:5728436-5806222 GCA_029204185.1 Lerista edwardsae
GAGAGAGAGAGAGAGAGAGAGAGAGAGAGAGAGAGAGAGAGAGAGAGTACAAAGGAACATGGTGTCTTGAACATGACACTGAATGCACCGAAATGGCAATATACTAATTTTGTTAGAATTTTTGCAGAATTTTAGGATTTACTGGTAAAATTGACTCATTGCCACTATGTAGCCTCTATATGCAACAATCACATCAGTATGAAGTTAACTGCAAGGTATAAGTTCTTCAAATATTGTCTTTGGAATCTATGTCTGTCTACAGGGATGGTGTTGGGAGGACCAGGTAATACAGTGGCCGAGGGACCCATTCATCAGAGAGCCCACCTGACTATGCTGACCCCTGAACCTTCGGTATCATTTGGTAGTAATAGTGCCCAAAGCACCATCAAAGAGAGGATAAGGCCAACATGGTAGCCCATTTCCAGGGCTTTGCTCAGCCTCCCCAGCAATCTAATGCTGTCAAGGTCTTATCTCAGTGATTTTCAACCCATGTGCCATGGCACATGGTATGCTGCAAAAGGTACGCAAGTGTGCCGTGAGAGTTTGCAGTGTAGTGGTTGAAAATGGCTGAAAAACCCCTTCCAGTTCTGCAGCTAGTGTATTTAGGATAACTGTATGGAAGGAGCCAGCAGAGGAAGAGGGACACATTCCTGAAAACAGTTGCCCTAGAAACAGAGCCATAGAACCCAGAAGAGCACTTTAATTACTTGGGGTAATTAAAAAAGGGGTTGAGAATAAAACAGCCAATATTATAATGCCATTGTACAAATCGATGGTAAGGCCACACCTGGAATATTGCATACAGTTCTGGTCGCCACACCTCAAAAAGGACATAGTGGAGCTGGAAACGGTGCAGAAGAGAGCGACAAAAACGATTATGGGGCTGGGGCACCTCCCTTATGAAGAAAGACTGCAGCGTCTGGGGCTCTTCAGTCTAGAAAAAAGGCGCCTGAGGGGGGACATGATTGAGACATACAAAATTATGCACGGAAGGGATAGAGTCGATAGAGGGATGTTCTTTTCCCTCTCTCAAAACACCAGAACCAGGGGGCATCCACTAAAACTGAGGGTTGGGAGAGTTAAAACAGATAAAAGGAAGTACTTTTTTACCCAGTGGGTAGTTAATCTGTGGAACTCTTTGCCACAGGAGGTGGTGATGGCATCTGTTCTGGATGCCTTTAAGAGGGGATTGGACAGATTTCTGGAGGAAAGGTCCATCGTGGGCTATAGGCAATGATGGATTGTGCAACCTCCTTACATGGTGATGGGCTACTTCAGAGTACCGGGTGCAAGGGAGTAGCAACAGGATCCAAGCATCTTGTTGTCTCATGCCTCCCTGGGGCACCTGGTGGGGCCGCTGTGAGATACAGGAAGCTGGACTAGATGGGCCTTTGGCCTGATCCAGCAGGGCTCTTCTTGTGTTCTTATGTTCACTCCCTGGAAGTCGGAAGTGACATCACAAGAGACCATAGAGAATACCATAGAGGTCTGTATGCCGTGAAAAGAAAAATGTTGAAAATAACTGGGTATCTGGATCTGTGAATGTTGTCACCCACCAGAGCGCCAAGATTTGAGATTTACACTCCTAGAGATGGGGCGGGGGTGTGCACGTTGAGTGCAGAATCAACACCAGATTGTTGAAGAGTGTTCACTTCCTCATAAGTCCTCCTTAGCAGTGCAGCATAGTGACTATGTTAATGCCATGAGCTGCAAAGTTCTCCATTCAATATCTTATTTCCCCTTCTTTTTATCAATCAATCAATCAACCAACAGGTACTTATATTACATGTATATACTTTTCTTCCACCATGGAATTCAAAGCAGCCCACATGGGAGTGGCCGGGTGGACAACTCTACGACCTGCTTAGTTTCAGCAAGATGGTTGTATCATGTGCCCTGACACCATGCCTAAGGAGATCACACGTCAGCATAAACTCATTAGGAGGCCTTAGGCTAACCACTATTGTTTAAGCTCCCAAATCTGCAATATGGGCAAACTAACACTAGCGTACCTTGCCAGACTGTTCTAAGTATTATTGAGAAAAACTATCTGCACGTGTGGGGTTATTTGAAGCATTTTGGACACTCCGAATGAGAGGACCTTTTCTGGGATGCTGCTCAGAAGATGGAATTTCCTCCCCAGACACACAGTTGTTATTTGTCCTTTTATCTTTTAGATGCCTGGCTAAGTTGGAGGCCATTTGCCTGATCTTTTAATGGATGTTTTCACTGACAGACTTAAGAGTTGGTTGGGACCAGCGTTCATTAGATCAGGGCCATTCTGACAGGGTTGGGTTCCTCTCAGCCTGCCCTTCAACTTGGACTGAGGCACATTTGCCTACTTGTAAGTGAACACTCTTGTGCTTCCAGAGCCATTGTGGGCTCCGATGGCGCCTGGGGTGGAGCAATGACATGACACCGCACTGAGCCCCCCGCGCCACCTCACCATGCCCCCAGTGTCCAAAATCGCTCCATTGTGGAGCAAAATGGAGGCAGGAGCAGGTGGGCCGATCTGCGCTCTGGCTTTTTCCTTAACCGGAGTGCCTGCCCCTCTGACGCTCCACTTCTGCGTGTTTCTCCATTTCAGGTTCCTCAGGGCTCCATAAATTTTCCTTATCGGGTATGAGCTTGTCAGTTTTTGTTGTGACCCACCAAAAATCATGTCCCAATGCACAGTTTGGAAACCATTGCTGTATTGGTGTGCCTTATTTATTGCTGTCTTTTTATATTTTCTTAGTTGGAGTTCCAAGCTGCCTTGGGGGCTGTTGTATTGGGAAAGTGGGCCAGAAACAAAGGAAAAGAACAGACAAATTGGGACCCTGCCAAAATATTTCCAATCACTGTCGCAATAAAAACAGCTTCTTCTTTGGAGAGATATTTGCCACCTGCATCTTTCAAGCTGGCAATACTTGCTGAAGAGTCTGGTTGTGGGCGTTTAAGGGCCATTGCTCCTGACACTTGGCTATGTAAATCTTTTAACCACAGATTTAGGAACCATCGTCTCCTGGTAGAGAGGTTTCGATTCACTCTGCTGCAGACTTCCAGTGCCTTCCTGGAGAAGGATTAATCTATAAAAGGGAATAATAATTACATTTCCTGCCCCACAAGGTGATGACAGAATAATTGTGCTTGAGATTATGAGATGCTATTACCTGCTCTAAGGATTTCTGGGGCCATTAAAATAATTATTCGATTTCACAAGCATGATGCAAAAATAGGAGACCAATAAAAAGAATTATACAAGTGAAAAGGAAACCCTGGGGGAAGGGGGAAACGAATGGCCCAAATGTCACTTGAGGGAATTAGGTGGGATTTGTGGAATAGGTAAAAATACCATCACTGTAATGTTTTTAGCTCATTCAAATGCTTGCAAATTGCTGGGAAAGGGAGAGAGATTTGTTAACGTGAGGATGGCCAACATCCTTGTGTTGGGTGACGATCACCAAGGCAATTCCAGGGTGATTGTTGTAGTGCAGTGTTCTTCCACCTTGGGGTCGGGACTCCAATGGGGTTGGAAAGCCTCAGTTGTGGGGTCGCAGCAATTTATGGGAATGAAAAAGTTTGAAGACCACTGTACTAGAGTACCACTGGAAAAAGGGGGGAGGCATTTGATGTACTCCTTCAGGAACCAGGAGATTGTCCCCGTGCTGCTCAGGTGCGTCACAATCGTGCTAAAATAGCTTTCATTAGTGCCAGGCTTCATTGTAACTCATTGTAACTCAAATAAGAATATTTGGCTACAGTGAACAGTGCTGGGAGGGCATGAGGAGTGGGCAGCGATAGTGATGGGTAGGCAAATAGGGTCCTGGGAGGAGGCTGGTGTAAATCATGTAAACCCATAGTACCCCCTCTTAATCTGGGTTTGTGAAGGTCTGCCTTGTCTCATAATGAAAAGTGCTTTTAATTTTAAGAAACGATTATCGTCCACGCTTTTTCCACATGAGATATTTTCATTGTGTATGCAACGTGTATATCATATATATACACACATATTTGCTTGGTATGCAAAATGAACCACTCAGGGCATTATTTGCACAATGTATATCCAATGCAAAGAAGTCAGCTTTACTTAGCGAAGAATTTTTTTAGGTTACTCTGGTGCAGAATTCTGAAACACCTTAGTGTAGGTTCTCAACCCTTTCTATAGCTACTATGATGCTGTAGGTGCAGGGCGCAATCATAACCAACTATCCAGTACTGAGTTTAAGGGCAACGCAGCCCCAAGGTAGGGGAAAAAAATGTTCCCCTGCCTTGAGGAGGCCACCATGTCTGCCCCCCAATTGCAGGATGCAGCACATGCCCTATTGACACAACCATGTTAGTGCTGGAAAGTTGGTTAAAAATTGGGCCTCTGTATGTTTAGGGGGGTAACAAAACCACATCAAATGTGGCCATGCTCCTCATTCCACCGGACTCCCAGCACCCCAGAACACCTTTCAAAAATCTACACATTCTGTGCTGATATTTAAGGCGATGAGCTGGTTTAATCATGAGATCCGTCAGCTAAGCCTTTTGTGGACTAACCACTGAGATCAAATAACCCTGGGAGGACTGATGGATAAGGATATGCCTGTTTATTTCCCGAGGAAGATTTTAGTCCAGGTGTGTTCTTTAGTAGGGAACAAAAAAAAAATCATTCGAAACCAGATTTGCTAGGATGATTATATTTTCCTACTGGTGAAAAGCTATTTGCCTAAACTTATGTAAATTGGCTGATAACTCTGCTCCTTAGCAGAAGCCTATTTGGGGGATGTGTCTACACATTTAGGGGGCACTGGGGGAGCTGTACATGGATTCTGCTGCAAGCCATGCAGTAATGTGTTCTTGGATATACCTTGTCCTAAAAGCGGTATATAAGTACTGATTGATTGATTGATTGATTGATTGATTGATTGATTGATTGATTGATTGATTGATATATAAAATCCACTGATGGCGTGCAGAGCAGACCACTGACAAGCCATTCCAAGTTGTGTGGTTGCAGCATTGGAGCACTGCTGCCATAGACCCTGGGATGTGTCAGCCTCAGTAAGTCAAGAATTGGGGCAGGCATTTCATGGGCAGGGAAGGGGAGGGCAGAGGGAGTCTCAGGGAGCATCAAGGGAGGGCTGGGGTGTTTCTGGGAAGGGAAGAGGTGGATCTCAGTGGCAGAGACTTGTGTCAGGATCTTATCCCCAAACCCCACTTTGGAAGATCCCTTGGACTTACGCTAGCAAAATGGCTGGTGTTGGCTTGAGGAAACCCTTAGGGGTTCACTCTTAAGCAAAGTTTTTTATTTACCTCTGGTTTGCCTTCAGGTCACCTGCCGCACCACAGCATGCAGCTTTTTGGCACAGCCGCATGCTATAGCATAGCGGTGAATCAGATGGGGTTGCTGATGACATTTTGTGTTGTTGGGCCATTCAGAGCCAAACTGGTGATGCAGCCATGTGTAATGACAGCTCAGTGGGCCCTTCTCAGTTTCAAGACGTCCGCAGGAAGAAGTTCCCAAGAGAAGGTGGAGAGGTGCTTAACCCTTCCGCTGTCAGCCATGTTTCCCTCACCCTCCCCGGCGGCTTTGACTACATACAGCCGAATTGTAATGTGTAGGTTGGACTTTAGCCAACAGAGTAAGAATTGGTGGAACCCCATGCGATATATTGCAACACCTGACACTTCCTCTTTTGCAGACAAGAACAGTTCCTGCAGAATGCTCTCAGGCCAGCAAGATGTTTGATCCATGTGTGCCTTTCCCCAATACTTGGGATGTCAACATTTAAGTTACATCAGGAGTTTGCAAAGAAAGCAGGAAATTGGATTCCGATCTGCTGAGTAAGTACATTTTAATCCTAGCTAATGTTTTCTTCTGAGATGTTCCACAAGATACTATCCCACCGCTTGATTTTTTTTTCCTCTTTTGCTGTCACCGATGCAAACACAGTCATGCAGTGGGGATTGCCATGCCCAGCAATTAAAGCAAAAAGATATTGAGTAACAGCGTATAAAATTATAGGGCAGGCTATAGAGAGTGGCAGTAAATGCATATGTAGGCTCCCAGGGAACTCCCAGCAGGTACTCCCCATATTGGCCAACTAGGATCTAACAGGTTGATTCTGTTTTCTTGCAGACTGTGGCTTGCGCAAGAAGAAAAAGAGAGAGAGCATCTCCTCCCTTGCATCGGGAAACAGCACAGGCAGACTCAGCAGAGAGTTCCTTTCCTTGGCCATTGGTAGATAGGGAAAGATTGGATGTACCACAAAGAGTGTGGTTTTCCCCTTGCATTCCTAATTGTCCCTGTTGACCCCTTCCTATTGGCCCAGGATGAAAATATTTATTTTGGGACAGGGTATTCCACCTATTCCTATTGGGGTGCGATTCCACCTCCTGTTTATAAGGTTGTGACATCTACTGTCAGGACTGAAGAATTGGCGCATGGTTTGAGTTTCTATGGCTGCATTCCTATTTACACTTACCCGGGAATAAATCCCACTAAAATCAATGGGACTTACTTCTGTGGGGACGTGCATAATATTGCGCTGTTGCAATGGACGAAGGTACAATGTATTCCACTTCAGAGTCCATTTATTTTGTGTAGTGCATTGTTTCAGTTAGCCTAGAAGAGTGGACTCACTTTAGTTTTGCATGCTCTGTTTTGGGAAAACTAGAATCCCACTGGGCTACTGACAGTGGCAACATGACCTTTGGTCCCGTCCCACCCCCCACTCACCCCCAGACAATGTGAAAATGAGGAAGTAATTGGTGTAATGTAACAACACATTCAGGTCACCACCAATTACTGATTGATCCTTTTTACCCTCAGATTCAGAACTTACGGATTTGAGTCACTGTGGGTTTCAAACCCATCGTGTAGGACCAACCTGGCCTCCAGGAAAGTGTGTTGTTGTTGTGTCTCAGGAGGCAAGAAGCACTTCTGGCTTTTCCAAAAACTGGGAGTATGTCTTAAGAGGTCTCTAGGAGGCCTTCTGAGATGCTTGCAGTCTCCCTACTCCTCAGAATGCCTCTGATTTCGTCCAGAGGTCCAATAAGAGATCCACCTGCAGATATATTGTTATCTGCAGATGTCAGCATCTGTGGGCATTCTGTTCCCAGATCCTCTGCAGATGCCGAGGTTGGACTGTACTTCTAGCTTGCTGAGTGGAAGTAATTGGCGGCGATGCGATTGTGTCATCATTTCACTGCCAATTACTTCCATGTTTGCCAAGCCTCTGCAGAGCATGAAGTGGCTGAAGACCATCAAGGAAAGCCTCTGGTGGCTGCCATGGGGGGGAACTGATGCTTTTCCTGAGCAGTTTCCAGCCATTGCGAGCCAAGCACAAAGCAGCTTGGAGAAGCCAGAAGATTGCTGAGCCTGGGTGATGTGGTGGGGTTTTCCCAAAGTCACACCCTCAATTGGTGTCACTGGGGGTGGCCCACCCTCTTGCCCCTGCCAAGTGATGTCCCTGGCTTTTGATGTGGCTAAAATGAGTGAGTGCACATGGTTGAGACATCTGAAGACATGGGTAGGGAGACTGTGGATGAGATGTTTAATAAATTGCCATGGACAGTCCTGCGCTCATTGCTTCTCTTGCAACCCCAGTGTTCCTCACCCGTGAAAGAGGCATATGACTTGTTGCCTTTGATCTGTCTTTATGCAACCATGTTGGCCAATTTTATAGTCTCGCATTACAACCCCTGATCTGCAGGAACTCAGGTGATCCCAATATATGATTCACAGGGTGCAGCTTAGGTCATTAGCTCCATCTCTGAGCCATGATTTTGCACCTGACTTCTGGGCTCTCCCCGTCTCCAATTCTTCTGTGCTCAGCACATTTCCTCTTCCTCATCTTCCTTTTTCCTATCCAGGGAGTGGGAGGAGGAGGAGCCGTAGATGCGCGCCCCAACCAATCTGCTGCCTGAAGCAACCGCTTCAGTTGACCTCATGGATGGGCTGGTCCAAGTTGGCAGGCTTCACCAAAGTGTATGGTTGGCCACTACTGGGAACAGGATGCCGTATTCAGTGGAGACTTGGTCCATTCTGTGTAAGACGTGCCTTGCTGGATTAGCCCAAGACATCTTCTGCAAGGATACCAGCAACTAGTAGGAGTGCTTGGAAACTGGGCAGTGGTCAACTAGTGGACCGATCATGATCTATTTTCTACCTAACACGGCTCTAAAATTGGCAATGGTTTTTCCTAAAAACTGTTTCTGTGTTATTAACAGCAGCTTAAGCAAAAATGGTTTTTTATGTACCTCTGCCTTTGCCTTTACATTGCACCTCCATTACAGCATGCAGCATGCACCTTTTGGCCATGGCTGCATGCTACAGCATGGCACAGGATAGGACTGGGCTACTAGTGAAACATTTCTCGCTAAAAATGAAACCTTTATGACACGCAACTGGGGGCACAATCCTTTCTATCACCGGGGTAAGGGCACTGCAGCAGGGACGAATGGAGCCCCGAGTGTGCCCATGCAGGACGACGGAACCGCGTCCCCAGCATGTCACCCTGCCCCCATGCATCGCCCAGCCACATCTCCCTGCACCCAGAATAGCTCCATTTTAGAACGAAACGGACAACAGGGAGGGCGGTGGGCCAAACAGCGTGGGTTAGTCCGCACAATGGTGCCCCACCGCTGCCGGCGCCCACGGCATGTGCCACCCCGGGCTATACCCTCCCTCTGCCTCTGCACTGCAGCTCTGGGAAAAGGGAACAAACATTACCTTCAGAAGGCCTCTGTGACTACGCCTACATTGCAGAATGCAGCACATGCCCCATTGACACAGTTAGGTCAATATTGGAAAGTTGCTTAAGATTGTGTTCTGGGAAAGCGCAAAACTGGGTGACTTTTTCCTGAAAATGTTGACAGCTTTAAATTCCTCCTGTGTGGGTAGTTAACGGTTGCTGATATATGTCAACAATATCCAGTTGGAGGCTTTCTCCACAAGGGATCCTTACTAATCTCCTTGTTGTCATGAACGGAAGCAATAAAATTGAGTGGATCTGCAAAAAGGACATCTTCAGTTGAAATGTACAGGAGACCTGGGCAGCCTGATCCTACATTGGGGCAGCGTCAGTGATCCACATGCTACCCTGGCAACTGCTGTTGTGAAAGTGCATGTGGTGCTGGCAGTGAAACCAGAGCTGCCTAGACACTGCCCAGATGCTGAAGAGGAGCATGCGGCAGTATGTATACCTGCCACTTGGCAGGGAGGGGGCAGAACTGGGTGGAGAGAGGGAAAGCTGAAGAGCGAATTGGGCTCAGAAAGGGGGCAGGGATGGTGGCAGAAGCTGCCGCCAAATCTTATACCCCTCACACACAGCTGAAGGAGAACACAGAAAACCCTGGAAGTCAATGATGTGGAAATGGTATCTTCAGGTTGCCCTGGGAAAAGTGAGCGAACTTTAAGACATGATTCTTGTCTTGGAATTCCAGTTATGAAATTCCCTTCCTTTGAAAAGGAAGCACCTTTTATATGTGCTAATATATGTTATCTCAGGAACTTTTAAAACCACCTTGAAAGATTTAAAACCTCCTATGAGGTTGTCCTGAGGCAGGGAGGAGGAGCTCAGCGCTGGTAGATGCAAGACTTGTACTAGAAATGTTTTTATTCACAGTACACTCCACTAAAGTGGCTGTCATAAGCCTCCTACACCAAATGGCCCTCTCTCCTCTGTTGTCTCTTAAAGTCTAAATGTAACTTACAGTATAGTAACTTTTTGTCTAAATTTAGGCTGTCAGCATGTTGCATTCAAGTTCATTGAATTTACAGTTCAGCCAGCCTTTCCTTGAGTTGCATATATAACCCTATTTACACTACCAATGTTGATGGAGAATAATCAGACCACAGCAGGCAACATCTTCCCCTGGAAAGGAATCCTGAAATTTGATTCACTCTTTTTTTTTTTGACCTTTCAGTGCCAATCCTATATAGAAAACTCCCCGAAATGTGAGAAGATTTCCAAGGACTCCCATATACTCGATCTCGCAAAGCATGATTTCAGAGGAGAAAATTGCAGCATTGCTGCATGCCAAGTTTTGCACGTGGCTTTGAAGTGAAGTGTGTGCGGGTGTTTATGAGAAGCCAATATGAGAAACCAATTGGGGAGACCGAGGGCATGCTTGACAAGTGGTAATTAAAGTACTGTGTAAATTAAAATGGAACCAACCAATTATACACTCTTTCTTTGGGTTTTCTTTCTCCAGAAGGATGCAGCCGCTGAAGGAAGCTGGGTGAACTTGTCTCCAACGCTCTCGATGGGAATGTCTAGCTGTTTATAAGAACTGCTCTTCTCTGCCAGCTGGGGCAACCTTCCGGTCAACAGCTATCAGATGAGGACCTCTCTCCATCTTTTACATCAAATCCCGATGAGTCCCCCGGGGGCATTTTGAAAGAGGTGATTTAAGGATTTAAGGTGATTTCACTGCCGAGCTGTTGTCCGGAAGGTTGGCAGTTCGAGACCACGCAACGGAGTCAGCTCCCATTGCTTTTCCCAGCTCCTGCCAACCTAGCTGTTCAAAAGCACCTAAAAATGTCAGTAGATAAATAGGTACCACTTCGGTGGGAAGGTAACGGCATTCCGTGCGCCTTGGCGTATAGTCATGCCGGCCACGTGACCACGGAAACGTGTCCTCAGACAAACGCCGGCTCTACAGGCTTAGAAACGGAGATGAGCACTACCCCCTACAGTCGGTCACAACTAGACCATTCGGTCGTGGGGAAACCTTTACCTTTATCCAGTGATGTCATTCAGGGGGAACGGACCAGAACGGGCATTCCGGATCCTAACAGGCTCCGTGGCTGGTTCCGGGTTCCCGACAAGTGCCAATCAAAAGTGAGTTCCTGTTCCTAAATCATTTGAATGACACCACTGCCTTTATCCCCTTTCTACCAGCAAGTTTCCTTCTGAATTTATGTTTTTGAAGACAACACACACATTTGGAACCCTGCAGAGTAAAAAATCTAGGGTTGGTGTCACCCAGGGCGGTAACTCATGGTGTCGCCCTCATTGACTTCCTCATAAATGTGATAATATAACAATAAATAACACTAACAATAAATAACTAATATTTATTCATTATTCACCCATCAGTAATCAACTAGAAACCAGGAGCCAACTTGATAACACCCTCACAACTCAGTAGTTCTAGTATTAGCTCTGATACATGGAAATGAGAGCTGACTCACACCTTATTGGTTCCCTGCTGTGTCATAAGAACACCTCATCAGCTTTCTGCGACCCACCTGATATCAGGTTCATGACCCACCAAGTGGGACCTGACCCACAGTTTGAATGAGATTGGTGTAACTTATATAAGGTGTATTAAGTATTAGCACTAAATAAACCAGAAACAAAAAAGCACTAAATTTTGTGGGAGTTCACAAGCAACACATATGCCTAGCTCAGATGTAACATGACTCAATGATTAAAGGCGGCATGCATACACTGTGTGAAGCCTTCTGATCCAGTAGTTCCTCCCCTCCCCTTCCCCAATGTTTTGTGTGTGAGAGAAGAAGTCGTAAAGCTCCCATACCTCATCCAATAAAACTGCAATTTCCTGTTGCAGCTGAATACGACCAAGAGGAGGATCGGGGTGAAGCCTTTGCCACTCTTTAGAAATAGCAACCAATCTGAGCCACTGGTATCGAGGAAGTATCTTCACCCTCTGAAACATTGCCTGGCCACAACTCACTGTGCCCGGAATTGCCCCATTTAGGAGCTATCGGAGTCAAGGAAGGGCAAAAAAGCACACTGTTTCTCGACACCGCGGTGCACACCCGCCATCCCCTGAGACACCCTCCCTACGCCTCTGATGCATACAAATCACTAGTTTCCCTAACATAATTACCTGTGACCGGTGTGTGGAATGACTAGTGGAAAGCACTGTGTTTCTGTTGATACAAGTGCTTTCTTGGCATTTATTCTGTGCGGGCCCATTCATACATGAATGCTGATGTGCCAATGGAGCCATCCATTCTCACTGCTAGTGCTGAACGTCTCTTGTGGCTCGCTTAGGCATATATTGTCTGTGCTCAGGAGTCAAGGGTTAGGGGTCCAGCCTCAGTGCATGGCAGCCTGGACTCGCTTCCCCCTTGCCTACCTGTGTGGGGTGTGTTGTCTTTGCTTTCCCTGTTGAGAGTAACGGGGTGGAGGTTCCAAGGAAGGGTTTGTGGGGAGGGTTATCCTGCAATAAGATTTCTGGGAGCATGAACGTTAATAAAGGTGGCAGAGCTAATAGAGTGTCTTGCCATGACTGTTGTGAAGGCAGCAGGCTGTTTCTGCAAAGTGCTCCCTTTGTGCATGAACACAAAGTGTGCGCTTGAGGTGTGCAGGGCTCGGGGGCAGAGGGAGATGGCCCCATGCCATGTGCCTTGTGATCTGAGCTGGGGTCTCCTTAGCAGGAGCTTTTATACTGGTGTACTGTGATTGGCTGCCCAATGTAGTCTGTATCCCCTGCTCCATTGTGGGGGAGTGGGCGGGGCAGAGGGTGACAGGAGTGGCATTCTTCTGCTGTTTTCCCCATTGTTCCCTATGTGGTTCTACCTGTGCCAGCTCTGTCACTGGCACAGTGCATTGCCAGCTTCAGGGTGGCGTCTGTTGTCGGAAGAGGCATTGAGATCTGGCATATGCTGACTCCTCCTCATCCCTCCCACATCCCTTCCATGTCACAGCCTCAGCGCTTCCCTCTTTTGGCCTCTCTGCTGGCAGGGTTGTGCCAGCATCCAAGCTATGTCTAAGTCACACTGGGGCAGAATTTTTTCCAATATTGCTCCAGGCGAGGGGACTTCTGTACTGGCAGAGCTGTATTTGCTGAGGCATCTGAGGCATTTGCTGAGAAATCAACCTTGAGATGGTTGGGCTTTTACCTCATCTCATTCCGTGCTCACTAAGAGATGCAATTTAATTGCATGTGCATATTACTATATACAGATGCCTTTTGAGATCTAATATTAATACCAGTATTTATATACCGCCTTTTGGGTCATTGGCTTTCTCCTCTGACTTTAATCAAGGCGGTTTACTGTACATGGGCAGGCTTTTCTCAACCCCATATAGGGATGTCACAATCACAAATTCTATCTATCTTTCAAGAATGGTACAGTCCAGGTGGTCTCCTTCATAGTCCAGCATCTGTCTGGCTGCTCACATTCCCATGCATGGCTTGACAGGCACTCCTCCACTCTCACTGAAGGGGTCGTCCTCTCCGCTCCTCTCAACAGCTGGAGAGTCTCATCTCTTCAGCTGCGTTTGATCGGCAGTTCACGGTTACTTCCGGATGGCTTGAACTGCTGTCCGAGGTAATCGTCAGGCTTCAGAGGCGGCAACTCTTCCACTCTGCCAGACCCTCCTGCCCCATAAATTATTATGCAAGGAAAAATAATTTAATAAGCAAAAGCTGCCAGTCACTGTTGGGAAGAAAAGCTATAAATAGTTTTATTTTTGTTCTAACAACACACCAGAATAAAAATAAAAATAACACACCATTCTCCCTCCCACAAAGAAGCGTGCCCATAGCTCATAGGAACAGCAATTGAAATTGGCTCAGCAGATCAACTGAAACATTGCAACACAATCTTATCTATGATTACTTGGAAAGAACTTTATTTATTTATTTATTTATTTATTTATTTATTTATTTATTTATTTATGCTATATAAACTATATTGTGTGGGCAGTGGTTATTCACACCACCACCACCACCACCACCACCACCATTATCAAGCAGCTCTCAATGTTATAGGATTGTAGCCTTAAGGTAAAAAAAGACAGGATATTACTAATTACATATTGACTTAAGGCAGTGATTCTCAAACTTTTTAGCACCAGGACCCACTTTTTAGAATAACAATCTGTCTGGAACCCGCCAGAAGTCATGTCATGGCCAGAGGTACTGTCGCTGTGATGCCAGAGCCTGCTGCTTTCCTGAGAATGCAGCAATAAGCTGGATTATTTCTCAGCCATTTTCCAATATCAAAGTGAATCAGAAAGGGAAAAAAAAACAGTGATGTCATGCAGGGGGGACGCGGGGGAACTCAGTTCCACTAGTTAAAATTAGGGCTGACTCTGCCCACTTCACTCTCCCTCCTCCCCCCTCCCAATTCCTCTGCAAAGAGCATTTCTTCTTGGTTGGCCGGCATCAGAGGGTTAAAGGGAGCGACTCTGGATTCCTAGGGGGGTGAAGGCAGTGATGTCATTCAGGGGGAATGGACCAGAACGGGCGTTCCGGATCCTAACTGGCTCCGTGTCTGGTTCCGGGTTCCTGACAAGTGCCAATCAAAAGTGAGTTCCTGTTCCTAAATCATTTGAATGACACCACTGGAAAAAAACCTTGCTTACAACCTAGACACAAGCAAAACAACCACACAGCCATCCCCCTTTCCAGCATACCCTCTTCCCAGATTTTCAATATGGCTGCCCTAACTGCTTCGTGACCCACTTTTTAAAAAAACCTGCAAGACTTGTTTTAAATCACTCTGCATTTTGTATTGGGTTCCCTGCTAGCTGCTCAATTATGGATTAATTAAAGTAAATTAGGAACGTAAGCATGCATTTTAACATCAACTCTCTTTGGTCTTAGTCTAGCAAGGGAAGTTTGTGGACCTTGCAGAAAATGCCATGCTGGCTGCTAAACGCATAAACACATATCCCTGAAGATCTATCTAAGAGTCCCACAGAGTCCATCTTCCTACCAAGAAACAGAATGTATGTATTTCAAAAGCTGTTGCGATTGTTTTGATTTAACGGATCCATAATTGAGCAGCTAGCAGGGAACCCAATACTGAATGCAGAGTAATTTAAAACAAGTCTTGCAGGTTTTTTTAAAAAAGGAAATTAGGGATGTAAGCATGCATTTAACATCAACACTCTTTGGTCTTAGTCTAGCAACTGAAGTTTGTGGACCTTGTAGAAAATGCCATGCTGGCTGCTAAACGCATAAACGCATATCCCTGAACATTTATCTAAGAGTCCCACAGGGTCCATCTTCCTACCAAGAAACAGAAGCAGCCTTCTTTATGCAGATAAAAGGGTGGGACTATGGGGACATTTTTACGCAGCCTCAGTTCTCAACAAATGGGGCTATGACAGCTAGTAGGAAACCAGTCCCAGTGGAGCCCTCAAGTGCACCTTCGTAAGTGAATAGTTGCTATTCACTTCCTCGGGGAAGAAAGCAATGCTCTGCAGTTGGGACAGTTTTGCGGTGGTGCCATCGCTTGAACTCTACCCTCAATATTGGATGGCTACTGGATGGCCCCCACTACGCACAGGGAAGCAATTTGTCCCTATGTGCAGATCACACACCAGAGATCTCAGAGCACACACCAGAAATTTCCACAACTCATGGATGTCAGTGCAGTGCCATGGACATGGTGCTGAAATGGATCAGGGACAAATGGCATCCCGACTTAGCCCTGAAACTCACTGGGTAATCAATGAGCCTGTCATTCTCTCTCTCTCAGCCTATTCTCCCTTACAGGTTTGGTGGTTGTTTTTAATTCACAGCCCAATCCTAACCAACTTTCCAGTGCTGATGAAACTGTGCAATGGGGTAAGTGCCTTATCTTGTGGTAGGGGGACCAGCACTCTGGCCTCAAAGTAAGGGAATGTTCGTTCCCTTACCTTGTGCTGCATTGTGGTTGCATCAGTGCTGGAAAGTTGGATAGGATTGGTCAGTCATTTGCTAGTCATCTAGAGCAGTGGTTCTCAGACATTTTAGCACCAGAACCCACATTTTACCACCGGGGCCCACTGGACAATCTATCTGGGACCCGCCGGAAGTGATGTTGTAGTTGAAAGTGCCATCATTGTGATGCCAGAGCCTGCTGCTTTCTGAGAATGCAGCAATAAGTCGGGTTATTTCTCTGTCATTTTCCAATAGCAAAGTGAATCAAAAAGAAGGAAAAAGGCCTATTTACAACCTTGACACAAGCAAAACGACCACACAACCCTTCCCCTTTCCAGTGTCCCATCTTCCCATATTTTCAATGATGGCTGTTCTAGGTGCTATGCGACCCACCTGAAATTGGCTCGTGACCCACCAAGTGGATCCTGACCTACAGTTTGAGTAATACCAATCTAAGAGTTCTTACAAAAAGCAAGATGGAATATACGTTTTGTAAAAAAAAAAAAAAAAGCCACCAATCTATTGTTAATAAATAAGTGACTATTGTGTGGTCAAAAGGAGGGGGAGGGAGAGAATCATATTTGTCACCCTGAGTCCCTTGGAGGAAGGTGAGTACAAAGATCAACTAGGGGGAGGCTTGCCTTACACGAGCTCCACCATCCTTGGCTGAACACTGCCATTTGTTCCTGATGTCCAGCCTGAGCTGCAAAGCTGTCTTTTCCTTGAGAACCTCAAGAGGTCGGATTTAATGTGGGATTTATGTCTTTTCTTTCACGAAGAAGTGCTGAGATGTGTGGTGCAATGCTGGGTGTGGGTTTTGCTGAAGTGTGCGTGTTAACGGGTGACTTGGAACCCTCTGAAAAGAACCATCTGCCATCGGCTTTAAGACATGGGAGGGATGGGGATCTCGTAGCCAGGGGATTATGCTCCGTGCAGGGCCAAATCATGTCAAGGAGCCTTGTCATGCTTTGTCATCCGGGCAGAGTTCACAGAGAATTCGCCTCTCGGTTGACAGAAGGGTGATACAAGTAATCTGGGGTTGTCAGGAGTTTGTTGTCAGGCAGCGGCTTCTGTAGCTCCTTGGGGTGTGTTTCGGGGAAGGTCAGTTTTTGGCACAGGGGAATAGGGAGGGTGCAGAGCACACCTAAGCTCAGGAATACAATAAAAAATGAGCACTATTCTCCACTCCCCTGTCACTCTGCCAAGTCCCTGAACAGATATAAAGGTAGAGTTTTGCCCAGGCGTTCAGAGGGGCTCAGCTTCACTTCTTACTGGGAACTCGTCCTCGGAAACCTCCACATCCTCCCCAGCAGCAAGACCTCTCCTTTGGCCATGTCTCGTCAGTCCTATGCCCGGAGCATCGGAGGAGGGAGCAAGGGCTTCAGCTCGAGCTCCGTTTGCTTTGGGGGTGGCAACAGAGTCAGCTTCAACACGGCTTCCACCACTCGCGGATGTTCCGTTCGCGGCGGCAGCGGAGGAGGAGGTGGCGGCTTTGGCAGCAGGAGCTTGTATAATCTGGGGGGCAACAAAAGAATCTCCATTGGTGGATTTGGGGGCAGTGGCAGCGGCTTTGGTGGGGGTTTCGGGGCCGGTGGCCGAGGGGGTGGAGGTTTCGGCGGTGGCTTTGGTGGAGGGTTCGGCATGGGGGGCTTTGATGGGTCAGGTGGCCCTCTGTTCCCAGTGTGCCCACCCATGCCCCAATGCCCACCTGGAGGCATCAAAGAGGTGACCATCAACCAGAGCCTCCTGCAGCCCCTCCACTTGGAGATTGACCCCGAGATCCAAAAAGTGAGAACAGAAGAGCGGGAGCAGATCAAGACCCTCAACAACAAGTTTGCCTCTTTCATTGACAAGGTGAGATGATTCCAAGAGCATTCAGCATGATGTGGGGCGGAGAAATCTCTCTCTCTCTCTCTCTCTCTCTTTTTCTCTTTGTTAGAATCATAATTGAGGGAGTCTCATCTATAAGGACATAGACTGGTTTTTACAATGTACTTCAAGACTGGAAAATTGTGGTTTTAAAGTTGCCTGTGGAATTGACACTGCTCACGTTCTTGTGGCTGTCAAATTAAGATAAAAATATAGGCAATTGTGTATAATCTGCACTTATAGTATTTATGGTATACTAGATGATGTGGCCCAATGTGACTCTCAAGGGGTTGAGAAACCCAGGGGAATAAGAAACAGATTAGAACAGAAAGAAGCCCCATGAAGGGCTTGTAGGCATAATTTTAAATGTCTGTGCTGCAAATATCATGCCCACCTCCAAGAATCCTGTGGGCTGTTTGGTGACACTGTGGAGAACTCTCATAGATACCTTGCTCCTGACACCATCATTACGTTTCTCTGAGAAGAGGGAATTACTGTAAAGCCAGCCTAAGCTTGCATTGTTGATAAGTCCTTAATTTCTCCTGCTTTCAGTGCTAACCGTGCAGTAGGCACACTTTCCTTTTCCCAGAACAATCCTTTTCCAATATGTATTTATTCCCCACATTTTAATACCACCCTATGTCAAAGTTGCTCAAGGTGGTGTACATGGTTCCTTCCTCCCTCCTGTCTTCGCAATAACCCTATGAGGTAGGTAAGGAGCGACTGGCCCAAGGTCACCCAGGAAGCTCCATGGCTGAGTGGGGATTTGAACCTGGATCTTCCAGGTCTAAGTCCAGCACCCAAACCACTACACCACCCTGGCTCTCAGCCACACTGGTCCTGTAATGACCCTTACCTAATGTACAAATAGGCATGGGACAGCCCTTTGAACTGTGGGTCTTTCATGTATCCTAGATGCACACTTGAGCCCTAGCCTGCTGTATGGATATCCCCCAACAGTGCCCTTCCATTGCCTTTTCCTCAGAATGGCCCTGTTGCTTTTCTCAAGCAGCTGTTGGGACTCAAGGACCTGGGGGAGGAATCCAAGGCTATAATTGGGACTATGCAGCTGTGGTTTGTGGGCAGGGCAGAGGGAGGGATAGAATGAACAGCAGAATCTGGAGGGAGAGAGAGCTGTCTAAGTGGTGCAAGAGAAGCCGTGGGTGGGCACTTGGAAATGAAGCAAGTGATGTAATTAAGTAGTGTAATCTGCGGAACTCTTCACCACAGGATGTGGTGATGGCGTCTGGCCTAGATGCCTTTAAAAGAGGATTGGACAGATTTCTGGAATAAAAGTCAATTACAGGTTACAAGCCATGATGGGTATGTGCAACCTCCTGGTTTTAGAAATATGCCATCTCTGAATGCCAGGTGCAAGGGAGTGGCTACAGGATGATGCTCCTTGAGGCATCTGATGGGCCACTGTGAGATACAGGAAGCAGGACTAGATGGCCCTTTGGCCGGATCCAGCAGGGCTCTTATGTTAAGCAGCAGCAGTGGTGGATCAGACTAGATTAATGGTTGTGTTAAGCACTCCACAGAAAGAACCCCGGCCGGATGGGGGTGTCAGTGTCAATCATTGTCAGTGTCAATTATAGTGTCAAAAGTGTTGCTGTAGTGTCAATTATTAGAAAGTTCAGCAATGCAACGAGTATTCCTGTCTTGCAGCTGCCTTCTTTTAATTACCTCCCAAAGTGGTGGTAGTTACTGCATCATAAACCCAGGTAGTAGCCACAATCCCCAGCTCTAGGAAATAATTATAGCCTGGCTGTTGTCAGAAAGTGCTGTGTTTCTTGCTGAAGATGCTGAGATTCCAGCATGGAGGTTTGGTGGCTGCAGTGTTGCTTAGCAACAGCTGAACAGGGCCACAAGGCCTCAGGGGCCGGAAGAGCACAGAGTGGCCTTGAGACAAGGCCTCAGAAGTCGCTCGAGTAGTTAGGTGTTATCTCTATAAATATAAACAGTTACGTAGCAGGGACAAATAGTAGAAAACATGGCATTTGGTAAGTAAGGACTGCTGGGGCACATATCGATAACTCTTTCTCTCCATTCTGGCCTTCTTTTCTTGCTTCAGGTCCGTTTTCTAGAACAACAGAATAAAGTGTTGGAGACCAAGTGGAAACTCTTGCAAGAACAGGGCGTGGGAACCGGGTCTGGTCAAAAGAACCTTGACCAGCTTTACGAGGCTTATATCAACAACCTCAGAAGGCAGCTCGATGGTCTTCAGAATGAGAGGAGGGGGCTGGAATCCGAGCTTAAAAACTTCCAGGATCTTGTGGAGGATTACAAGAACAAGTAAGGGAAACTAAAACCAAAGGGATGTTTTTCGGGGTCCTCCTCCTAAAGGACTATAAAAGCAATAGGACTTTGTTGGGAGAGCTTCAGTTGCTTTCTGACAATGGTGAAATAGGTAGCCTTGATGAGGGTCATTTCCATTGTGATTATTTTGCCGACATGGGCAGCACATCTGTGTCTGGGCAGCAGACATGGGCAGCACATCTGTGTCATAATCACTATCATGATTATGATATGAAACTCCTGCATACATCTTCATGTACAAATATTGGGCGTGCAAGTATTCTGCAATGTGGTTTCTCTGCAAGAAAAACGTTAGCAGATTATTCAGAGGCGGATCTAAGGGGGGGCAAATCTGTAAGTTTTGCAAGAAGCCTTACCTTGCAGTGGAAAACACTCCTCTCCTGCACTGTTCTAGCCAATCCTCACAGGGAACAGCAACATCTTGGCGTTGCTTACTGGCTACAGCAGCAAGGGAGAGGAGGGATTTACATGACAGGGTAAGGCTTCTTGCAACACTTAGAGCTTTGCCCTCCCTGTAGATCCACCTCTAAGCAGATGATATAGCTCTGCCTTAGTTTGCCAAAAAACAATTTTGCTAATGATGGAAAAAGGCCAGAAGCAGGGGTTGTTGTTGTTTCTAAACACCGCATAAAAACACAAAACACTGCCTTTGGGGCGTTAAAATATCTGAATAAAAACACCAAACACCACATTTTGGTGTTTTAAGATATTTTCCAGAAATTTAAATACTTTTCCAATTAGAAATCATACTGTGGCTGCATCTGCTGACGCTATATCACCTACCTAGTACACTTTTAAAGCATTTGAAATTAATAAAAATGAAAATTTGGAATGAGAACTTAGAATAAAAACCACAGAACGCCAGAATTTGCTATATTTTAGAAAAAAATATCACCAAAAAACCCCCACCCCTAGCCATAAGCAAAACACTTCCACGGGAACCAACGGCTGTTCCCTACAACCTAGTAAAAGGTTATAGGGCTTTTCTAAGAAGGAATGTGCCTGCAAGTAGATTATCCCACTTCATATTCACAACTGTCTTGTGAGGTAGGTCAGGGTTAGAGATGGCGATTGTTCCAGTGTCACACATTGCCCTTCATTGTTAGGCAGGAATTTGAACCCAGGTCTCCCTAGTTTGCCCACTGGAAGATCTGTTTCAGTGTTGTATTTGGGGTGTGTCTCTCAGGGCACATTTCCTGTTGCTTGACATGTTTTTAGAAACATATTTTACACTGTTGTGCAATCCTGTGGTTGTGCACTTACATTTTTTTGATTGTTACACCCTGTGGCTGTGACAAAAAAGAGCTTAGTATGGGTGGCTTCCAAAAACTCTAAATAAAATGTTGGCATGAATGATATCACATTTGGATACTACCAACTGTATCAGCTTCTCACTGTTTACTGTTCCTTAACCTCCAGTAACATTGCAATGCAATGCTATAATAGGCAATACTGTTAATAGAGGTGCTCAATTTTGCAGGACAGTGAGAAAGCTGGCCTGCAACTGTCAAAGATACATTTTTTTTTAAAATAAATGAATACAGATGAAAACTATGCAGTTAATCCGCAGTATTCAATAACTTCTTTGTTTGGCTGTCACTAACGGATATAAAAAGCATCCTGACAGAGGTGAGAGTTGAAAGAATGGAAACAGTGTTTGAGTCATAAATCCAGAACAGCAAGTAACCCGCTACATAATTTGAAGGATTAGTCTTGCACCTGCCACATCCATTCAGAAGGGCTTTGATTGTTATCACAATTAAGGGTGCAATCCTAACCAATTTTACCAGCACCGGGGTGAGGGCAATGCAGCTCCAAGGTAAAGGAACACGCATTCCCTTGCCTTGAGGAGGCCTCCGTGGCTGCCCCTCAACTGCAGGATGCAGCAAATGCCCCATTGGCACAGCTATGTCAGTGCTGGAAAGTTGGTTGGAATGGCGCCCTAAGACTGAAGCAATGGATGGGTTTCCTTTAGTCTGCCCCTCCCTGCAACACAGATCAAAATCTGGGCAAAGAAAACTTGATTTTGTAATCTGATTAGAATAAATTATGGAAAAAAATAAGCAATATTGCATGACTTGTTTATTTCAGGGATTTGCTCTGCTTTCAAGATTTGGGTTTTTAAAGAATTCAGTTTTTTGGCTAGTAACTGAAAGGTACAGAAGAATGTACTTGTGGGACCTTGAGATTATGGGTGGTATAAAATGAAGGATGTCATTGTTAAAGGAACTGTGCAGGTGGAAAAGCAAAAGTGAATACTGTACATTGAATGTATTGTTTTGTTTTGCACTGACCAGGTATGAGGAAGAAATCAACAAGCGCACAGCTGCAGAGAATGACTTCGTACTTTTGAAAAAAGTAAGTGCTTCTGTGTCTTGGTTCCTACTAAAATGGAGATTTGACATTTGCCGTACTGTATTGCATTCCCCCCATACATCAAAGATGCGGTGGTTGCTTTTTATACTCAGGCCCACTCACTACATACTGCTGAAATAATATTCATTGGGATAATAGTGACCTGAGTGGGACTAACTAAATGGCTATATAAGAGAGACAGACTCATGGTAGATACCTCTACCTTGACCTGCAACAGAGCCAACATGCTTTGGAAACATGGGTATGAAATCTGGTTCTTTAAACTTCTGTCATCTTCTGGACTTCCAATTTCTGTTATGCTGGATCTAAACATGGTGATGGGGAGAACTCACTGGGGCTAAGGAGGGAAGAGATGCAGCTCTGTGCACCATAAATGCCACAACATCTTCCTCATCGCTACCATTTCATTCTGCTCCATTATGCTGGCCACCAGTATCCTCTGCTGCACCTCATCATTCAACTCGTATCAACTCATCATTCCTTCTGTGTGAGCTGCGGGGAACATTCAAGATAGCATCTATTTCCTGGACACTATAGGTCTAGGGCAAGTAAGCCAGTTTAGAGGCTCATCATAAAAGTATCATATTATGATATGTAAGAACAGAAACTCGATGCCTAGGAAGTTAGCAGTATTTACAAGATTCTTCCCCAACCATTGGAGGAGGATTGAGCAGTTATGCTGACCAATATGGATGGGGTCCAGGGATTGTTACTGGGCCAGAGGCACTTCTTCAAATAAGAGGCACTCTTATTTTTATAGGAGGGAGAGAGTAACTGTCCCTTTTCATCCCAGCAGCATCTTTTCCAATGGCTGTTTGCCATGGAATGGCAATGGCTGTCTCTTCTGCATCTTTTTTACATTGTGAGCCCATCGGGGACAGGGAGCCATTTAATTATGTGATTTTGTCTGTAACCCACTTTGTGAATGTTGTTGTTGTGGTTGTTGTGGTTGTTGTGGTTGTTGTTGAAAAGTGGTATATAAATACTGTTAATATGTCATAATTATCAATGATGATGTAACAAAATTGCATTCCTGCCAGTTTTGCAATGGTTCCAGGGTTCAAGGCATGAAGCAGTTTGGCATTCAGGAGAACCAAAAGCCTCATCATTTCCACTACTGCCTGCAGAAGGCTGAATGTCCCTGTTTTCTTTCCTTCAGGATGTAGATGCTGCTTACATGAACAAAGTAGAGCTGCAGGCGAAGCTGGATGCCTTGACAGACGAAATCAATTTCCTGAGATGCCTGCATGAAACTGTAAGGAATCTTGCAGTTTTCTGGGGGGCACCTGCCTAAATGGGGCTCCCAGGTGCTTCCCCCTTTATTTGCTGCCTTGTGAGAAAATGGTTGCCATGCTCACTTTAGTAGTGATTGCAAAAGATCTCCCTGGTACTGGATGGCCTAACAGATTCAGCAATGGGTGCCTGTGTGCTGAATATGCAAAGCTGTACTGCCCACATACACACTTTGGCTGCAATCCTTAGCCACGCTCACCTAGAAGTAAGCTCCATTGACTGTAATGGGACTTACCTCTGAGCAGATATATATAGAATTGGGCTCTTTTAGGTCCACGTGCACGTGTATTGCACAAGTTCACATGCCATTGTGATGGGTGCTTGGCTAGTATATAATCATGGCAACTATTTTTTTGTGTTCAGTTTGGGGGTCCCCGTACAGACGAATGTTCTTCGGTTATGATAGGAAAATCAGATGTGTGAGCTGCAACAGTCATGTGTCACCTCTGAAAATACAGGCAGAAATACAGTTCTATGGGAGACAAGTTTGCAGGGGAATACACTGGGAAAAAAATCCATGGCTAAGCCGTTGTTTGCATTTTCTTTGCAGGAACTGAACCAGATGCAACAGACAGTTTCTGACACCTCTGTTGTCCTCCAAATGGACAATAACCGAAACCTGGACTTGGACAGCATCATTGCAGAGGTCAAGGCCCAATACGAAGAGATTGCCCAGAAGAGCCGGGCAGAAGCAGAATCTTGGTACCAAAGCAAGGTGGGTTTTCGGACGTGAATTCCTATCATGTCTTGCCAAGCTAAAAATCACCCCCAGCCCTGAGCAAAAACCCTTAATTCTGCAAATACAGATGCAATATCTCATGCAATAGATCTTGCTATGATCTTGTTAATGGAGGAAAGACAAATGCATATAGGGCGATGTACAAAACTTCAGTCTGTTGCTTGTCAGCAAGAATTTACTTGGGATAACGTATCCAGGACGACAGTGACTCTGCTGCCTCTCTTTTTGAAAGAAACCCTTTTAAGGACGTCAGAGGGCTTGGTGTCAGTATACATGGGCCTTGGGACAAAAAAAACCTGTCGAACAAAATTTGACTTTCTCTTGTTTCTATATATTATCACAGTATGAAGAGCTACAGGTAACAGCTGGGAAACACGGTGACAATCTACGAGACACCAAGACCGAGATCTCAGAGCTGAACCGAATGATTCAGAGGTTACGATCCGAAATAGACAATGTGAAGAAGCAGGTAAGAGGAAAGAGTTCTGTAGGATAAAAATTCCCCTTGGGATTTTACCATGTGCAAAACCAACTCCGATCAGTGTGGTCCTATGGTGGTCCTCGCTGTGGTGGTGCAACAAAAACAGCTAATGAATGCCAGACGTGCTGGGCTGAAAGTTCTCGTGTTTATTAGAACCTTCAACATGCTAGTGTAATGTTCTTCCAGTGTACATTTGCTTTGATTGATGTGGAAGGATGCATTTACATGATACTCTCAAGGCCGGCCCGTCCAGGAGGCCAATTGAAGCAGTCGCCTCAGGCAACAGACTGGCAGGGGGCGTCTACTTCTGTCCTGCCACTTGTCTCTAGTGGGAGGTGCAGAGGCCAGCACATCACCTAGTATGGCAGCATTTTGCACACTGCCTCAAGGGCCAGGAGATCTCAGGCTAGGCCTTAAGCCATGTAACTGGAAATCCTGCTCCTTTTTAACTTCTTGCATTCTTGAGCTATACAGGTGTATCTCTGGCTTACATTTGCAGCTGTGGTAGTAGCTTCTGATGCATCTGTGCTAGAGATGGGAGCCAGAGGCAGATCTAAGGGAGGGCAAAGCTCTAAGTGTTGCAAGGAGCCTTACCCTGTCATGTAAATCCCTCCTCTCCCTTGCTGCTGTAGCCAGTAAGCAACGCCAAGATGTTGCTGTTCCCTGTGAGGATTGGCTAGAACAGTGCAGGAGAGGAGTGATTTCCACTGCAAAGTAAGGCTTCTTGCAAAACTTAGAGCTTTGCCCTTCCTTAGATCTGCCTCTGATGGGAGCAGGTGGTGAGACAAGAGCAAGGGGTTCTTATCTACATGTGACACCCATTTAAGACTTTTTTATTTTTAAATTTTGCCTGGTGTTTCAATTAGTTTCTCTTTCCTTCTGCATCCTATCCTCTGTGTCAGATTGTGCAGCCTGATACAGAGGCCCTCACATTTGCACGAGCAAAATAGCAGGCACAGGTGGGAGGTAACTCATTGGCAGGTCTTCGGGCTTACCTGGGGAAAGGGGACACACGTCCCCTTTTCCCGAAATGCTTCCGGTGGGTGCCTGGCTACCACGAGAATGCAGCCATAGCTGTTTGGCTACTGCTGTGCCCACAGTACCCAGGCAGCTCAGGATTAGGCCCACAATCTATCTTCAGATGATAAGAAGTCTACAGAATCTGTAAATGGTTCCTATGAATGTATCAAGGAGGTACATTTCCTCTCCTTTATTCCACTAATGATACTTCTCTCACTGTCTGCCCAGTGTGAAAAGCTGCAGGCCTCCATTGCAGAAGCTGAGGAACGTGGTGAGCTGGCACTCAAGGATGCCAGGGAGAAGCTTAATGAACTGGAGGAAGCACTGCAGAAGGCCAAGGAGGAAATGACCCGTCTCTTGCGGGACTACCAGGAGCTGATGAACGTCAAGCTGGCACTTGATATAGAGATTGCCACCTACAGAAAATTGCTGGAAGGAGAGGAGAGTAGGTGGGTGTTGCATAAAAGAATAAGGAGCATGCCCAGATCTTGCTGAGAACAATAAAAAACTACAAAGCAAAACTTTTGTCGTAACCCTTTGGGAATCCTGTTATGAAAGTCTTCTTTTATTGAGCTTAGCAGTTACAATTCTAAAAGACTCGATGTGGAGACTCAAGCCGAATTTGAATCCCTGTACACTAGGCCAGACATGTTGGGCTGGGCTGTAAACACAAAGCTCTTCTTTAATATGTTTTGCATTTCAAAGGTTGAGCCCAGTTTTGGATTAAGCCCTGATTAAACCTGTTGAAATGGCAAGGGCTGAGATTAGGCACAATTCCTGGAGCAATTCATCCTCCTTGGTGGGTGCTGTAGGACACAAGCAACAACATGGGATGTATTTCAAGAAAAGGCATGCACCTCTTCCTTGGGTCACTTTTGCACTCGTGGTTGGAGGGGAACAACCTTGTGGATTGCGCAGCCTGGATAATGACTGAAAATCATGCAGACCAGTGGGTGCCAAAGTCCCGGGCACACCCAGATTGCAAGAAGGTGTTTCTCACTCTTGGAAGCAGGGCTGTTTGAGTATGCCCCAAAAATAACCTCCCCAAAGAGCTACCTGGCCAAGCAAGGAGCCAGACAATGTGGCTTGGACCTCCACATTCAGTCCAATCGGTTCTTTCCATTGTGCAACACTAAGCAATGCCTGATAGTGAAAGTCTCAAAGCTTTAAGCTATCGCTTAATATTGATTGCATCTTGGTAAAAAATTTTTTTTTAAAAAAAGAAGTATAAATGCCCTGTTGAATCTATTACCTGAATGCCCATTTCTTTTCTTCACAGGATGTCCGGAGAGTGCCAGAGTGCTGTGAGCATCTGTAAGTAGCAACTCTGTTTTACTCCCTTTTGGAACTAGTGTTTCCATCCTATGAGTTTCTTCACTGGCAATGAAGCAGACAGGTGCTACTGCACCAGTGCAGCATCAATATATTTGGCCACACTGAGCCATCCAAGAGCTTGTGCTGGCATAGCAGTGTGTGGCACTACTTTTGGGAGTAGCCACCATTACCAGGCACTGTATGGTTGATGTGCACAAAGATGGGAAGCACATAAAAGGGGGCATTGAAAGACTGTGGCCAAGACAGGATATGAGTAGACCATTTCCTCAGGTACCTTCCTTTGAAGCCACCAGAGTCCACTGCATTGGTGCAACTCTGATGCTACTGCAGTAACTGTTTGGAATGACAGTAAAATTTGTTAAAGGGTGATCTACAAGTTACATGCACAAAGCCCAGCTGGAAGCTCCTAGATCAGTGGTTCTCAAACTTTTTAGCACCAGGACCCTCTTTTTAGAATGACAGTCTGCCCGGGACCCACCAGAAGTGATGCTATGGCTGGAGATGCCATCATTGTGACGCTAGAGCCTGCTGCTTTCCTGAGAATGCAGCAATAAGTTGGGTTCTTTCTCAGACATTTTCCAATAGCAAAGTGAATCAGAAAAAAAAGCCTATTTACAACCTAGACACAAGCAAAACAACCATAAAGCCCTCCCCCTTTCCAGCGTCCCATCTTCTCATATTTTCAATATGGCTGCTCTAGGTGCTTCGTGAGCCACCTGAAATTGGCTCATGACCCACTGGTGGGTTCCAACACACAGTTTGGGAACCACGGTCCTAGATACCATCTTTGATCTGTAATATGCAGAGTGACTCACTATCAAGTCACACCTGTATCCTGTTCTTCCTCCACTAACCCAGTGAGCAGGGTTGACTAAGAAATGGGGCTTCCCCAAAGCAACCAATAAGCTTCATAGCTGAGTGGTGACCCCAGGTTCTCCTGGCTGCAGCCCAGTACCCCTAGCCACACTGGTAGAACCCCACTATATGAATCATTCCATCACATCGCATGAGCCTCCACACCAGTGTCTGTTGGCTTCCCAAATGTTTGATGGTGGTGTGAATTTTCTGCATAATGGCAGCAGTGCATATGATAAGTCTCCATGCAGTTTATGCAACGTTGCATGTGACAGCTGCCATGTGGATTGACAAAGAGGAAGTTATTTCAAGGGTGTCCCATGTTATACCTCTGATGTGTGTCAAGGAGGGAGTCAAGGAGGAGGATGGAGTGAATGTAGGCTGAATCCAACACCAATCTGTATTGTGCAACTTCATTGCCACAAATGCTACACACCCCCAAGCCCAAACTTCAGCTCCAGCATTAAAAAGAAGGCTAGTTCCACAGCAAAATCCCAGGTGAACCCCGAGATGACTCATGGGGAGCAAAAGTAAGGTGAACTCAACTAACCTTTTCCAGGTGTGGCAGAAGCTTTTTTCCTGTTCGTGCATGCTAGGGTGGCCATCTCAACCCATAGTCAAGCCTTTTCACAAGAGTGAGCTCCATGTGGGTCTCCGTTGCAGCACGATGCAGTGAGAGACTGCCCAAATCCACTCTCGCAGAAGGGCTTTGGCAGGGCCGGTCTTAAGCCAATGTGACCCATGTCATCACATTGGGCCCCACACTTTGGGGACCCCTGCACCATCACAGCGAGTGTATCACCTGCAGCTGTGGCCAGGATGCCTATGAACTGTGCATCAGTGCAAGCAATCTTTACCCTCCCACCTGCCCTTGCCTGTAAATGGTCCAAAGTCGTCCTCCTGGAAGGAGTTGTAGGTGACGTCATCATGTCACCACCAACTATTTCCAGGTGCCACATGTGGCACCACAAGTGCTGTTCTTGGTGAGTGGGGGCCCTGCGGGGAGGGTGGGAGGGCCCCACAGGAATGGCCCACATTGGGCCCTGCTGCTCTTAGAGCCGGCCCTGGGCTTTGCCATGGAAGTGGACCTTATGGAAGTATTTGAATGACTAGAGAAGGGGCCAACACAATATAATTGCATGATGAAAGAGGTGTTCCAAGCACCAGTTGGCAATACTGTTTGATCATGAACTATTGAGTGACCTTGGTGGTCTTCCCTTGGCAGCTGTAGTCGGCTCTACCACTAGCAGCTCTGGCGGTGGATACGGAGGAGGCATGTGCTACGGAGGAGGATCCGGCGGAGGCTTTGGCGGAGGCTTTGGTGGAGGCTCTTGCTCTGTAGGGGGAGGCTTTGGCGGAGGCTCTTGCTCTGTAGGGGGAGGCTTTGGCTCCGGCGGATATGGCTCTGGAAGCACCATTGTGAAGAAGACCACCACGTCGTCATCCTCCGTGAGGTCTACAAGCAAGAAATTTTAAGCCCCACAAATAGCCCTGGAAGGAAGAAACATCTGCTACCATCTGATGATCTTGGCCAAGCCACTGAACCCGGAGAAGTGAACTGTGCCCCTCATGCCAATTTTTCCAGAATCTCTTTAGGCCCTGCATTCTTTTTCCTTCATTCACTGCTGGTAACATTTCATGCTTCTATGCCATGGATCAGGTACCAGTCAGGTTAACCGACATCGAACACACTAAATGCATGAACAAAGGCCAACAGCATTAAGTAGCTCAACAGGGATAGTTCAGAACCAGATGCCTTTTTTCTGCACACAACCTTTAGGTACAGGAGTACAGTTCTCATGTGGCCGCCCCAAGGAGGATTGTGTCTGTCCAAAATAGCAGAGAGTTTTCTCTGATCCTGTTTTCAAAGTATGGAGATTATCCTTCTCTGTGTGGGGAACTGAGGTGCTCTGGGGAACACTGAAACAGGCTACCCTCTGATCAGGTCAGGTTCCCATGAAGAGACCATTCCAGGAGTGGAGATATGTGCCTTCCTTAAAGTCGAATACAGTTTATTCTGCTGTTTTGTCCACAATTTCACACTCTGGTCAATGTGAATTTCAGTGGAGGTTAGGGTAACTTCCTGTGCACATGACCTTTTCGTTCATGCATATAAGCATCCTGACTAGTACTCTTCTGTGATCCCCTGCCAGCAGCTTTGCTGCCTAGGAATGATTTTTCAAAGGCATATGTAAAATACCTCCAGCTTCCAAGAGAGGGGAATGACCCAGCCAAAGTAAAGCTCTTATAAGTCTCATTGAATTCAATGGGGGAGTTAAAGACATGGTTAACTTGGCAACCCTAACCAATTTTCCAGCACCAGGGTAAGGGCAGTGCAGCTTCGAGGTAAGGGAACAAACAAGCAGCCACTCTGTGACTGCTCCCGCTCAACTTCAAGATGCAGCACATGCCCCATTGGCACAGCTATGTCAGTGCTGGAAAGTTGGTTAGGACTGTGGCCTAAACCATTTCCACTGAAATAAGTAAGACTTACATGTCCTTGTCTTTGGCCAGATCATACTCCCAAGTGTGCTTGGGGGGTTGAATAGCCTTTCTGTCCTTTCCTTTGCTATTTTTAGTTTTGGTGACTTTTCTTTGGTGTATACCCAACTGCATCTCATTAAAATCTGAGTGAAGATAATGCTGGTGTCTTCTGGACTTTTGTCAAGGGAGTTTGTTTATGTATTTATTTAATTTATATCCCGCCTGTCTGCCCCAAGGCACCCAAGGCAGCTTATAACAATAAAATACAATAACATCACAATTTACAATTAAAAACAATAATTAAAAACAACATTAAAATAATTAAAATTTAAAACAAGTTTATGCTGGGGTAATACTAGTGTAAGGGCATATCTGCTGATTCCCTCTCCATGGGTGGGTGGCTGGGGGCTTTGGAAAAGGTAATTGGGGTGGGAGCCCTTTTACTTTGTTATTATAATTTATTATTTGTTTGTAAAAAAAACTTTGTGTTGAAAAGCAGTATGCAAATAATGTTGGTTGTTCGATATCGGTTTGTAGTGTAAATAGTCCTGGCAGTGCAATCCTATGTGTGCTTAGCATGAAGTTAGCCCCACTCAGTCCAAAATATAGGAGTCCACTGCTATGGTAAAAGGACCATGGTGCTCAAAGACACACACACACACACACACACACACACACACAGAGAGAGAGAGAGAGAGAGAGAGAGAGAGAGAGAGAGAGAGAGGCTGTCTTATGTGTGACTCTAGATAGCCCTATTTTCTTCAACAGTATTCTGAGTTTGGTTGAAGTGGCATTTTCCAAAAAGTCAAGCTTCGGCGACATTTTAGAATTGACATTTTGAATCTAAAGCAAGTGAACACATTTTGACGTTGAGACCTAATGGTATGGAACACTTAAAACTCTCCAAGCAATCATATCAACCATCCAGTGCCTCTTGCTTTCCCCTGTTCAACATTCAACAACATCCATGAGGAAACAGTAGCAAATGAATAAATGAGGAAGAACAGTAGTACCAGGTTGAGCAGGGATTTGGCCCCTGAAACACTGGTGGGGGTTACTCTGCTTCTCGGTCCACCTGTTTGCCTTGGCTTCCCCCGCCCTTGGCTGCAGGAATGGGCAATCCCTGCTGTATTGCATCAGGTTGCGGCAGCGTGACCCAGGCAAGGTCACCTATATGGAAATGCAGAGGCAAGTAAGACCTTCCCTGAAGTGAGCTGGTAATCCTGCTGTTTTCAGGCTGATTCACCTTCTGCTGAGGCTGCTAAATGAAGACCTAGTCACTCACCTGCCTTTTGTAACCTGTTGGTAACAAGAGCTTAATCACCCATAAGTTGAAAATCACAGAGATTTTGCTTCCCTCAAGGAATTAATTCCTCCCACACTAGTGGCATTGCAGACCTGGATTTCAGTTCCTTGTACACCAGGCATCCAGCGTCCAGAATCCTTCTCTGTTGGATTATCAGACACCGGCACAGAACAGGAGACACTGTTCTTGTTGGATTTTCCTCCTAGCACAACAGTGTGTAAGCAAAATAAAAACGAATGCTCTCTTGCAAGAAAGCCAAAAAGTTAAAGACCCATGAAGAAAAAATGCATGTAGCCTTGTGGCAACAAGCAGAGGCGGAGGAAGTGTGTAGCCCGGGGTGGCGCAAGCCATGGGTGCTGGTAGCAGAGGGGCGCCATTGCGCGGAGTCCGCGGATTAACCTGTGCGCTGTTTGGCCCCTGAAACACCTCCCTCGCATCCATTCTGCTCCAAAATGGAGCTATTCCGGGCGCAGGGAGGCATGGCTGGGTGACGCACGGGGGTGAGGCGATGTGCTGGGGGTGCTGTTTCATTGCCCTGCCATGGGCGCACTTGGGGCTCCGTTCGTCCCTGGCAACAAGATGCAAGTATCTTGTTGTCTTGCACAGAGGCATACCTAGAGGGGTATCACAGTGCTAAGTTTTGTAAGCAGCTGCTCCCCCTCCTCTTTAGAGACGTTCAGAACAAACATGGCCTCTGTTTGGCTCTAGCTGCTGGGAACGGCTCTGAAGAGAAGGGGGCGTGGATGCTTGCCCCCCCCCCCAAAAAACAAAAAGTGGCTGAAAAAAAAACACCTCTCTAAAATGGCATTCCTATTCACCAGGGATAGGCAACCCTCAGATATACATGAGCTACTTAACAAAATGACTCTGCCAAAGAGCTACTGTATTCCCCCCCATTTAACTGTGGGGGGATTTTAACTGTATTTAACTGTATAAGAAAACTTTGGAAGCAGGAGAACTAAGGAAGTCCCCCACCTATGATGTTCCAGCGAGGAGAGGGAGCTGTTTTCATTACCCTTCCTTCCCTCTGTGCTTTGCCTTCTCCACCTCTCACCATCCTGAAGAAGCCACTTCTCCCGCCACCCCGTCTGGCTACCATCATGAGTCACCTTCCAAGTAGCCACCTTGTGAGAGCCCATGCTGGCCGGGCACGCAGGAGCCCAGGGTGGCAGCCGGAAAGGGCAGGCCTGGCCAATTCTGTGCTCTTGCCCCATCCTTTCTGGCTGCTCAACAGCTCCTGCTGCTCTGAGCCAAAAAGCACTGTGAGCTACCAGCAGCTCGTGAGCCCCAAATTGCCTATCCCTGCTATACACCCTTCCCTGGGAGTAAGCCCTACTGAGCACAATGGGACTTACTTTGGAGAAGACATGCATAGGATTGTGCCTTAAGGCATTTAAAGTTGATGTCATTGTTCTTGGGGCTGGCCCATCCATGAGACCCACTGGAGCAGGTGTTTCAGGCTGCAGGTTGGTGGGGGTTACTCCGTTTCTCTGTCCACCTGTTTGCCTCCTTTGCTCTTCCTTCCACTCCCTGGATTAGAAAAAGGAAGAGGAGGACCCAGAGGAAGAGGAAATGTGGAGGGAAGGAGAGTGCTGAGCTACAGCATGGGAGGGCAGGAGGAGCAGAGGCTGGCACATTACAGAGGAAGGGGGCAGAATTTGGCAGGCCCACTCAAGCATCAGGAAGTCTTGGCCTGGCCCTGGTTGTTGTATATAGTCTTAGCCAGGCATGGCTATGGAGTGTCATGACATCTCCTGCCTACAAAATGTACTGCTGCACCACTTTTCTAGACTTGTGTCCATAGGTCTTACCGGTCCATGGCTCAGTCCTTAAAAATAGTGTGTGATTTGGTCCCCAGAGAAATGCTTCAACTGATGCCGGATTCTTTGGCTATTGCTGCTGAGTGAAGTTTAACTAGACCTGCAATGTATAGTATAGTACAGTAATAGCGAACCTATGACACATGTGTCAAAGGCGACACACCATGACGTTTTGGCTGGCACAGCAGCATTCACCAACACCTGACAACTGAGTTTAATTTACTTGTATTTCATTTTTGTAATGAAATTATGTGATGTTTGATATTTCTTTATATAATACATAGCATCACACACAATTGGACTGTTGGTTTTTTTTTTTTTAAAAAATAAAGAATAGGTAAAGAATAGTTTCTTTTTTGTTTAGGGGTGGGTGACACATCAGTAGAGTCAAGTTAGGCATTTTCTGAATTTTTGACACACCAAGCCCAAAAGGTTCGCCATCACTGGTATAGTATTAGATAATCACACCAAGGCATTAATTAAAGAATGCTGTCAGTGGGTATCTTCTTGGCACTTGTTTGACTGTTATTATAGAGCTGTCTGACTGCTACATCTGCAGGACAGGGAATCTGCTTTCCTAACCTGCTTGGACTTAGTTAACATGGACAGAAATGCTGGTATAGTTTGGGTCACTTCTGCAGTTTGGTTCACAAAATCCCCAATCAAGTTGATCCCTTGGGTTGATTATAGCAATACAGCAAGTCCTTACTTAAAAGTTGTCAACAAGTTCTTGGAAACTGCAACTAAGGGCACAATCCTAACCTGGAGTTAGGCCAGCATAAGCTAAAACAGCAAGATTTGGCCAGCACAAGGGCCACCATAAAGTGTGTTTGGATTACTCTCAGAGTCAGGGAGGATAGTGTACATCTGTGTGCTGGCCTTTCTGACTCCAAGAGTGGTCCAAACATACTTTATGGTGGCCCTTGTGCTGCCCAAACTTTGCTGGCCTAACTGTGCCGGCCTAACTCCAGTTTAGGATTGTGCTGTAAATTAAACATAAGGAGACCAATTTTAGCATAGTTGAGCTTAATCTCTCAAGTAGTGGGCTCACTGAGCATTTTCTAATCAGGCCACAAATTACTGTTGCACCCCAAAATAACTTGCACAAGGCCAAGGTCACAGGTTCCGTGTGGCCCAGAAGTGGCTTCTGGTAGGCCTAGAATGTGCAGCCACAGAGAACGCAGAGATCAGAAGATTGAGAACTGCTGACCATTTTAAAAACAAAACAATGTGGAATGAAACAACTTTAAGTGGGGATCTGCTGTACTGCTTTTTCCAATTTGTATGGAGTTACCACCCATGACCTTAGAGGCCCATTATTTGTCCCAAATGTCCCAAAAACTCCCTCCCCATCCCAAGTTGTGCTTATTGTTCTGCTGTAGTGCCACTCCATTTTCAAGATGACCTCATGCCAGGGACGCTCAGGGCAGTTGCGTCTATTACCCAGTATCCCAGAAGGCTATGCAGCAGGATGTCCAAGCAGATGTGATTGCCTGGAGCACCCCTGACACCAGATCAGCTTGAAAAGGGAGCCGCACCACAAAGAATTAGTGCCGCTCATTTGGAGGCAGTTCTCCAAATGCCGGATCCGGCCCGCAGGCTGGAGTTTGGAGAACACTGATTTAAATGAATTAATTAATTCATGGCATTGGTTCCCTGTTTTTAACATTCAGTGCTTTTTAACATTCAAGAGTCTGGGAAATGAGCATTCATTTGTTTTGACTGAAGCTATTACATTATGTTCTTGTACTTTTTTGGTTTTAAACTCTGTATTTGGGCTTGACCATTTTGCTTCATGCATTAGAAACAATGTCAAAAACTTGGGCTGATGACAAGAAGGAACTACAGGATACTACGCAAGGGAGCCAATGTGGCACTGCCTCTTTGTTGATCAAGCTCATGAATAAGGAAGGAAAGTAAGCAGTGATGCCCTTAAGATGTCCTATTTTCCTCAAGGGGAGAAAAGCACTGGGGACCAAGGGCCCAATTCTATGGGCCATAAAGCTGGCAGGATGTGCATACCACCATCTCTGGGTGTCATAAACGTGCTGCAAACATGCGCTTCAGCACGGGCGGTATGGCCCCAGCAGTGCTGGTCAATGGTAAGGCCCATCGAGGCACAGGGGCAGGTGGAATTAGGCAGAGGGAGGGGAGGATCGGCCAGTATGGCCAGGGGATAAGGCCAGCAGTGGCTTCCACCACTGGATCCTGAACCCCCATGTCAAGCTAGGCAGCCCAGCACAGGGCTGCTCCAGTCTCCGCTGGCAAAATAGCCGGTGAAGACCTCATTGCGAAGCCTGCAGCTTTCCTCGGGAGAAGGGAACAAGTGTTCCCTTCCCCTGAGATGACCCCAGTGGCTGCTGCAGCTCCCATAGGATGCAGCAGTAGCCATTGTGGTACTGCTGCTCCTATGAACTGGGCAGCTTAGCTGTAAGCGTCTACCGAGAGGGGCTGAAGTTTTTATGCAATGAATTTCAGAGCACCAGACTACGCGTGAGTCTGGACTGCAATCCTGCCTCCTGCGACAAAGAAATACTAAGCATGGCCATCTCTACAGATCAAAAATGATGGAGAGGGGGATTTGCCAGATCCAGGCCAACACTAATTTGCATCATTTCTGTCGTCATCCTCAGAAATGTGTGTGCATGCCTTTGTGTGAACAGAATAGCCTGACAGGCTTTGGAGGGAAAAAACCCACTTCTGGTAGAGCTGTTAGGAAGTCTGAATGTTAACACAGAGTCTGAGATTTGGTTTCTGTGTGACCAAATTAACACATTTTACAATTATTTGAGAAAAGACACATACAGAGAATTAATTTTTTTTTAAAACTAAGCTTTATTGGTGACATTCTGGAATAGCACAGCTTGAGACCACCTTGAACCATCAGACAACGCTAAAATAATTACGAGTTACAGTGTGACTAATTGTCACAGGATTTATCCCACTGTAATGAAAAAAGAAGAAGAATCCAAATAGAAATATATTTGCACACCATCAGAGAAACTCAAAAAACTAGAGAAAACCCTCTTACAGCACAAGCCTGTGGATGCCTACTCAGAAGTAAGTCTAATTGATTTAAATGGGATTTACTCCCAGCTAGGTATGTATAGGATTGTAGCCTGGGAGTACAATCCTAACCAAATTTGCAGCACCAGAGTAAGGGCATTGCAGCTCCCCGGTAAGGGAACAAATATTCCCTTACTTTGAAGAGGCCTCTGTGATTACTACGCTATTGCAGGATGCAGCATGTGCCCCATTGGCATAGCTATGCCAAATTTGGAAAGTTGGATTGCTCCCCGGGTCTGTGTAAGGCAGAAATTGGTCTAGACATCATCTCAGTGGTTAACTTCTGACTTGAAAACCTATCAGCTCTCTGATGTAGGGGGATGTTCCCTAAGAGCATCACAGTGGGAAGAATTAACTGTGCAATCTCATGAATGTTTACTCCAAAGTAAGTCTTAGTGTATGAAAATTGCATTTACTCTCTACTAAGCATGTTTAGTCTGCCACTTTAGGCAGGGACAAACAGAGCCCCGAGTGCGCCCATGGCAGGCGACGAAACCGCGCCCCCAGCACGTCGCCCCGCCCCTGTGCGTCACCCAGCCACACCTCCCTGCATCCGGAATAGCTCCATTTTGGAGCGGAACTGATGTGAGGGAGGGCAGGTGGGCCAGACAGTGCGCAGATTAGTCCGTGGACTCCGCACAATGGCGCCCCGCCACCCCTCCGCTGCCGGCGCCCATGGCTCGCGCCACCCTGGGCTACACGCTTCCTCCGCCTCTGACTTTATATGACGGTGCACAGCATATATCAAGGGACCCGGGAAAATTCCTGTGCAGCTGGGTCCCTCTAAGTCCACTTAATGAAAGGGGAACCTTAAGAGCCATGCACTTTTGAGGATGTGCCCAGAACATTGAAATACACTGAACAGCAGCCCTTGAAAGGAGAAAGGTTCACAGCTGCATTTTGAGTTCTTGCACCTTCAAGAAATGGGTAGGCTGTGGTATTCGTCATCACACAGGGAAGAGGGAGATTTCTCACCTACAAAACAGGTTTTTAAAGAGTCTGATTTCAAACAAAAATGGCCACAGGCTGCTTTTTACTCTTGCATTCTTAATGTAATTGCTTTGATGGAACAGGGCTGCAAGCCATATCCAAATAGTCAGTGGGCTCAGTCAATATTCATTAATAAGCCTTGCACGGTAGCAGCAAAGCATTTAACAAAAAGTAGCAAGCACACAAACCAAAAGATGCTTCGGACAGTGTTTTGATAAAGAACGTGGCTGGTAACAGCTTAGATGGAACCTTCATGATGAATGCATTCCGTCACAATAAAGAAGACCTTTCATTCTTCACACCTCTGCCTTTTCTTCTGTCACAATCAGCTAGGGAGTTCCTAGTTCCTCGTCTCCTGTGTGCTGCATAGCAGGTTGTATACACTACATAGAGAAGACCCAATCCACTGCTCTACCTTTCTGCCTGTCCCACATTTATCTGTCCATACCCCAATCCATCATCCCGCCAGACTTCCTAATTTACCTCCACCACTCTCTGACAGACACACTCACACCAGCACCCTCTAACATTGTCCGCTTACAAGTCAATAAGTGCATACATAGCTTCTTGCAACCAGTTCATCTCTAAGGTTCTTGGGCATATCTGATGTTTTTGCTGCTGCTGCAGTCTTTCCTTTAGCGTAGCCATCCACAGTCACCCATCACTGCAAGCTGAGAGTTGCATGCTTCCATCCTCTCTTCCTTTCCTTTTACCCATCATCCAGAGCATGTGGCCACGTTGTTGCTCATCACAAGTTCATCAGCAGAACATCTTCATGCCAATGTTCCCCATCTTCGAGTCGTGCTGCGATGAAGCCAGATCCACAGTGAAAGGAACTGCTCCTATTGCAAGACATTTTTTAGGGATGTCCATGCAAAGAGAGCCCAAATATATCCTCTCTGACAAAGTTCTTTTATTTGCCAAGGTGATGCAGATCTTCCTTGAACTGCCAAGTTGAGAAATGACTCCTGGGGAGCCAAAGGCAATTTTCCACATACAGACAGATCTAGGGTGTAATCACGGGCGTGCTTTCGGAATTGTGAAAGTCATGCTATTGCTTGACACTCTCTTACACCAGCTGCTCTCTGTGGAGCTTTACGATTAGAAATACAGATGAAGATACTGATAGATAGGACCTCCATTAAGAATAAAGGATGATGCACTGTGACAATTAAAGCGTTTACTCCCCAGACACAATAATCAAGCTTAAGACATCTTAGTCACTTAAAGGCTATTGCATGATCACTGGTCTTCTTCATCATCATCACCATCATTATCTTTTTCTTTGGCAGTGATGGGGTGTGCTAATGGGTAGGGTCAGTGTTTGGTAAACTGAAGATGAAGATCTGTCAACCACACCAAGCTCATGAACACAATAAAATGATATCCTCCTTCCCGCCCATGCAAAATCAAGCCCAACACCTCCCTGAAACAGATAAAAGGGAGGCTCCTCCGAGCTCCAGATTCAGAGGGACTTACTTCCCTTGGGCTCTGCACACATCTCCTCCTCTTCCCAGCACCACTACTAGGCTTGATCATTTTCTTTTCTACTGCTTGACTTGGACACAGGGATGTCTCTCCAGACCATCTTCAAATGCTCCAAAGGGAGCAGACGGAGCTACAGCTCAGCTTCTGCTATTGGTGGAGGAGGAGGAAGTAGAGGCGGCTATTCTTCATGCAGAGGACTTGGCGGTGGACTTGGCGGTGGATTTGGCGGTGGCGGTGGCATGAGTGGCCGGTATGGCAGCAGAAGCCTCCATAACTACGGGGGTGGAAGTACAAGGATTTCTTATGGACGAGGCTATGGAGGAAGCATCTGTGGTGGCTATGGTGGTGGAGGAATGGGTTATGGTGGTGGAGGAATGGGCTATGGTGGTGGAGGAATGGGCTATGGTGGTGGAGGAATGGGCGGTTTTGGTGGCGGTGGCTACGGCGGTGGTGGCTTTGGAGGTCCTGGCGGTTTTGGAGGGCCTGGTGGAGGCTTTGGCGGACCTGGAGGAGGTGCTGGAGGCATTGGCAGTGTCCAAATAGACCCAAGTCTTCTGCGACCAGTCCGTGTCGAAATTGACCCCCATATCCAAGAAGTGAAAAATCAGGAAAAAAACCAGATCAAGAACCTTAACAACCAATTTGCTAACTTCATCGACAAGGTGAGATGTAGGAACATCAAGTGCTGTGATTTGGAATGCACATTGGAAAAATGCAATTCATATGTGAAAATCTGGAAATATGACCATTGATTTATTTTCAACATTTGTTCATCTCTAGTTAGGAATTAGTTGATTTTTTTTCTGAATTGTACAATTACATGGTGATAGATGGATAGATGGATAGATGGATAGATGGATAATCACACACAGAGATAGGTTCTCAGAGGTGTTCAAGGCCCAGTGGCAATAACGGAACTGGTCCTGGTGAAATGATCTGAGGATTGAAATCTAGGCCAACATTTGGCTGAAAAATGCAGCGAATTAAACACAGCGCCAACACTTTGCCGACAGCAAAACTAAAAGAGGATTTGGTGGGTTCATCCTCCTCAGTCAAACATCCTAGGAATTTTGAGTGAAGCCAAACATGTTTTAGTATGATAAGTAATATTCATTTCTTATCAGCAGTGTTCTGCATGTCCCTGGGTTGGAATTGGCTCAGCCATTTCACATCAGCTCAGTATGTGTCACACTATCTAGTCCAATATTGTGAACTCAGACTGGTAGTAATATCTAAGCAAGGTTTTTAGGAGGAGATCTATCTCACCCCTGCTTTTTGAGATCTTTCACCTGGAGTTAGCAGAGGTCAAACCCAGGACCAAATATGTGCTTTACTGCTGACCTATGACCATACTCCAAAATTCACTCTAGCCTCCAAAGAAGTATGACTAGCCAGTTTGTCATCATATCAGTAGACCTAACCTGTAAATGTGGGGAAGAAAAGAACCTGCATTTGTAACATGTTGCTTGTGACCAGATCCATTGGTGTTTAGTTCACCAACATGGGCTAAAACAGAATTCAAAAGAAATATGATGGTTGCTCCTTTCTGAGGAATGATGTCATTGGAAGCCAAAAGAGGTTCGGTGAGACTAGTGAAATTCTTGGGATGATTAGGTCTGCATATCTTTGAAATGTTTTCAGAAAAACTACCAGTGTTCCCAATTCTGCAATTTTTCATAGATGTAAAAAGGGGGAAGTAGGTGTGTGGGTCATCAGCCTAGGGCCTTCACATCTCCTGCGACTTGAAGTGTGAACAAGTTATCTGTGGAAGGTTTAAAGCCCGCCCGCCCACCCTCTTCAATGTGCTCTGATGGCCAGTGAATCCAGTGGCTAATATCTCTCCTTCTTGGGTTTCAGGTCCGGTTTCTCGAGCAACAAAACAAGGTTTTGCAAACCAAATGGCAGATCTTGCAACAGCAGTCACAGAGTCAAGGCCCAAGGCAGAACCTGGATGGTGCCTTTGAGAGTTTCATGAATAATCTGAGAAATCAAATTGAAGCAATCCGGAGCCGGAAGACCCAAATGGCATCAGAGCTGCATAATATGCAGCAGTATGTGGAAGACTTCAAAAACAAGTAAGGAATAAAAGGAACAAAAGATGCTGGGTGGTTGCAATTGACAGCCTAGCCCAGTAGTTAGCGCTTCAGGAATAGACTGCCCTAGGCGGCAGATTTGCAGTGACACAGAATGATGGCGCTACCCACAGCCCTAGGACTGATCAATGGTCCTTAAGACTGAGTTTCAGAGCTGGTCAGTGCATCAGCACATCTAATTCCAAGAAATTGCACAGCCTTCTGCACATCTAGCATCTCACTGTGTGTATGGAAGGAGAACAAGCAGCCTTTTTCTGGACTACTTGACACACTTCAAGTTGTGTACTGTGATATCCAAGAGGAGTTACCTGCACATTGGTGCCAGAGGTTGACCAATTTAACTCTTCAACATGTGCTGCACGTTTCAGTCTTGCTCTGAAATAAACCTACACTTCATTTTCAGAGGAGCAATAAAAACGTACCATAATCTTAGTATGGGATGAGCCAAGGAGGACTGACACATGCTGCACTTCTCATTTGGATATTGCTGTAGAGTGGAAATTTCTTCCTTGCTTAGATCTTATAATGTGGGATGAGTGCATGTGTCTTGCCATGTATAGATACTATAGAGCCAGAGTTCTACATATACAATAGAACCGGATACTAAGATGGGCTTTCTGCCACGTGGAATAATCATGATAATGATGATCCTCAAATCACTGTCATCACATGTGTGTCTCCTATATAATCAGAATATTGTGCAGTATCTAATATTTTAGATGGTTCATTATTACGGTGTAATCCTTCCAAACTTCATGTAGTACAGTATTATTACTATACTGTGGATGGGGAACTAAGACAGAGACAGTGGCTTACCACCTAACAAGCCCATGTACACGCCTGGCAACTCACACACATGTTATGTGTGCTCCTCGCTAGTGGTGATGTACAAAAGGGTGCTGTACACATTAAAAAATCATCCATGCACACATAGCAGTAAAATACCAGGAGAAATGCAAGATATTCACTGGATCATAGCCTTGAATGCTTTAAAAAACTTAATTCTGATTTTATTTATGACTAGGGACTTGCAACAGTAGTAAACAAATGCTTCAGCTGGGACACTGCAACAATCAGTAGATTGGGAAAATTAATCAGATGCATCTTTTTCAATTTTAAAATGGCTTCTAATGATTTTTGACATGTTATCTGGAGTTTATGTTCACATCTATGTTATCTACATCTTGTATTCCTCTTGTTATCTCATTTACGTACCTTTTTGATTTAAAAAAGGGAGTATAGACATTAGTCACACTGTGTTTTGTTTTTTTTTGCTTGGAACAGATATGAGGAGGAGATCAACAGGCGCACAACTGCTGAGAATGAGTTTGTGGTGCTGAAAAAGGTGAGAAGTGGAATTGGGCAGCAACAGAGAAGGCAGAATAGCACTAGAACTGAATCAAGCACCAAAACGTGTTCAAATTCTTCTCTCCAAGGGCAGAACAATGTATATCTGCATACGGGTTTTTTTTTTTTAGAGCTAATTCAATCCTCTAATGGGGCTGTAATTCCTAAGTCCATTCATGGCTTGGATGCATTCTGTATCAAAATCCCCCTTTGCATTGAAAGCTAGCATTGTCAGGGGCTGGACCAAACTAGGCTACAAATCTTCCCCTTGATATGCTCACTTTCCATGTTCACGGAGAATTTGATGTGGCAGGAAGCAAGGGGTTTCTACAAATATTGAAAGGACAGAGGGCCATTCCATGCCCAGGACTTTTGAGATTTAATGGTCTCTCAAAACCACAATCAATTCTAGGAAGGCACCACAACATCCACCTATAATTCATGCTGCCACCTATAGTTCATGCTGTCTTTATTGGAAATGTGGGAAATCACAGGGAAACTGTAGAATATAGAATACCAATGAAGCAGGTAGAAAGGCACTACACAGCCTAGCAACGTCCATTTAAGAACTGCTTCCTGACCAACCAGTTTTGTTTCATTCATTCATTCATTCATTCATTCATTCATTCATTCATTCATTCATTCATTCATAAATCTTCAGTCATTCATGAGTTTCATTCATAAAATGAGGGTCCAAACTTGGCTGGAAGGTTTTTCCCCTTATGCCCAAGCAAAGATTGCAGTTACTCAGTGAAGAGCAACCTGCAAATATTTAGAGATGCTTTCTGGTTCCTTTATGTGCTTCTGGCACTGGGAAGCAGTCTCAAGCTGAGCCCCATTGTGTCTTGGCCAAAAGACCCAATGGGACGCAATGGGGAGTATTAAAATGACCAGTGCAGGCCTGTCTTAAAATTCTCATGCATACAGATACTGGCGATAAGTTATCACCAATAACACTTTGTGCTGTTTTCATTTTGCCTGATCTTTGCTTTCTCTTCCAGGATGTGGATTGTGCCTACATGGTCAAGGCCAACTTGGAAGCCAGAGTTGGTGCTTTGGCTGACCAGATCCGATTCTATAGGGCCATATTTGAACAGGTGAAGACACTTTCTATTCCATTTGTTAGTTGGGGGCATAATGCATCAGATAAAGCTGGTCATACTCTGGTGACTCTCTTCCTCACCATCCCTCAGAACCCACATTTTCTTCTTTTAAAAAATCAAGTCATTTCTGATAAGCGAACTTTCAGTCTAAATAGGTTGGAGGGACGAAGGAACGGAATGAGAGGATGGAAGTTGTTGGGGTACAGGGGAAAGGCTAGACTGTACCAATGTGCTGTGTCCTGGGAAAGTCATAGATGTCTTACTCATGAGTGACTACTTGTTGTACCCTCATTGCAATTCCTTTTACTACATTAGACTTCCTCCCAGTCACAACATTTCAACTGTGTTGTGGCACTTTACATATACATTGGCTTAGGGAGCTCCGTGTCCTGTACTATATATTGCATATATATTCATTTTTTGTCTTTTCTGCTGTGTGTGTGTGTGTGTGTGTGTGTGTGTGTGTGTGTGCTGCACAACACACAAAATTTTGTCTTTTTTGTGTGCTGTACAACACATAAGTGAATACAATCTTTTTCAGGAGGGATTATCTTTTTGTTAATGGCTCAGAGGTGCTTGGGGCATTTAACGAAAGAGTAAGAAAACAGTGACAAATTGGACAGACAAGTTGTCAGAAGGGCACTCTGAACCTAAACTAGGTATATATGAACTTGCTCAGAAATAAACGTTCCATGTCGCACTCAGGTTGAATGTGGTTCGTGGCTATCACAAAGTTATTTTTTTTTCTTGAATGCTGAATCAGGGACATGGCAGAAACAAGGGGGTTTAAAATCATGACTTTTTGATTCTTTGCAGGAAATGTCTCAGCTCCAGACCGTTGGCCAAGACACCTCAGTGGTGGTGAACATGGACAATAGTTTCAATATTAACTTGGAAGGCATCATTGATGAAGTAAGAGCCCAATACGAGGAGATCGCTCGCAGCAGCCGTGCAGAGGCTGAAGCCTGGTACCATACACAAGTAAGTAATCAAGCAGAGATGGGGGGAAAACAAAACCCTGACTGTGCTTTTCCAAGAAACTGGTGCTCTCATCCCTATGCAGACTTTTCAAAAAGTGACCAAACACAACTGGAGAGGACACTTGATCTGTGCTTCTTGTAGGGTAACTGAGCTACATGCTATGCATAACTGGCTCATCAGTCATGCCCTTTTCCTGGGAGACGTCAAGAACTGTTTAGCACAATGATCTCCACTGTTTAGCACAATGATCTCCACTGGAGACCACTGCAATGGGGAAAATCTTCCCTGGTGCTCACAGCCCTTTGTGTTCCACCTGGGAAACCCCGAAAGACCCTATTACAGGTTTCAGGGGCCTTTGCAGCCAGATACCACTGTTCGGAATGCATGGGGCAGCAGACTCTGGAAGTGGCTGGCCATGAAGACCCCAGGGGCTGTAGTAGGGACTGTAGTAGCAGTTTAGTAAACTGCTGTTCATGCTGGGGAAAGATCAGAGAGGCACCAGATCTGGCCTGAGGGCTGGACCCCCTGGTTTAGCTCACAGGAAATTGCATTGGGGATTTTGTAACAGAAGATGCTTCACTCCTTCACCATATTATGATTTCTAAGATTCTGCAGGGGATGCCATGGCAGTTAAGGGAGGACTGAATAACACCAATAGAAGTTTGTACTTTTAAGTGTAAGGTGCAGGCTAATGAAAAGCCAATGCAGGGCTAGCCAGTCCCAGTGCTGCCAACTCAAATAGACTCATAGCCCTCAGATCAATGGGTTGAGCCATCCACAGTAGAATTTGGGTCCTTTCATTTAAAGCCTACCTTTCCCCAAATTCCACTGCTTCCCCCCCCCCCCACTATTCTTAAACAGGCTCTTTTCCTGAAAGAAGCTACAAAAATAGCTGCCATCTGACACAACCTTTTAAAAGTCTGTGAGTCTAGTAGAAGAATGGTCTTTGGGGGATGCAAAACTGGTCCTTAAAGGATCATTGTCATATAGTGATATGATACTGCTGGTCTGCAATCAATAATCCTTAGCAATCATTCATTGCTTAATAAGCACATTACCATTAGCATGTCCTAGGAACTGTGACTTTGTGGTGGTGGTGGAAATCTCAGCACCTTCATCAGCTACAAAACCCAGGATTCTTTTGGAGAAACAAGGACAGTCAAGCTGTCCTATACTTGACAGGACAGTCAAGCATAAAGCCAGTATAGGTTTACTGCTCCTTCCATCGTGGTCTGGAGATTTGGGTTATGAGGCGCAGTGAGGGACCTTAGAAGCATTTCAATTATTTGAGCATGGTTGATTTTTTCAACTCATTCTTTCTGCCCAATAGTATGAGGCTCTGCAGAACACAGCTGGAAGGCAAGGGGACAACCTGCGCAACACCAAACAAGAGATTCAAGAACTGACCAGGAGCATCCAGAGACTGCGCGCTGAAATTGATAATGTCAAGAAGCAGGTATGGAGAATAAGCTTCCATTGGTGGTAGGAATGAAAATGGACCTTTCCTGGGGTGATCCATAAGTGCAGAGATAATTTGCTATAGGCCAGAGTTCAGGAGCAGAGCCTCAGCTTGCCCTGGTTCAATGCCTGACCAGTTGAAAGCGTTCATGCATTTCTATGGGCTTTAGGAAACCCCGGGGCATCATTTTCTTAGCATCATGCTCATGTAGCATAGACAATACTCTGAGAGCCAAACTACACTGGTGGCACAATCTTATGCATCCATCAGATGTAATTTCCATTGAATTTAATGGGGACTTGTTCCTATGAAAGTGCAGTCTAAGGCTGGAAAGGACCGCCAGACAATTACTGCCAGCTAGTATGTAGAAAATGCTGAGTTAGGAGGCACGAGTGAGCTGACTCAGCAGAAAGCAGCTCTGCATGTACAGATGCTGAAAACCCATTTTGTACCATAATTGCGTTAACATATGGGAAGCATGTAAACTCTTTTTCCTTGGGCTGCAGGCCTGACAAAAACACCCTCCATGCCTCCGTGGTTGGGACCTGCTGTTTGCCTTGGTAGAGAAGGTGCTTTGGGCACCAACTGGAACTTCATTCCAAAGGGAAATAATTATTTTGGCTGAGTTCTTTGGGCCAGAAGCAGCAATCAAGGAAAGGATTCAGTGCCTCTGTCCCCATGTGCCACAGTCCCAATCCTTGGTGCAACTACCTTAATGAAACAAAGCACCAAAAGGGAGCAAGCGACACACTTGTCATTTGTCCCCCAATTCAGAGTAGTGCCCTTATGCAGCCTGGAAGCCGTTTGGAGTCTCTGCTTTGCTCTTGTTGCCTCTTCCAGGTCATTCAACACTTGGCAATAGATCCCAAAGAAAAGAGGCCAAAGAAAAGATGCACGAGTTGCATCACACTAGGCAGGTGCTTTGGCACACAGGCTGAATGGCACTGCCTACATGCACATTCAAGCATGACACCAACATTGCGTCTCTCTGGAGAAACTGGGTGGCTCTCTGGATAGCAATTGCAGTTGTGTTGCAATGTAAACCCGGGAGGTTTTTGGGCGGAATCTTTGAGCACAAAACCGGAGCAGAGAAAGCACGTCCTCTAGAAAGGGGGGGCGATGGATGAACAAGAGGGTTTCTGGCCTCTTGCGGACTGTATTGCGCTGGCAGCAACCACCATGCATCATTGGAAAAAACATAGTACCTCCTGATGGGTCAGCCTGGCACAGTATTGTCTGCACTGACAGTAGAGCTTTCCAGGCTGTCAAGCCCAGGGGTCCTCCCCAGTGAATTCTTACCAGGGGATTCAACCTGGGATCTTCCCTATATGAATGAGATGATCTACTATGGCTGCTTCAACTCCCATTCCTGCCTGCCATGAAGCTGGGGGAAGGGACGGTAGAGCCCTGGAAGGATCAACCGCATCCCGCTCACAAAGTCCTTGCAAGGCAGGATGAGCCCAAGGGTTGTAGAAACGCCTTCCATATTAAAGTCAAACATTGCTCTATTTTATAATGCAATTAAACAAATTGCAAGCTTTACAGCAATCTTGTTTATGATCTTCGTTCAGCGACGATGCTGAGGATCACAATAGGCGGGAGCGTGTGTCATCAGGTCAGAATGTGATCCAGGGCTTGCCTGAACTCAGCCTTCATTCGAATATTAGGGCTCAGCCCAAGCACAGGGGAAGAGGAGGCCTTGACATATACTATATGTGGAAGGTGGTCCCTGGACCACACAGCCAAACCTCAGGCATCTTGAAATGGGAGCAGTTGTGTTTTGTGGAGGTTATCCAAAGCATGCGGGTTCAGCAAAGCATAAGAGGCCTTTCTGACCTCGCTCAATCTTCATTTTGTAACATGAGAGTATTTTGATTTTTTTTAATTATGTATCAGCGATGTCCTGATTTACTCCAAGATTTTCCAGCAGATTTCAGTATTTAACATTGCTTATAATCTGTAGCCTAGCTTGCTTTGTAAGTTTGAAAAAATCTTCGGATACAGCAAGACACAAAAATTGTGTTTCTGAGCTGCTTGGGTAGAGAGCTGTTTTTCAAGCAGTTTTGAGCTCAATCAGCTCTCTTTTTGCAAGCTCATCAAATATTTTTCTGCAGTGTCTATTTTGATGAGAGAGAGAGAGAGAGAGAGAGAGAGAGAGAGAGAGAGAGAGAGAGGTACCATCCCCCAAGCTGTTCAACAAATCCCACTCATTGTCTGGAAACATTTTCCCTCCTGCATGAGGTTCAGTTGTGAGAAAGACACTGTTCAGATATTCAGATATCCTTCTTTAAGACTTTGCTCGTAGCACTATTATATCCTGGGATGGAAAAAGAGTTTCCAGGTTGGTCCGGCTGGTGAGCCCAAGGCTCAGAATAAGCCCTGAATATTCCCCTCTCCATGATAATATGCACAGTGAGGTTCTCTCAGCTTTGTGACACTTCAGTGGAAAAGAGTTAGGAGCAAGCTGGCTGGATGCAGTCCCATAGCCGTGGGCCAGCTCTAGACCTAGGAGCAAAGTCCAAAGCAGGCCACCAAAGCAAGAGTCAGCAAGCACATCCAACAGTCTTTGGAGAATTCCAGGGCCAGTATGACAAAATTGAGATTCCAGGCAGTATGCTGGACACATACAAATCTCCATATGGAGGAAGGCAGGGAGACCAGGCAGGTGGCATTTCAGGGGCCAAGCAGGAATGAAGAGACCTGCCTAGTGACTTAAACCAGCAACCCCATTGCCAGAGAAACTTGGGCTTCAATCCTCATTTCACCTGGAGGCCTCCTACATAGCCAAGCAATCTACAACTGGTTGACATACAACAGGGCGGGCTAGAGAAAAAGAGGACCAGAAATGCCCAGGCCTGGGGCTCCATCCTGACAGAAAGCAGCTCACTTTCCCCCTGCGTCTTTTCATGTAGTGTGGTCAGCTTCAGTCAGCCATCGCAGAGGCCGAGGAGCGTGGAGAGATGGCCCTCCGGGACGCTAGGCAGAAACTCCAAGAACTGGAATGTGCCCTGACAAAAGACAAGGAAGAGTTGGCTCGCCTATTGAAAGAATACCAAGATCTCCTGAATGTCAAACTTGCGCTGGACATTGAGATTGCCATGTACAGGAAACTGCTGGAAGGAGAAGAGTCCAGGTGAGTTCATTGCTACATTCCACACAAGAATCTTTTTCTCTGTAGGATGGCTTTAACCAGGCTTAGCATCCATTAGCTGCTGGTATATTAGTATAGAGGTATATTAGTGGCATCTTTGTGGTCTATGAGTCTTGAAATGAAATATACAGTGGGACCTCAGTATCCACTGATTTGGTATCCACAGATTTGACTAACCACAGATACTGAGGTCCATCTTTAAATGCTTTGTAACAAGGTAAAAAAGGGCCAAAATCCCATTTCCTACCTTCCGTTAGATTCCAGTATTCACCCCATCTAGTGACTGAATGTGGTATAGTGTTTATATTCTAGGGCAGCATTTCTCAACATTTATCCTTGCTGCACCACTTTGCATGGTCCACATACTGGAAATACCACCGGAAGTAACTGGTGATGACCTTCGGCTTAGCCAATTACTTCCTGGTTGGAAGGCCAGATGCAACATGACAAACGTCAATAAGAGGCTCAGGGTGAATGGGAGGGCTTTTCTGACTGTGGAAAAGCATGCTCTGCTCACTGTGTGAATCCTTCTACCACTGTTTGTCATGTTGCTGGTTTCGCTGCCCAGCAGCAAGGGTCCATGGGTTCCCTATGTACCAGCAGCCACCACCTCAAGTACCATTGGTGGTACTTTTACCAATGGTTGAGAAACACTGTTCTAGGGTGACAATGGAGGAGCAAGAAACCTGAAAGGGGGTCTTTAAAGCTATTTTTCCATTGATTCCAGTATCCACTGATTTTGATATCCACTGGGGGTTCCAGAACAGAAGCCCAGTGGATAAGGAGACATGCTTGCAATTGCAAGTCAAATGCGTATATCAGATATTTGGCTATTCAGAGAATTCAACACCTATTCAACACCTAGATTGTGGTGGAGCAAATTTGGGGGGATCTGAAAGGACAATCCCTTTCCTCTGGGCATTTTTTGTCTCCCTCCTGCATTGTGTACTTTAGTTTGCTTTTCTTGGATCACCTGATGCAGTGCTCTCTTCCAGTGGCATTTCTACAGGGAGGGCAAAGTTCTAAGTTTTGCAAGAAGCCTTATTTTGCAGTGGAAATCACTCCTCTCCTGCACCGTTTTAGCCAATCCTCACAGGGAACAGCAACATCTTGGTGTTGCTTACTGGCTGCAGCAGCAAGGGAGAGGAGGGATTTACATGACAGGGTAAGGCTCCTTGCAAAACTTAGAGCTTTGCCCTCCCTGTAGAAATGCCTCTGCTCTCTTCTCTTGGGTTATGGCACACTGGTCTGGATGGTTTTGGTTAATCTGCAAATTAATTCCATCATGACACCTAGATATGAGAACATCAGGAAATATCACTAGGCAATTTCTGTGTGCAGTGAAGTAGACCTTTCAATGAATGACCTGCATTTTTTGCTCCGAAACAGGCTCACTGGTCAAGGATCTCAAGTCCATGTCTGTAAGTAGCTCATCTTAATTGATCTTTAAAATTATATTTAAGTCATGAAAGTGTGCGTACATGCCGTTTCTAAAAAAAAATATATTAATGAATCTGTGTTTCCCCTGCAGCTGTGAGGAGTACCACCACTTATGGCAGCAGTGGAATGGGAGGCGGAGTTGGAGGCGGTCCTGGAATTGGAGGCGGAATCGGAGGCGGAATCGGAGGCGGCATTGGTGGTGGAATGGGAGGCGGAATGGGAGGTGGAATGGGAGGCGGAATGAGTGGTGGCGGAGGAGGAGGATTTGGAGTTGGTAGCATGGGAGGTGGAATAAGAGGTGGCAGGATCACAATTGGAAGCGGAAGCTGCGGCTACGGAAGTGGAAGTGGAGGCTACGGAGGTGGAAGTGGAGGCTACGGAGGTGGAGGCAGCTCAGCAGGCAGCTCAGGAGGCTCCTGCAGAGGAGGCGGTGGATTCTCATGTGGCTCACAAGGCAGTTCTGGCACAATCATAAGGAAAACCACCACATCCTGCTCATCCACCAAAACATCAGGAGGGTATTAAGCTTCTCGGTGGGTCCCCAGAAAGGAAAGAAACATCTCTTAGCTTCTACTGGCAGCAGCACAACATCTACAACTCCATCATCACACAGAAAAGAACCACCTGTGTCCTTTAACTCACAAGATCTTATCTGTATTGCTCCCCAAAGAAAACCTGCTGCAAAAGCATCATTGAGGTGGGCCTCTTCCATCTTGCTTCTGTTGCCAGCAGCTTACAGGACTAATGATGGAATGTTACCAGTAGAGAATCGTAACGAAATGTGTAAACGGTATTGCACTTTAAGATATTTGCTAGTAGAGTGTAGATGGAAAGGGGAAAGAGATCTGAGGATCATGAATCTGGTCTGCCTGTCTTTCAGTATGCTGTTTGTTTGTTTTTGGCCTCTCTTTTTTTTTTTTTGGTGGCTGCCAAATGGTAATTTGCACAACTTTACTGGAGGCTTCTTCTTCCAATAGGCTGTTCTTTCTAGATGGTGGTGTAGTTTTCTGCACCATAGAAAGCATAATTGATTTCCACTGTATTTGTCAATGTTTACATCAACGTTGCTTTATCTGCCTGGAATTGTATAGGAAGATAAGGCATTTTGGACAAAGTAATACTCAATAATCAGGCTAATAGTGCAACATGATTGCACAGAACATTAACAACACTTACTGCACTTACCTGCGTCATCTGAAAAGTTCTCATTGTAAAAACATTCCATGAAAGCATTCTCTCTCTCACCTTTTTGGCCAACTCTGTGGATTACATTGCGCCTGTCTGTATTTCTCTCTGGTTTCTTTCCCATTTCCTCGGGAGACAACTGTTCTCAATAAACTGCAGTCAAGTCAGATGTGGGTCTGTTGCTTTTTATTTGTATCGCTACCATTAATTTAATTAAGGCTGAAACAAATTTGGAGGAATTCTCATACACAAAAATCCAGTTTACTTGCAGCAAATCTTGCAGAGCATACATCTTTGGAAGGAAGTCCCAACTGAATTCAAGGGACTTATCCCAAGTAAGGGTCCAATCTGATCTAAGATTCTGGTGCAGCTGCAAAGCAGTCCCAAGGTAAGCAAACAAATGTTCTGTTACCTTGAGGAGGCCCCCCGACTCCCCCTATACTATAGAATGCAGCACACATCCCACTGGGACAGCTACACCCAGGCTGGAAAATTGGATAGGATATGGCTCTAAGTGTTTCTAGATCTGTAGCCACAACTCTTTAAAAAAAAAATATTCACATTATGAATATTTTGAAGTATTGGCTTAGAAATATGTATACATACAATATGAAGTATTGGCTTAGAAAAAATACATGCAGAAATTCTGAATCTGAAAAATTAATATTGACCATGATTTCCCTAAAATTAATCTGTATGACCTGATTTAAGAGCACAGTCCACATAGACCAGGCAAAGCTGAACACTGATCATTTATAAAGCTACTTGATTTGAGAAGGAGAGTTAAGACACGAGTTAATTTAATCTGACCCATTAACTGGATTGGGCCCCATTTTTTTTGATGGATCCATTAAGGGTTAATTTGTGAAGCAAAATGCAAATAAGTTCGGATTCTAAACTTGGAACTTGACATTTTGACACATTCCCAATGTGTGCAAAATTTTATTTCAGCTTTTATTTCTGTATTTAGAGCACAATCCTAACCTGGAGTTAGGCTGGCACAGTTAGGTCAGCAAAGTTTGGCTGGCACAAGGGGCACCATAAAGTAAGTTTGGACCACTCTTGGAGTCAGAGGGGCCAGAACACAGATGTGTGCCATTCTTCCTGACTCCAAGAGTGGTCCAAACACGCTTTACTTTGGCCATTGTGCCGGTCAAACTTTGCTGGCCTAACTGAGCCGGCCTAACTCCTGGTTAGGATTGTGCCCTCAGTCTCTATTGAACTTTTTTCTTGAAAAGCTGCTGCTGTTGTTAATAATAACAACAACAATTTTAAACTACAAAAGACAAACATCTTTCACACAATACACCAGACATAATTATAGTTCAGAAGAAAGAAAAGTCAAAATAATTGATATCACAATACCAGATGATAGTAGATGAAGAAAAAAAAAACTGAAAAAAACAAAATACAAAGATTTACAAATAGTAATTGACAGATTGTCACAGAAAAAAGACCAAAGTAATCTCAGTGGTGATTGGTGCCTCAGTGCAATTCCAAAACACCTTGAAGAGCACTTTATCAGCACAGGGGCCACAGAAATTGCCATCAATCATCTGCAAGAAGCAGCTTAACTGGGAAAAGCTTACATTTTGCGATGTTACTTATAATATCAAAATAGGATAAAACCCAGGTATCCCAGGTCCTTGGGAGGGACAATGTCCAGATAAAACAAGCCAGTCAATAATCTATCTGAATATGCAATAACAGCAGCAGCAGCAGCAGCAGCAGCACAACAGAGATCTGCAGCCTGTGCAATCCACAAAGGTGGGGCTGGCAAGGGACACTTAGGAACACTTCATAGATCTCTTGCATATGTCCGTTAGTTATTTATCTAGCATGTTTGCATCATTTTCCTTGGGACTCATGGCAAACATGGGGTTATGCAAACTCACAGCTTTGCTGGATTCGGGGAGTGCCGTGTCCATGATCTGCTCCCACTCTGTTGCCAGAGCAGCTCCCAATGAACAATTGGACAGAGCGGGCTTGCCTGCAATTACAATGCCACACTGAGAAGTTACCTGTAGTGCAGGCCACTCCAGGCTATGGCGCCACAGAGCACAACTTGGTATGGGCTGACGACCTCCCTTACCCCCTCCTTCTCAGACGGGATGCACCTACCTTTGAGAAGTTGACCCGCTAGACCATGGCTCCTGGAGTAGAACTTGTCCTGGTGACAGAGACCAGGGGAGGAGCTGTCAAGTAAACATGGCCTGGAGCCATCCCAAGAAGGTGGAAGAGGAGGCCACGGTCAGGCACAGCCCTTCAACGTGCTGGAGAACTGAATGGCGGCTGGGAGGAGGACCTCCCACCTGCCCTTGTCCCTGATTGGCCCCAAATCAGGGCACTCTGGAAGCAAATGGTGTTGACGGGATGATGCATGATTATCATGTCACCAACAACCTATTTCTGGGGTGCCATGCTTCGCGCCTGTGCACTAGGTGCCCCAGGCCCTCTGCTGCCAGCAGCACCCACTACTCAAGTTCTTGTTGGCCATTGTGCGTGGGGAGGAAAGGTGTTGCTTAGCAGAGGGGATAACGGCTACCCTAGATGTGAACCGCAGGGGTAACACCACTAATGCTGAGTCTTCACAATACCTTTGCCATGAATGTTCAGGATGTGCTCTCCAGACGTTCAGGGCCATAAACTCTATTTTTAAAATAGGAAAACTGGGTAGACATGGCTTTGCAGAGAGCAAAATATGGAAGTTGAGTCAACCAGGAGGCCAGGGCTACTAGGCAAGTAGACCTGGGCTCAGCCTTGGGAAGCCTGGTAGACCTGGCCTCCAGAGATGGGTGAACTTAGGTTCATGGAGGGAAAGGCCAGGTCTACTGTACTGGGTGGGTAGTCCTGGGTGTCACAGGCAGCCCAATCCTAAGGTGCACTGGAATAGGCAATCTGGCAGACGTGCTCTGTATCCAGCGCAGCCTGGGAGGCCTGAGGACCCTCCCTGGCGCAAGGTCACGTTCATACCCTTACACCAGGGGAGGCTCCAGCCTCCCCAATGGCTTCCTCAGACCTGCGATTTCGCAGGCACAGGTCCAAGGAAGCTGCACAGCCTGAATCAGGGCCACACGGCCCGGGGACGAGGCCTTGGATGCAGGCTAACAGTTGCATTCCAACCATATCACCTCCGCAAGTTGGCATGATGGATGGCCTGCCCACCTCTGCCCAGTTATGCCTCCTCCCCACCCTCCCTCCCTCCTCCCAGAACTCCCCTGTGCCAGCCACGTTCAGCTGGTGCACGGGAGGCTCCCCATTGGCGCTCTTGGGCTGAAGCTACTTCTAGCATCACCCCGAGAGCTGTAGTACCAATGCAGGGGTGCCAGCTGCCACCTCCACATTGGTGCTAATGACGTAGCGCCAATGCAACCACATTGCATCGGTGCTACATCGAGTGCGGGATCACGCCCCCAGTGTGGTCCACACCCCTTAGGGAGAAGCATTAACAGCCCAATCCTGAACTGCCTAACTGCTGCGGGCGCAGCGGTAACCAAAAGGTTACTGCTGCATCCAGTGGTAGTGAGGCAGCTGCAGCCTTACAATCTCCAGAATGATGTTAATATTCTTACTTGAAAACTCATCATAAACCTCATTCAGATTGGGTGGCAGAAGAAATGGGAGGAAAACAAAAGAAAGATTCCCAGAGAGACCATAACCAGTATAATGTGAAATTATAAACACAAGATTGTTTTAAAAAAATTAATTAATGTCTGTATGCATATGGGCGCCCTTTTTGCAAATGCACACACAAATTGGTTAAAATAGTGGTAAATAATCAATAGACACATTACCAAAGGAACAAAAGAATGTGGAAGGAAGAGGAGGAAAGGCAGATTAAGGTACTAATTCTTGTGTAATATTACATTAATCCTGAACTTAGTGGGCTTGTACCTCTCTATCTGGAAGAGAAATGGGGCCATTGCTCCAGAGAAATGGAGAAAATAGGACTGTGGTTCCTATTGTGGTTAGAAATACCACAGAAAAAGTAGGACTGTGGTTCCTAGGAACTGTGGTTCCTAGGACTGTGGGAAGAAGATTTAGTCAAGAGGGTTAATGCCTCCTTTGGCTGAAGATAAAGAACTGAAGATCTGAAGGTGGCCAGTTCGGGATTTAATTACTGGAAGTCTCAGTGAGCGGCAGACCTTGTAAAAACTGTGGCTGATTAAAAGCTGAGCTGTCTCTGGCTGCCTCGTGAGAGGGGGAGTGTGCTGGGTCAGCTGCTTCTCTGGTGGGAGTAGAGAAGCCGCTTATCAGCCAGCAGAAGACAAATGTGCAGCTAGAAAGAAGACTAAATCCAGAAAGATCCATCTGTTTGTGTTGTTCTTGTTAGAATGTTTCTGTAAAATTGTAAAAACCTTTGGGTTTATGAATAAAGTCTGCCCATGTAAACCGCCTTGAATTACAGTCATTAGAGTAATCTAATGACCTAAGAAAGGCGGTATATAAATACTATTATTATTATTATTATTATTATTATTATTATTATTATTATTATTATTATTATATACTCGTATATTATAATATATAACATATATTGTATATTATATATTATATATATTATATTATTATTATATATACATATATATAATATATAATATATATTATATATACTCACATAAATGTATATTAGTTTGCAAATAAAAAGAATAATAAATCTGAGATTTGTGTTAAACTGGGAACGATGGGCTTCATTGTGCATGCTCCTCACTAAAGTATACCAGTTACTGTATATAGAGACACTGATAGTAGGCACCAAGCATCTGGGTCAGTGCTTAAAGCAACCAGGTGTTCTTGACATCTCATGTGCAGGAGGAACCTCCAGGTGGCTTCCAAGAGCCACTGCAGCCTCCCTGGGCTTCAGTCTCACCTGTACCTGTCACTCTGGGCGTGTGCTTCATTGTCTGTAAACACCTTGGCAATCCACAGCTGCTGACATCACCTTTCGCAGCTGTTGGCAGCTCGGTTTTTATAATCTGGTGGCAGAAAGTGCCAAATATAAAGATGAGCTATGAGAGACTGGAGACTTCAACTGGGCTGCTTTAGTCCTACAGCCAGCAGCAACAATGGCAGGAGACTCATGGACAGGCAAGGCTATCTGGTATGTTTGTACTGGTGCTGAGGGGGGTCCATGGGAAAAAAGCACCCGTCTCCTCAAGGTCCCTTTGTCCTGCTTTGGGTTTTATTTTGCCTCTCATTTTGGAGCCTATTGGCCGAGCTGACTCCAGGGGGGTTGAGTGGGCTGACTAGGCAGCAGCAAAGGGCATGGTTCTCTCAGTGCTAGTGCAGTTGGAGCGGCCATTTAAATTTCCCACAATGCCCCAGTTGTAGCACTGCTACTTTCTGGGGTATTAAAATGGCAGCTCCAGCATGCTGGCAGCAGCAGGAGGATTGAGGGGCAGTGTAGAGAACATGGCCATAGGCCTCCTAGGAAGCTCCTTCGGAGTATGCTCAGGGGTGCCATGCACTAACATTAGCCTGGATGACTGGTCCCAAATGGGAACTACTGTGCATATAATTATATATCACTTCCAGTTCCCACACATCATGGAGAGGACAGGGCTGGGCCTACCGTGGCCATGGAGGCTCCTGCTTATACAAAGGGAGGACCGAGTGCCAGTGGCACAATTCAAAGTGCTAGTTTTGACTTTTGAAGCCCTTTATAGATTGGGAGCAGGGTATTTGAGGGACCGCCTCCTTCCTTCTAATTCTACCTGTCCTCTTAGGTCATTAGAGGACTGAAAGAGAGGAGGGGGATAGTGACAAGAAATAGGGCTTCCTCTGTGGTGGCGCCTTGCTTATGGAATTTCCTCCCCTTAGTGCTGAGAACAGCTCCCTCTTTAGGGACCTTTTGACGGGGCCTCAAGACATTCTTTAATTTAAGATTATTTTTTAACATCATTGGCTGGTGCTTTTAATGAAATGTAATTTTAGTTTGTGTGATCCATTGGGGTCTGATCTGTCTTATTGTTTTAATTGCTTAAGTTTTAACAGTTTAGTATTGTTTTAATCATATACTCTGTATTTTGTTTTTATCTTGTAAGCCATTTTGAGTGCCCCTAAAGCACGGGAGGAAGGTGGGATATGCAGGTATGTGTCTATGTATAATTAAATAAATAAAATAACTACTTGCCACTGAAAGTTGTTGTGGCTTTTTGAGGCCCTAGTTCTGGCCAGACAAAAAGGGTTTATGACTAGCTTCTTCCTTTGGTCTCTTACTGCATTTCTCTCTTTATTTAAACAGCATCAATATGGAACCAGATTGAAAGAAAGAGGGTACAGCGTCATTCTTCACAGCAAAGAGCCCACACAGGGGAGAATCTTTCAATTGGAGTGTTCATCTTAATCATGAGGGAACCCACAGAGCAGTTCTATAAGTGCCAGGAGTGTAGAAAGAGCTTCAGGGTCAGCAACAGCCTTATACACCATCACAGAACCACACAGAGCAGGGGAAAAGCTCTATAAATGCCAGGAGTGTGGAATTGAAGTGGTAATCTTATGACCCATCATAGAACCCACACCTAATCATATTTCCCAGCTTTGAACTGTCTACGCCCCATGACAAAGGTAATGGGAGTCAAAGAAGCTATAAACAGCAGATACAGCCCCAAGCTACAAAGTCTTTGGGGCTCACTCTGCAATCCTTGCCCAAAGGGGCTACATCCAGCATTCCAATCTGAAAACACCTCTGGGACCAGTCATGTCTCCCCTTTAAACAGTGGTGGGATTCAAATAAACAACCGGTTCTATGCAGCGGTATTATGCTGCCGGAACCCTGGGCAGGACATCCAGGTGATCGACAGCCCGCCCGTTGCATTCTGGAGCGTTACACCATTTGCGTAACGTACACAAACAGCGTAATTGGTTACGCAAACGGCATAACGCTCCAGAACGCAACGGGCGGGCTGTCGATCACCCGGATGTCCCGCCCAGAGTTCCGGCAGCATAACACCGCTGGTTCTATGTCCTTCAGGTCGGCCTTCAGGGCAGCCACTGCCTTTCTTCCCTCTCCAAACCTAAAATTAACAACCGGTTCTGCAGAACTGGTGAGAACTGGCTGAATTTCACCACCGCCTTTAAACAATCAACGAACCTCAGGATGGTCGACAATCCCAGTTCTTTATTCTGTATCTGCAAGATATTGGCCACACTGGGAGCCCCGCGCCCCCAAGGCCTGGCTCTTACCACCCCCCACTTGCTGACTATAACATTCACTGTATGCTTAGTTAAGAAAATGGTTATTTTCTACCACAGATGTGTTAGTGCATCGCTAGTAAAAGTGAGATACCAAAAAAACCCTGTCCCACCAATTTTCCTGAAATTGTTTTTCTGTTGAAAGTATAGAGATGACAGGATAGTTCTGCACAGTATGCCTCTCTGACTAAATAGCTTGCTGTCGTTCACCTTGGGGAGCAAAAGACCAGGGAGTTAGGCAGAGAACTATTTCAAGCAAACTACTAACTCCTCCCATCTCTGTTTCACTGTTCAAGAAACTAATGCCCTGTGGGTGCTTTTCCTTGGGGAAAATGATTGGGAAACAGAACCATGCAATGCAGCTACCCACAACATGTAGTTTGAGCCATAGCTGACTGATGATTGCCTAAGGCTGCACTCCTATGCACACTTCCATAGGAGTAAGCTCTATTGAATTGGACTTCCATTTAAAGATAGCACCATTAGTCGTCAGGCAGTACCCACTGGTTTTTAGACCTGGATGCTGAATTCTGCATCCAATCCCATAATCTGGGTTGTGGGTGTAGCACAGTTATAGAACTGCAATAGGCACAGGCTTGGGATACCGGAACACAGAGTCAGGATGTTTGTGAACCCCACCAATCCCCCCAAATCAGGAAAAAGTTGTTGACACATTCTTAGTTGTTACTCCTGTCCCAAAGAATGTCTGGGTGTCTGGAGAGAAGAATTGTGGTAAGAGAAGAGCATAACACCATAACCTGAGTTGTTCAGTACTGCAGTAGGGGTGGGATCTCCTACTAACCCAATCAAGACATACTCAGAAGTTGGCTGGTTGGAGTTCAGGATAGGGCTTGTGCCCCTCCTCTGAATGGCTTGAGCCTCCCAGGGAAGAGATGCTGTACAAAGCAATGGAGCAATGTGGGTGCTGTGTCACTTAGAGGGCTTTGCCACTGGATGCTTCTCACCACGGCAGATATTTTGTAGAAACAAGTCTTTGGACTCATCCCCAGTTATACGTTGCTGTGAAATCTCACCATCGTGTTGGCACCTGGCACACAGCCCTCCCCCTGACCAGGATCCCATCTTCCCATATTTTCAGTATGGCTGCTCTAGGTGCTTCACGACCCACCTGAAATTGGCTCACAACCCACTGGTGGGTCCTGACGCACAGTTAGGGAACCAATGTTCGAGGCTTCGCTGGAAAAAGGCATATGGTAGTTTTTAAAAAATGTAAAAAGTGTCCCCTGCTGAGGACCCCCTCAAGTCCTTCACACTAAGGAACAATCCTGCATGTTGGGGTGGGGGGAATGCATGGTATAACCCTCTGGAGATTGTACCAGTTCAGAATGGGACATGCTTGAATGCACCGTACAACGGTGCTATCCATGAAAAGCTGGCATGCCAGGAGGAAGAGTTCAAATGCAGTCAATTCCTGATGTTCTAATTGCATGGGAGAAGGAAATCGCACACATGATTCTTCCTCCAATCTGTGCTCAGGTCTAAGGGCTGTATCAAGAAGGCTCTACCACATGCCTTTTCTCAACACAGGCTGGCTCCAATTTCTGCTCTCACACCCTTCAAAAAATTAATCTCCTCCTTTCCTCTTAATCTCTTTAATTATGTCAACAGGAACCCCCTCCCCAATACAATTAGCAATGAGGGTAATTCCTTTCACCATGCACTTCCCTATGACTGCACCTCCGGAGTAAAAGATGGAAATGAACAAGAGACAGGAAAGAGGTAGGTAGGGAAAAAAAAAAAGAGGCCATGAGGCTACAGTTTCTCTCCCCACTCCCAGATAAGAATTTTTAATAAGCTCTTCTGTCTTTGCCACCTCTGGCAGTCGACACTTTGAAGCAACTCCAGTTTGGAATACCTGAAAATGTGCCCTCCAGGCAGTATTAAAAAGAGCCCACCTGCCTTGGATGCTACCCCCAGTTTCGGCTGCTTCTGACTGATGGTGTGCCGGGCTTCTGGCATGACTCCCTGCTTATAATTGCTGCAGGGCAGGGTGGATTCTCCCAAGGAATGAGATTAATTTCCTCAAATCTCTTTATCAAGAAGTGAAACTCATGCCAGCATTTAAGACCATTTGCCTGTTACTTAAGAAGGAACCACCAGAGCAGGCGGCACATAGCATCAAGAGATGCTTGCAAGTATGGCTGTTGCATGTGCTTTCTGTCCAGAACGCATGTATTTGTCTTCCTGAGGACCTTAGGAGCAATATAAGTCTATGCCACAGGCAAAATGTATGTAAGTTGGCAGTGATGCTTTTGTTACATGACTGGGCAGAGGCATCTTTGAAAGTGAAGGATCTTTTTTATTCAAGCAGTGGGAGAGAAACTGGCCCTCTCCACCTCAACACAGAATCCCTTCTAGTGGCTGTTTGCTGGAATTTCTTCTGCATCTTTTTTTGTGTGTATGAACCCTTTTGGAACAAGAAACCATTGTTCACTTATCTTTGCTATGTAAACTGCTGCATCAACTTCTTTTATTGAGAAGTGGGGTGTTGATATTTGTAATAAAAATAAATGAAAAGTGGTCTTCGGAAGCTGTACTACCGAATGGAAGAGGAGTGGGGAAAGATAGAATGCCCAAGCCTTTTCCTGCTTGCTGTTTTCTCACCCATAAACATGTGTACTGCCCTATGCCCCAGACCAAACCACCCACACCTTTTGGGATACATTTAAGCAAAGGGTGACCTTTACCATTCAAATCAAAGGTTAAAGTGTTGCACAGAACCTGTTTTGGTCTGCAATGGCTCCATTGTGAATTTGCCCATGCGATAAGAGCACCATTGTTTTCCAGAAGTAATAAGAAACAGTTGAATAAAGTAGGGGGTGTCATTGTAAAAATGAAAGACACTTTTCTCTATTATTTGAATATGCCTCATTAGAAGAAGCGTATCAAATCTTACACTTTGATTGATATGTTATTTTCAGTCACCAGCAATAAAACAAACATCTAAAAATGGTCAATGTTGTTACTGTGCAATAGGAAAAAAAAGCAAGAGTGATTCACTGAAATTCAATAGGGGAAAAAAAAAAAAGCAAGAGAGATTCACTGAAGAAATTCATTATAGCCAGGACAGGTTTGGCATCTGAATTAGAAGGTACGTAACAGCAGCAGCACACTTCCAAATGTCACTGGTTTTAGGGTCAAATATGCTGCTATGTCATCATCTTTTGATTGTGTTTCCAAGGGGAGGTGTCTTTATCCAGTTTTAGAGCGCAATCTAGAGACTTTCCTTTTGGGGCAAATAGCTGCTTTGGAGGCAGGGCATTTTTGTTGGGACTACAGCGGAGAAGTCTTCACCCCTACTCCACCTGCACTGTGGTCCTGATCCAGATCTGGGCTTTCTAGGGCTGCTATTCACAAAATAAAACATGGCAAGTCAATGGGTTGGCACAGATTACTAAATCATGTTGAGAGGAGAAAGGGTTTGCATGTCTTATGTCTCTTCTCCCCTCCCCAACCTGATGATCTTACCACTCCATGATCACTTGGGGGGGGGCTACTCCAGTTGCACTTCACAGCACGATTTAACTATAAGTTTAAATTGCATGTTTGAGGAAATTTGGATCTCCTCCTCCTCCCCCTCCGTTTGATAGCAGGTCAGCATACAGGGTAGGGAGATGTGCACGCCTCCATATGATCTGAGAGGGCCAATCACATATATAATCCAAACTGACTCAGGGGGCAATCCTAACCTGGAATTAGGCAGGCACAAGTCCCCTGTGCCATCACAAATGCACAGTAAAGTGTGTTTGCACCACTCTTGGAGGCCGGCTCATGGATGTGTGCCATCCTCCCTGTCTCTGAGAGTGGTCCAAACATGCTTTATAGTGCATTTGAGACAGTCCGAGGCTGGCACAAGGGTCTTGTGCCAACCTAACTCCAGGTTAGATTATGCCTCCAATGACATCTTCAATGGCACGTCTACTTTAACCCTTTTTTGACATCCTTTTCCTGCCTTCATCTAGCACCTTTCACCAGATGCCCAGCCCTTCTAGCAATTTGCAAGCTTTTAATTTGGGAGACTCTTTTCCACATCAACATCTGCTGTGGAACTCCAGCACGATGCAAAGGATTCTGGGGCATAGTCTAGTTTGATGTCAACTCAGTTGTGGCAGAGGTCTGGGCAGGCCTCATGACCCCGTCCCCATCAATAGAGGGTAAACACTGGAACACACTCTCTGGTGGGACACATTGCAGGGGGTGTTTGACAGTAGTGGGCAAACTGTCTTTAAGCAGAACATGCCGTCATTGTGACATGATAAAATGCAAATAGCATGGTTGGACTACAGCAATTGCACAATTATAAAACATCCCTGACATAAAGCAAGATTAGGACAACATATTATGTAAAGGCATTGAACTAAAAACAATTTAAAAAAAAAACTCACTTTGAAAATTCAAACTGGTAACACTCAAACACTACAAACTGAATATAGCAAGAGTAAGGTCTGCAGTTTCCAAGATGGCTGCTCCCAGCTTTCCATGACCCACCTGACATCAGGTCGTGACCCACCAAGTGGGCCCCAGCCCACAGTTTGAGAAACACTGATCTAGCAGCATCAAATTAACACATCCTATGTTCACGGTGGTTTGGGATCAAGATAGACAATTTTAATGATAGTTGCAGAAGCAGCAAATGTTTTTGCCCTAGGCATTAGCCTACGGTTAAGAAATCTACTGTTCATGTTCTGAAGGTTGGGAGAGGGGGAGAGAGAGAGAGAGTTATTCAATATAAAACTTTCGAGAGAGAGCAGACAGAGCCGAAAGCAAATGACCTCAGGGGCCACTGATGATTAACTGTATCACTGAAATACTACTGTATTTCAAGCCAATGACAAGAGGAAAAAAATAGTGTGCGTAGGGGGTGGAATCTCTTCTGTGTTGCTTTGAAGTAAGATTCTGAAGAACCATCACCCACAATTAAAGTGATGTTTGTTTTTTTAAAGAATTTAAAAAAAGCTTAGTTGGATGTGTTAATCATTTTTGGTTTAGGCGTGGAGGCAGTGGTGGGAAAATTAATTTGTCAGTGTATATAGTTTTTGTGCCATGAAAGCCTGCAAGCCAAGCAATTTTTGTGTCTTGCTTCACATCAAAGCAGCACTTAAGGACATTGAGAAGGATTTTGTTGCTGCCAGATATAACCCAGCCCAGTAACGATCTAATTCTTAATTAATTACCTAATTCCAGTCAAGCCCCAGCCCATCACCTCAGATAGATATGTATATATAGAGGGGGGAGACCAAATTTCTACCTCAGAGAGGGGTCTGGTGTCCTTCTCTCTCGTGCTCTCTCTCTCTCTCTCTCTCTCTCTCTCTCTCTCTCTGTTTCCTTCTTTGCTTCCTTTCTTCCACATTCTTTGAATCAGACACAATGAGCAGGCAATTCAGTTCGAGATCTGGGGGTGGGATCAGAACTTCCAGTGGCTACACGTCGTCCACTGTAGTCCTTCCTAGTGTGACAAAAAGCTTCAGTTCAATGTCTTTGTCCCGAGGGGGGAGAGGAAGCGTAGGGGTAGGGGGTGGCTTTGGTAGCAGAAGCCTCTACAGCTTAGGGGGCACCAAGAGGATCTCCTTTGGTGTTGGTAGTGGGGGAGGTGGAGGTTTCTGGAGTGGTGGAGCTGGTAGTGCTGGCGGATTTGGTGGTGGTGGTGGTTTTGGGGTAGGTGGGTATGGCGGTGGAGGAATGGGAGGATACGGTGTTGGAGGGTATGGTGGTACTTTAGGAATGGGAAGCTGCTTTGCCGGTGGAAGAATGGGCCCCATGGTCCCACCTGGAGGCATCCAGCAAGTGACGGTCAACTCCAACCTCTTGTCACCACTCAACCTTGAGATTGACCCAGAGATCCAAAAAGTCCGCATTCACGAAAGGGAGCAGATCAAGACACTCAACAACAAATTTGCTTCATTCATTGACAAGGTGAGCCAATGACACTGATGATTCTTTGTGAAGATTCTCAAAGAGAGGTGGAGGTTTGGGAGAGAGGAACGAAAGTAACCGGTCACTTCAACACTTCATGAGCTTTTCCTTTCCAACTCTAAGGCTTCCCCTCCTGTAATCTGTAGAATTGAATTTGGTGTGGCATATTTTAATTTTGCCCTTTTAGGACTACAATTCCCAGGGTTCCGTAGGAAATGGGAATGACGCATGGTTGAACGATATGGCGTAGTCTTACCTGGCTTTTGTTCACTGTTGTTGTAGTTTGCCCTAATGCAGTGCCTAATGTAGTTCTGCCCTACTCATAAAAGTTGGAGATATTATATAGTGAATGGTGAATCTGTGGAATGGCTGCCAGTTGTAGCATGATCTGCAGGAGCTGGCAAGATTCTTGGGCGGTAGCACAGAGGCCTGTGAGCATGGCTATGGCCTATACTCCTGCTTGCCTCTGTTTCACTGTGTTCCCAGCTCAGTAGACAAGAGGCAGAACGTACTCCAAGGTAAAAAGGAGGGGCAGGGGATAGTGCATATAACCTCTAGATTGGCACTACAGAGTCATTTGGTCATAATTTCTGGTTAGGGTTACAAACTTTTCACCCAGCCACTGTAGCTCTGTCCAACAGGAGTTTGATGTGAGACTTTTTTTTTTATTTGCCATGCTGTAATGTTGCTGATAGAGGCACACAGACTCCTTTGTTTTTCTTACTGTCAGTCTTGCCTGTTCAAAGCTCCTTGCAGCACAGCTTTTACAGAGCTAATGTCACAGTGACATTTCTGGTTGCCGCCCCTCAAAAAAGGCATAGTGGAGTTGGAAAAGGTGCAGAAGAGAGCGACGAAAACAATTACGGGTCTGGGGCACCTCCCTTATGAAGAAAGACTGCAGCATTTGGGGCTCTTCAGCCTAGAAAAAAGGCACCTGAGGGGGGACATGATCGAGACATACAAAATAATGCACGGAAGGGATAGAGTCAATAGAGGGATGTTCTTTTCCCTCTCTCAAAACACCAGAACCAGGGGGCATCCACTAAAACTGAGGGTTGGGAGAGTTAAAACAGATAAAAGGAAGTACTTTTTTACCCAGCGGGTAGTTAATCTGTGGAACTCTTTGCCACAGGAGGTGATGATGGCATCTGGTCTAGATGCCTTTAAGAGGGGATTGGATGGATTTCTGGAAGAAAAGTCAATCGTGGGCTATAGGCCTTACATTAGTAGTAGGCTACTTCAGAGTACTGGGTGCAAGGGAGTGGCAACAGGATCCAAGCATCTTGCTGTCTCATGCCTCCCTGGGGCACCTGGTGGGGCCGCTGTGAGATACAGGAAGCTGGACTAGATGGGCCTTTGGCCTGATCCAGCAGGGCTCTTCTTATGTTTTTATGTTCTTAATGAAAAACAGCCTTGATCAACACCTTGTTAAGCATAGATTTTGCCAAGATTCTGAAGATAAAGCCATTCAAGGAAAACCTTGTGGTACCCAACTGTAGGTTCTCAAAGGTGCTTCGGTCATTGCGCACCCAGTGTCTCTTACATATGTTGATTTCTGGGCTTCTTGATTGCAGAGGGATTCAGTTTGCAGAAAGGTAGCTTACTTGTTCATTCCAGTGGTATACTGGGAGTATGGACCAGGTATAGGTCTACTGAGTGCTGCTTGTCCTCATTGGTGCTTGGGCAACAAAGAACAAATCTGGTTCTGTGGTGCAATGTATCTGTTGCTGATTTCAGGTGCGGTTTCTGGAGCAGCAGAACAAGGTTCTGGAGACTAAATGGAACCTACTGCAGCAACATGGCAGCACGGCCACAAAGGTCAACATTGAGCCCCTCTTTGAAGCTTACATCAATAACCTCAGGAAACAGATGGATGCCCTGCATGGTGATCGGGGAAGGCTAGATGGAGAGCTGAGAAATGTACAGGATCTTGTGGAAGACTATAGAAAAAAGTAAGTGAGGCCAAGGAAGGAACTACTCAATATGTAGTTCAACTACTCAAGGAAGGAATCAATGCTTTCATAAGGAGGAGGCAGTATGGGCTGTACCACTTCAGGCTACAGGTTGGGGTGCACTTTTTTAAATGCTTCCCCCAGTTATAAAAAATCCTTTCAATTAGAAAATGCTTTAGCCCAGCCTTTATCTATTGTGTTCATTTTCTTATATTTTGCTTGGGAGTCATGGTATCCCACCTGCCATCAGAAGTGGTGCAGTCCATTCTACCACATCATTTCATCCTGATGCATCTTGTAGATCCAGCAGAGTGAATGACCCAGGGGTGCATCCCAAGCATGATGCCACTGTGGGCGTTTTGGCATGGATCTGAGCCTGTGGCTTAGGCTGGAGACATTTGCATGGCTTATTAAGGCAAATGAAGGCAGTTAAAACAAGTATTTACAAGCTCATAAGGCACCTTCTTGGCTCGTAAAGGTGAGCCGTAAAATTTCACAGCAGCAATTAACAGTATATATAACATAGCTGCTCCCCCCCATTTAAAAGCATAGCTGAGATCGGAGGAAAGAACTTGAAGAGCACTGCTGCCATTAAGGGCAATAGGATTTAAGCATATGGATTTAGGCAATAGGATTTAAGCATATTAATGTCATGTTAATATTGGAGGATAGTCATAACTTGGGTGATCTGAATCACAAAATCTGCCACAAGATTGCATGAGTTCTGTCTCATATGTGCTCCCCATGCCCATGCACACAAAAGGGCATACTCTACCTTCATGTCTACCTCCCTACCTAAAGCCATCTATTCTGTACATCTTTGGAGTTCAGCTCCTCCCTGATTATGAGCAGAAGAATGTCAGCAATCATTTCAGATTAAGTGTGGAGAGGTGCACATAGCTGACATGTTTCTGTTGGATGGCCCAAGGCAGTGCTGACCACATTGAGTGGAAATCTCACAGACCGGGGTTCCCATAAGCAATATTACGAGGTACAGAAGCATTTATGTTGCAGATGCATATCATATATGGTGATACATATGCATATGAGAACAACGTGGGGTACCTAAAAATGTTACATAAAACTAACAATTTGTCAACAATGTGGTGTAAGAGTCCAACTGGATCAAAAAGTCTGTCAACCGCAGCATCATGCTTCCCACCAGTGGCCAACCAGGTGCCTCTGCATAACCCAGAAATAGGGCATGAGTCTCTCCAACAATCGGTATTCAGTGGTGTACTGCCTCTGAACTGGAGGCCCTATATGCAAGCTTCCTGCCTTACAGCCAGTTTTCTATTGAAATATACATATACAGCATATTGTATATGAATGATATGCACATGCACACTAAATGTGATTATATAAATATAGGAGACTAGGGGTGCAATCCTAGCCTGGACCACATTTGGATCACTCTCAGTATCAGGGAGGATGGCGCCAGGGACGAACGGAGCCCCGAGTGCGCCCATGGCAGGGTGACAAAACCGTGCCCCCAGCACGTCGCCCCACCCCCGTGCGTTGCCCAGCCACACCTCCCTGCGCCCGGAATAGCTCCATTTTGGAGCGGAACGGATGCAAGGGAGGATGGGCGGGCCAGACAGTGTGCGGGTTAGTCTGCAGTGCAATGGCGCCCCGGTGCTGCCGGCACCCATGGTTCGCGCCACTCCAGGCTATACCCTTCCTCCGCCTCTGGATGGCGCACGTCTGTGTGTTGGCCTCTCTGACTTGGAGAGCGGTCCAAACATGCTTCATGGTGTCCCTTGTGCCAGCCAAATTCCAGGTTAGGATTGTACTCTAATAGATCTTTCCTCCAATCCTATATAAGTGCTTCAATTCATTGATACCTATGTTCCTAAAAGCCAGCTTGAGATGGACTGTTTGTGTTGAATTTCACTTTGATTCTAAACATAAGATATAGCCTCCTGAATGGCATGCTCTGTCCCACTCATCACTGAGATAGTAATAAGATCAACTGTTATGCACAAACAGCACAGGCGGTAACTTGGAATGGAAGTACAATCTCATACCTTTCTCTTTCAGTTCAGTCTGGCTTGGTCTTTGGATAAAAAACACACTAAAATCCAAACGTTTTTTCCCCCTATTAGATATGAAGATGAGATCAACAAGCGCACAGCTGCAGAAAATGATTTTGTTGGCATAAAGAAGGTAACCATTTTAATTATTTTTAATTTTAAGTGAACACGCCTTGAGCATGAAATAGCACACCTCTACCCAGATTACTGTTTCAGAAGATCACACTCCCTTGCTTCAGTTGAAGGCATGTGCTTGTGTTCTCCGTATTATATTTATGATCTGTATTGTAAAATGCTTGTGTGTCCGTCTGTGTGTGTATTGTAATTCATTTAGTCCTAGATAGAAAGATTCCAAAAGTCAGCTCAAGAAATGGAAACCAAAAGTTGTGATTAAAAAAAAAAGAGTCTGAAGAAATAGTAAGCTAAACACACTCCTTTGGAGAAATGAAACTTAAGGCGCTATCTTAAATAACTTTCCAGCACTGACATAGCTGAGCCAATGAGGCATGTGCTGCATCCTGCACTGGAGTAGCAGTCATGGAGGCCTCCTCAAGGTAAGGGAATGTTTGTTCCCTTACCCTGGTGCTGGAAAGTTGGTTTAGTTAGGGTTGCGCCCTTAGAACCGGCACTGGGTCAAATCTGGGAAGCAGGGGTTTCTCATTTCATATGGGCCAAGCCTGAATACAAGAGCTGCTGCTTGGATCAAAGAAAATTGTCTTGAAGAAGATTGCTGCACATGGACAAGACGTTGGCCTGAGAACCAACTTGCATAGTAGTATTGCATTAGTTTGGAACAAGCCTATATTAGCAAGCAAGTCTAATTAGCTAGATGTGTTTTCCACTGTTAATTTTGCTCACCTCATTTGCTCTTAGGTTTCCGTCCCTCAAACTTATTTTAAACGGTTTTAAAACTCTGTGTTGCCAAGTGGCAACCAGAGCAGATGGTCTACATTTTATACCTGTGCAAAGATGATCTTATACAGTAGTTTATTTTATATTTATGTAATCTGTTTTATTTTTAATTCAGTACCAAGGCAGGTGATGCAATGTAGAAATACAAACAAAACTATGAAAAAATACCGCTAGGCCTTAAATGCCGTGGCTAAGAGCTGTTAACCAGGAATTTCTTGGCTCAAACCTTGTCTCTGTTAGGTATTCAAGCTGTTGTCTTTCAGCAACACTTATAATCTGATGATAATACTGACCTACTTTACAGGATTATTGTACAAAAGCCAAGCTAATGTACATTCACCATTGCTGCATGATAGCTATTTAGGACCCTATTTAGGGCGTCGATTGGCTCCCTCATACTCATTGTACATCTGAATACCAGCTCTTGGCAATAAACTATTGGGGAAGCCCATTGCCTTTTATGTCTTGCATATGAGCTGGCAGAGACGTGCTGGTCTTACTAAAGCCTTCGACGGTCCAGCAGGATAGTATTTAATGGAATGTGAACTTGTTTCGTTCTTCCAGGATGTTGACGGTTCCTTCATGAACAAAGTAGAGCTTCAAGCAAAGGGAGACAGCTTGAGAGATGAGCTCAGCTTCTTGAGAGCCCTCTTTGAGACAGTAAGTGCTTCATTTTCTTGATCCACAGAATGGAGGAAGAGAAATCATAGACTTGAATCTGACATTGCGCTGGAATGGCGAGGCCAGCGGGCCAGCCTCCCTCCTGTATAGCAGGCACAGATTCGAGGAAGCTGCGCGGGACGAATTGGAGCCGCACAGCCTGGGTACGGAACCCCCCTCCCTGGGCTGGCCGACCACCACCCCCGCCCAGAACCACCCTTCTCCCAGAACTGCTCTTGCACCAACTGAGTTTGGCAGGTGCAACGGTGGCTTGGCGCCGGCGCTCTTGGGCTGACACTACTGCTAGCGTCGGCCCAGGTGCTCTAGGTACCACGTGGCATTGGCACGACGTCTGTTCTTGGATTGCACTCTGAATGACTTTGGCCCTCATGTTACTTTCTGTGGACAGAGGATGCCTAGCATGACTATGCACGAAGCGTGTTTATATAGCCTCCCCGTATCAGTAGATTGTACTTTTGAAGACATATCACGGATACATGAAACTGTGGATAGTAGAGAACCTTACATACAAGTCATTGTTCATTTGCATAATTACCTATGATAAAGTTATGTTCATAAAAACACTGCGATAAGCCCAGCAACAAATGTGGACAATGAGAATACTACAAGCTAACTGGATACAAGTAAAAGTGGGGCCAGCAGAGGACAGAGATGAGTCAGGAGCGGAACATGGGGCACCATGTTCCTCAGAATGGCATGCAATTTGAAACTCGTGAATTTTTTATTTCTGGATTTGTCCATTTAATATTTTTTGGGTGGCAGTAAACCGTGGATAACTGAAACCATGGAAACCGAATCCATGAATACGGAGGTTCTACTGTATATATGTGAATGGGTGAATAAGAGGTTCTTGTTTCTTTCATTCAGGAACTGGCTCAGATCCAAGGACAGATTAGTGACACCAATGTCATCTTACAAATGGACAACAACAGAGATCTTGACCTAAACAGCATCATTGCTGAAGTGAAAGCACAGTATGAAGACATTGCTAACAGGAGCCGGTCTGAGGCAGAAGCTTGGTACCAGAGCAGGGTAAGAAACAGTGACACTTTCCCATGTCTTCCTGAAAGCAGATGCTGCAGATCATACCTGGGTGGGTTCCAATTTTTCAGCCAATAGGAGAGCCCAACACAAGTTAGACTCATTCAAGTCAAGCTTAGCTTCTTGTTCTATAAAGGGAATCCTATGAGACTTGGAGTTCTATGAATTCTATGAGAATTCCACGAGAATTCTATGAGAATTCCACGAGAATTCTATGAGACTTGAAGCTTGACGCCTGAGGATTTTGCAACATTCCTCCTGCCCAAGTCTCTTTCAGTGCAGAGGTCTATCCCAATATTATCTCCAGAAATCTTTTAACTGGATCTAACATAGGACCTGTACAAGTGTGCCGCAAATTCCACAGCACAGATCCCCTAATAACTGGTTGCAACAAGCATCATGCCCGGGATGGCCAAGGAAGAATGGAGGATTCCTGGACTTCAATGCTCCCGGGGGCCTATGATGTAATTGGAGGCTTCCCCTTCCTTCCCTGGCCATATTCAGCTGGCGTGGGGAACACTACTCCACCAGCTTCAACAACTGGGAACAAACCATTGTGTGTTTCCCCCCGTCTCACTAGCATAGCTAAAACAAAACAGGAAATGGTTCACAAAAGGGACAAGGGTTGGGGCTAATTATGAATTGGCAACTCAAGGGTAGGCAGCACTGGAGCCCTCAAGCACTGCTTTCTTGGGTACTCAACTGAGTTCCCACCAAGAAGGAAATCATGGGACTAAAAAGTCTAAAAATGCCACTTCCGAAGATGACAATTTATTTGCGTTGAATTGTGAAAAGTAGACCAGAGCCTCTATGGTTCAATGTACAAACCAATGTGTTTTTTGTTGTTGTTGCAAACAAAATGTTTCATTTTAATTGGAATATTTGCCCAAATTAGATCCCAGCATTGGTAAGATTAAATGTATGCCAAGGCTCTGAGATGAGCAAAGGGACCTCCATAGTCCATCACCTCTAGTCCCACTTTGAATGCAGGGGCTGCCTGTGAAATACACAGTCCCCCTGCCATGACTTCCTGCATAGAGGCCCCCTTGAGAGTGCCTTCTCCAAAGTTCCCAAGCAGGCACTGGCAGCATCTGCACTAGTGCCATTAACTCAAGGAGATCTTTCTGCACTGCAGTTTCAGGAACTTCAGAACACAGCCTCTACTCACGGCGATGACTTGAAAAGTACCAGAAATGAGATTGCCGAGCTGTCTCGCCTCATTCAGAGACTGAAAGCAGAAATTGATAATGTGAAGAAACAGGTATGGAGCACTTGCAGCCATGTCTACAGTTATGGGTGGTGTGCGTACAGACCTATATGCATGTGCATTCCGTGTATTCTGCCCCTTTCTAGAGCTATTGCTCAAGAGAAGCGTATGGTTTATCTGCACAAAATTGCAAGTTCAGACCCTTTCATTTCTAGGTGCTCAGGGAGCAGGCTGAGGTCAGGACAGACAACACTGGGCTCAGTATACCTGACTCAATATAAAGGCAGCATCTTAAGTTTGCATCATCATAGTTTGCATAAGCATCATCATAGGACTGCGCTCTATATAATTAAAGAGTGCAATCCTAACCTGGAGATAGCCCACACAGTTAGGTCAGCAAAGTTTGGCCGGCACAAGGGCCACCACAAAGTATGTTTGAACTGCTCTTGGAGTCAGAGAGGCCAGCACACAGATGTGTGCCATCCTCCCTAACTCCGAAAGTAGTCCAAACGTGCTTTACGATGTGCCTTGTGCCAGTCTAACTTTGCTGGCCTAACTGTGTGGGCTAACTCCAGGTTAGGATTGCGCTCTCAGTTCACTAGGGCTAAACATCTCCTGTGCCTTTAGTTTCTCCTTAGGATTCTCTTGTCTTTGCCAATCTCCTTTGAATTTTGTCTTTTCTTTTCTTTTCTTTTTTTGCATGCTTTCATCAGTAAGTGTTTACGGCAATATTCTTGAACAGAAATGAAATGAAAGCAAAGAAATTTCAAAATCTGCAGACATTATATATTTCAGATTTTCAGTGCTAATTTTAAGTTATTGTCAGGAATGTGATTTAGGCCAGGCATTCTTTAGACACTGTTCCTCCCAAATGTTCCCTTGTACAGGTAATCTCCAACTTAAGAGCATCTGATTTACAAATGTCCCAGCTTAAGGAGAGCTGTGTCATGCTTTCATACAGGCTCAATCTGTCTTTCCAACATTTTTTGCACAGGCACAATAGGGTGGGTCTGAGATGGAGAGAGACACTGCATTTTGGAGATGCAGAAATAGTGGGGAAAGGAGAGCCACTACCATAGTACTTAATATAATAGCACTCATGTTCCTTTCCAACTAATACAGTGCAAATTGTTAACTGCTTGTGAAATATAACTAATACAAATATTACCCCCACTTCCATCTAAGCTGCTCTAAGGCCCATTTTATGCATTATGCAGCACCAGAGTGTTTATTCACTGGGTGAATGAATTACTATTTTTTTTATAAATTTACAGAAGTATTTCTATACTGGTTTTCATCCACTACAGAAAGCTGTTCACCATTTTGTTGACATTGCATAAATCATGTTTCAGCTTAGGCTGCAATTCTATCCACACCTGCCTGGGAGTAAGCCCCATTGTCCAAAATGGGACTTATTTCTGAGTAGACATGGTTACGATTGGGCTCTTAAAAGCTTTTCAACTTATGCACAGATCTCCAGAACCTAACTTGTACTTAAGGAGGGGGCTACCTGTAATCTCAGAGACCCTTCAGAAAGAAGTGGGGTGTTATCCTTAAAAAGAAAACTCCACACACTGAGTTCAGACAGCAGACACGTGAAAGTGCCGACTCTTGCTTAGTAGATGCTTGAACCACCTGTACGAATTACATAACGAAATAATGTATATTGTGTCCCATGGAAAATATGCACCTGTGAGACCTGCTCAATTTGCCCTTTCTAAAACCACAGAACGCCGGTCTCCAAACCGCTATTGCCGATGCTGAACAACGAGGGGAGATGGCTTTGAAAGACGCCCGAGCGAAACTCACTGAATTGCAGCATGCCCTGCAGTCCGCCAAGGATGACTTGGCACGCCTGTTGCGGGACTATCAGGAGCTGATGAATGTCAAATTGGCCCTGGATGTCGAGATTGCAACCTACAGGACTCTGCTGGAAGGAGAGGAATGCAGGTGGGTGCCTCCTCTGTGCTTCTTGTGACTTAAAGATATTGCCTATGCATGCACAAACATTCAGCAAGTGTTTTACCCAGTTAGTTCCTATAACTATGTGAAAGGCTGCCCACCTACCCACCAATCTGTTGGTCTCAGCTCTTGTCTGAGCTCCCTGATGTATAGTGTAAAGGGCCTCAATCCTATAATGTTTTCCTGGAAGTAAGCCCCAATAAACACAATGGGACTATTTCTGAGCAGGCATCCAAGGATCGTGCTGTTAGCCTCCCAAACACACTTACTTGCCTACTCTCTTCTCCCGGTGCCCAAGTTGGTGGGAGGTTTTATCTTAGCACTCTATCACACTGGCTCCTCTTTCTATCAAACAGATGCTTTCTGGGTCTCTTTTCTCCTCCCCATTGTCCCCAGCATAAAATGTTTACCTTCAACCACCTTGCCTTTGGATTCCTTCTCTAGATCCACCACCCAATGGTGTCACTAGAGGAGTGTGGACCAGGTGACACCATGAGGTGTGTGTACTGCACCGTTGACACCATGGGGGGGGATGACACCAGGGGGGAGCTGGAAACTTCCTGGCATGGAGTCCTGGTCTACCCAGCGGGTAGATCTGGGCTCTGAGGACTTTTCAGGTCACCACCCACCCACACTGTTTCACCCTTCCCTACCCCTCTTCCACCCACCCCAGCCTGCACTGGGTGACACCTAGTGGTGCCTCTGCTACCACCACTCCACTTTTGCCCCAGCAACAGAAATCCTTCCTATCTAGATTAACCCAAAGTGTCAGGGACCTTTAACAGCTGCTATGGAATTTCAGCAGGTACAGCTTTTCTCCTTAATAACCTGCATCTGATGAAAGGTTCTCTTCTTCACAGCCACTAAAGGTGCAGGAGCTTTGTTCTCCTACGCACTTACTAGGTCACCCTACTCCTGTCCCTAAAACCTGCACAAAGTATGTTGTAGCCAAATTGATCTTTTGCTTCCCATCAAGAAACATGCTCTGTCTGTCCACATTATATAGACTGTTCGCCCCTCCTCTCAACCACAGAACATTCATGAACACACCATGGCAGCTAACATGGCCACCCACACTATTGACAGCTCAGCCAATAGGCAGAGACAGATTCCCAGTGGGGAGGCAGCCAACTGTGGTGCAATCCACCCACACCTGGGATTGTGCAGGAGAATCACTTGGGTGACATTCATTGTGTTTGCTTTTTTTTCCTGCATTTAATTCATGTGAGCATTTTTTTACACAGATGTGCTATTATTTATATTTGCGAGGTATAGATCTGATGATGCAGCAATGTCTCCCATTTAATGGGCATCTGTATATTTAGAATGGCCAGTATCTATGTGCATATTTACAAAATATTGCATGCTGTTTATACAACGTAAGTAAGAACTGCATGCATATGTATACAAAACTTAAGGTTTCCTCATATATTTTATTTGCATTCATATTAGTCAAAAAGCTTGCAACACAGGGTGGGGTGTAAATGCAAATACGTATCACATGTATTTTACATACATAGTACTACCTCCATGTTCACTCACTAATCTATATCTAATTGCAATTGTTTTATAATCCAATACCACTCATGCTTTAGTTTACACACACGCACACGCGTGCGCACACTCACACACACACACACACACACACACAGAGAGAGAGAGAGAGAGAGAGAGAGAGAGAGAGAGAGAGAGAGACTTCAAACACTTTCAACCCATGGGCTTCAGCTGCTCAAAGTCCATGAGCTGCGTTTCTGTGATCACAGCAGTGGGGCATTTTTCGAAGAACTCAGGTAGGGCAGTTCTGCCTCACCAGACACACCCTCGCAGCAGATCGCTGATGCCCCCTTGACATGGCTGCATCAGTGCTGGAAAGTTGGAAAGGATTGGGCCCTTCATGTGCTAATCAGACCTTAAAGAAGCATTTTGCAACTGAGCCAGGGTGTGGTAGCTATACCACCATCCTTGCAACACAGTCACACCAGTTAGTACAGAAAGTTCTTCTTTGGGTTCTGGGCTGAACCCAGGGGCGGAGGAAGGGTGTAGCCAGGGGTGGCAGGAGCCATGGGCGCTGCCGCGCCGGCAGCGGCGAGGCGCCATTGCACAAAAGAACCCATGCGGCTTTTGGCCTGCCCGCTCTCCCTTGCGTCTGTATCGCTCCGTTATGGAGCTATTCCGGGCGCAGGGAGGCGTGGCAGGGCGATGCACAGGGGCTGGGTGATGTGCAGGGGGCACGGTTTCATCGCCCTGCCATGGACGCACTCAGGGCTCCGTTCGTCTCTGGCTGAACCACAACATGGTAATGAGGCTCTCTCAGAAATGGAACACTGCTTTTGCATGTAGTGTGCCTGCGTTATCTCCACCCCTGGTTTGTGGGAAAGGGTTGCCTGAAGCTAGCAACCAACTACAGAAACCTCTGCTTCTCAAACTGAAGCTGAGATTGCAGAATCCCCCCAGGCAAGAATAATAATGGCTAGTACGTATCTCACAAACAAAGGTTTTGTTGGAAGAGAAGATTTATTTTTCCTTTAGCAGAGGCACAGCCAGCGTTGCCATAGAACTGATCTTCCTATTTTTCCACCGTGCCTCTACTTCTGAATGAAGGCTGCTATTCTCTGCTCACAATGCATTACTGCAGAGTCACACAGCTGAAATTAATACAGCCAGCCCACATCAGCAATTTTCAACCCTTTTCATCTCATGGCACTAAAATTGCCAAGGCATACCCCCCTTTTTTGACAATTGACAAGGCTGCTGCTGGTGGTGCTCACAGTCCCCCAATGGCCCTAATAAATGGCATTCTCCAAACTCCCACAGCACACCTGCAGACTACTTGCAACACACCAATGTACCACAGCCCAGTGGTTGAAAATAATTGCCTTACACAATTAATGTACCCAGTCTCCCTAAAACAGTTTAAGTAGTCCAAGCATCTCCATCTACTATTCTACATGGAATATTCCACACATATTCTGTTTATGCCCCAGAGATGAGAGAATGAAGCTGCTGTTCCCAATTATTGCAGGTCTCTCATACTGAGATTTTCGTTCTTTGTTAGCTTTGAGCAGTG